>CM053788.1:298871839-299471839 GCA_028749045.1 Cupressus sempervirens | reverse complement strand
AGCTTGAATACTCGGAATTTTCACAATATAATAGTAGCCCAGTTCATTAGGAAACCCCTATTATCTAAAACAACAATACCCAAAATATAAGAAAACTAGGAGTTAGAATCAATGAACTCACAAGTAATACATTCCCTGAAACCCTCTGAAAGGATGAATGTTAGCAGCAGATGAATAGCTTGAAATATAACTGACAATGGCTGAAATAATGAAGCTACGGGTTTGCAGTTGATGAAGTTTCACAAATGCTTTAAACCCTTGCACAAATCTTCTCTCTATGGTCAATTATACTTCTAGATGAAGCCCACACTATGGCCATGATTCAGTTGATAGCCCACAACCTCAAGATTGCAATTATGATGAGTTTTCATTCTTCAAAGTATAAAAATGGCTGAAACCATAGCTGGTTCCTTCTACAGGCAAGAAGTTAAAAAAGCATAAGTCAAATGATCAACAAGTATGATTGATTTGTTTTTTGTGAACTTTTTACAACCCCAATCTCCTAAAGCATCTAAGTCCACTTTCAAATTCACTTTTGGGTTTATAATAAAAACTTTATACGATCTCCTCAACTTGGGCATTCACTTTTATTCAATTAATACTGAACTTTAAGTGGCATTTAATTGGGGGTCATTGCCCCATTGCACATAAAGTGATTTTTAATACCTTAAATTATAATTTTACTTTATTAATAAAGTAATTAGATTGGTGTGGGGGGAGTGAAATTAATAAAGACGTGTCTGTCAGTGTAATGTCCTTATTTTTAAGCCTTCTTAGTGTTAGTACTGACAGCACATGATTACACCGGGGGGTGGGGGTGAATGAGTATAATAACAACTTTCCCAATTTAAAACTTTAATCACCACAATAACTTCAAATTCTGAAATAAAAAATTATGCACATGAACACAATGACACAATGATTTATGTGGAAACCCAATCTTGGAGAAAACCATGGCAAATAAATGCTTTTATATAAACTTTATTCTTTTACAATGTTTTTGTAGGTTCCAACCTACCAGCAGTTTCAACCCCTATGTTTATGAGCTCCGACTTAGTGGAAGCTCCAACTCCCACACTTCACAGGCACTGAACTATTGGAAGTACCGACCCCACTAGTTCTCTTTGTGAGCACCAACCCACTGCAAACAAACTTCTGTTCCACGTTAGCAATGTTGCTTAGTCAACTGATGATGGTTGTTTTTGTTCCAGAACTTATGTTGAAACTAATATGTATATCTGCTTCAAATCTTCACTTATCTCTAAAAATGCTTTTCCTCATATTTTCCTCTATAAATGAACATATATATATATGAATAAGTGAGTATTAAAAACTCTGAAAATATAGATATAAACTCTATTCTTTTACCAACTTCATTGATCTGCTCTAACCGCTTTCTTATCTCTGATACATCTCCTTTGATACATTTTTCTGCTGAATTATTTTTGCTAGTGCTGCATCTCTTTATTTATATTTTAATAAGGAAAGAGTAGTACTTGATATCGAAAGGTACTTAAGTTCTGAAATAAATCACCTCTTCAATTAACTTAAGCATAGCTTTTTACACGATTGTTCTTTTTATATTATTAACCACTATAATATTGTCTTTAAACTTGACATCTTTCTTGAATATGCTTCTGTCTCCCAATCCAACTTCAGCATCAACTTGGGTTGCTTCAACTGCCGTAAAAGTCCATCATTTTCTATCTCTGACATGGATCAGAATATTGCCAAATATGTTATCGCTACATCCACTTCTAATATTTTTGTTTATTGTAAACTTTAGAGTTGTTGGGCTCTGTGTTATATTTGCATTCATTATTTTCTGCACCCTCTATCTGAACGATGATCATTCTGCCAAGCAACACTGTCTAAGATCCTTGTTGGCACCGTTTTTGACTTGTCTTTCCCTCTTGCAGTACATATGACAAATATATTTCCTTTATAATTGCCGTCTTCTCTATATTTTGTTGCTGCTTTGAATCTTATGTGACTCCCTGTGAAAACCACAGCAAGTAAATGCTTTTATATAAACTTTATTCTTTTACAATGTTTTTTCTAGGTTCCAACCTACTAGCAGCTCCAACCCTTATGTTTATGAGCTCTGACTCAGTGGAAGCTCCAACTCCCACACTTCACAAGCACTGGCCTATTGGAAGTACCAACCCCACTAGTTGTCTTCGTGAGCACCAACCCACTGCAGACAAACTTCTGTTCCACCTTAGCAATGTCGCTTAGTCAACTGATGATGGTTGTTTTTGTTCCAGAACTTATGTTCAAACTAATATGTATATCTGCTTCAAATCTTCACTTATCTGTGAAAATGCTTTTCCTTATATTTTCCTCTATAAATGAACACTCTTATATATATATATATATATATACACACACACACACACACACACACACACACACACACACACATGAATAAGTCAGATTTAATAACTCTGAAAATATAGATATATACTCTATTATTTTACCAAGTTCATTGATCTGCTCTAACCCCTTTCTTATCTCTGGTATATCTCCCTTAATACATTTTTCTGCTCAATTATTTTTGCCAATGCTGCATCTCTTTATTTATATTTTAATAAAGAAAGAGTAGTACTTGATTTCGAAAGGTACTTCAGTTCTGAAATAAATCACCTCTTCAATTAACTTGAGTGTAGCTTTTTACATTATGGTTCTTTTAATATTATTAACCACTATAATATTGTCTTTAAACTTGACACCATTCTCGAATATGCTTCTATCTCACAATCCAACTTCAGCATCAACTTGGGTTGCTTTAACTGCCGTAAAACTCCATCATTTTCTATCTCTGACATGGATCAGGATATCACCAAATATGTTATTGCTACATCCACTTCTAATATTTTTGCTTTTTGTAAACTTTAGAGTTGTTTGGCTCTGTGTTATATTTGCATTCAATGTTTCTGCACCCTCTATCTGAACGATGATCATTCTGCCAATCAACACTGTCTAAGATCCTTGTTGGCACCATTTTTGTCTCACATATATTTCCTTTATAATTGCCGTCTTCTCTATATTTTGTTGCTGCTTTGAATCTTATGTTGCTCCCTGTATATCATCACTGCTTGTTTGAACTGAGGTTCTTCTATTTTAAATGCTGATGTGTCTCGGGTTTTTTTGCAGACTTAGATAGACTTCTCAGACATTACCATGGGCTCCTCTGACTGTTGTTTACAGTGCTTCTTAACTCTCGGGCACATCTTAAGTTCCCATCGCTGTCTTATTGGCATTGGGCATATTAATTTCATTGCTATACAATACAGTCAACAGGCTCCAAATTGACCATTGCTTGGCTGGGTGTAAAGGTTTTTCAATTATTTTGTTTTACACACATGAAACTGGTCCTGTTCAATGCTCAACATATTCACTATTTTGAAAACGTCTCCATATGTATGTTATCGCTTCAATTGTTTGTTTGTGACATCTTCGTCGATCCCTGTTTGTTTTCTAGCTATATTAAGGTAGTGCCTGCCATACTAATGCAAGCTGACTTGTCATTATTATACCTGTTTTATCTCTTTGCATCGATTTCCATAAATGCTTTATGGAATTGCTTATCTTTTCGAAATAGAAGACATATTGTTTTGGCTTATTTCAATTGCTGAGAGATATCCGATATTTTATTATTAAACTTTTTAATATGTTTATATAGTTGCAGTTGAACAATCATTGCAGCCCTTTTGAATATCGCCTTTGAGACCTCTTGCTTCATAGTTTGTATCATGCCTCATTTCTACTTGGCTTCTTCCAATTTGCTATCTCATTTTAGTACCTTCAATGTTTTTTTGTCATTAGTCCCTTTCATATTATGATAACACTTTTGGTTATTGTATATAGGATTCCATGTTTGTAGGATTCCTAGGAATTCATCTGGATCTTGGGCTCCATGTTTGTAGGCTTTACTTCGATTCAGTTGTGGAATTTTAGAAAGTTTGGAAACTAGGTTTCAGTTATCTTAATTGGATCGTTTCTTGTTTCCCATAAATCAAGTGCCTGGCATTGTTTTTAGACATGTTTGTTTGATAGGCTTTCAGGAGATCAACATGGTGTTGGATTCATTTCAAGATTAAATATATTGCAGAATCAAATGAGAGAAATCTCTGTTTGTTTCAATTGTTCTCCTTGATATCATATTGACTGGGAGCTGTGTTGTTAATTGGGTTTTTCATGTAACGGTTTTGCATGATATATTTTCTACTTATTTGTTTGTTTTGTTGATTTACATTTTTCTGTAAAAGTTTTTATTTTATAACCAATTTAGCAAAGTGTTTCTTTATTGGTTATCGAGATTTCCTTTAAATATATGCAAAATTGAAAAACAATATTTCCATTACAAGATCCATAATAATAATGATCTGATCAACCAATCTTGTTATTAAAGGTTAGTTGACGATGGGTTTGCCATGTCTTTCACATTGTTTATTTATTTATTTCATTTTTACATATAATTGATAAGTATCAAAACAAGCTTTCATGTCCTTATTTCTGAGTTTTTCCTACAATCTTTTCGTGTTTTTTTCTATCAGAATATGAAAGTTAGAGCTTGAAAATGAGTAGAAATTCAAATGAATAATTGACATTTAAATATCACTCTGCTCGGTTTCTTACACTATTTATTTGAAGATTCGTTTGCATTTCATCCTATATGTAAAATGATAATATTGAATTGCAAGATCAGATTTTGAGATATAAAAAGTCAAATTTGAAAGGGGTTTCATTTAACTTGTATTTGTGCGACTTTTGAAGTTTTTATATTTTCATGTTAAACATTTTGCAGGTATTATTATCCTTAGAGGACAAAGGATTGCAGAAAATGCGAGCACTTTTCTTTGAGGTGAGCCATATTCAGTTTTGATTTATAAGATAAATCTTTTTCTTGCAAAGCACTTTAATAGTTGATCATTCACTTTTTTGCAGTGAGTTTAAATAAATTACTTTTGATACATTAGTGAATATCTTTTAAATGATTTCCTTGAATTGCACTGTAGCATGTAGCATAATTTATAAACAGCAGATATTTATACTGATTTTCTGACTACAGTATTTGTTAGGCACTTCTATGCTGCACTCAGTTTCCCTAAAAGTCGTTGACATGACAGCTGATGAAAAACCATAGAGAATCTAAGTGTAGAACAAACATTAGAATGATTTGCATTGTTATCTAATGAATATGGTAGGTTTTTACCATAAAAATAAAGCTTAAAATAGATGTGTTTTTATCACCAATAGTAATATTGTCCTTACTGCACAATGTCTCAGCAAACGCAATGGGCTTCGTGCAAGGGCTATTCAGTATTGGCAACAATGGAAATAAAATAAAGCCTTTAATCTCTCCAAAATTTGGTTTCCTTGTTTGTCAACTACATCCAAGACCAAACGAATAATCAACTCTTATGACAAGACTGCTTCCTTAAGCTGGCTGGGTGTGTTGTGTTTGCAAGAAAGAGCTTAGTCAGCCTCAAGGGTTTTACCATGGTTGCTGAGGAAATCGTGTGACCATTGTGTAGAGCATTTGTCAACCCATTATTAGAAGTTGCTTTTTGAATCTTGGTTTTGGGACTCTTGATTTGTAAGATAGTATGTAATAAAACTGAACTATGGTATGGGTGATCCAAAAATTTCATAAATTTATTGATGAGTAGATGGGCAAATGCTTGTAAATGTTGTGAGGCTTCACAGAAATACAGTAAACAGTGCAAGAATGTAGAAGATGGTGTGTTCAACTGTTGTATAACTTGTCTTGAAAACATTTGTTTCTTGGTAAGGGGATTGACCATGGTCATATGGGTCACATTAAAGATAGAATGACTGATTTGAATGGTCATTTGGGAACTTGAAGCATTCATCTTTGTTTTTAGCACTTTAACTATTGCCTATCATAAATTTGATGGTCATATTTTCTGCAAATGCTCTCATGTCATCAAACTTTTTTGCTTCCGCACCTTCATTCTTCTTGGAGTAAGCCCTTGTGTGCTTGCTCAGGCCCTGGTCCTCTTTCATAGCATTAGAGTCTTGGCCTTTACTCCGTTCCAGCTTGTTCAATAGGGTGTTAAAGTTGTCAGCCACGGTCTTCAATATAGTGCAATTTTGATCTGCCAATTTCTTAACCATTTTCTCCAGGTTACCCACTCTAGTATTCAAACCATCCATCCTTTTTTGAAGATATTTTTTCCAGCCAATCTAAATTTCTGTTCTTGGCTTCAAGTGGTGACGCGCTTCATTAGATTCTTTACCTCTTCCATGTTGCCTATAGTCTCAGAAAGTCTGTCAATGTGCTGATCCATTGTTCTCTCCCCCCTTGCCATCTTGCTGAGCTGATCAAAATCCCTTGATATATCCTGCATTTGCTTCTTTAGGGTGCCAATATTGTTCATCATTATCCTTGAGATACCAAAGATTCCCTTTAGAAATCCCTAGTCATCCTCATCCTTGTTACGCTCAAAGAAGTCCTCATGCTCCCCTTGTTTGTTCCTATCTAGCTCTGTCTCCTTAAGTTCTTTTTCAACATCCACTTCCTGAGCAAGCACTTTTTTCCTTTTTCTTCCCACCCTCTTAATTAAGAGTTCATCATCGGAGGGAACAAAATCTCTTTAAACATTCTTCCCCTTGTTTCCTGAAGCCTTGCCCAATCTTCCTCTTTTCTCAATACACTTTTCCTGCTCCTCAGAATCACAATCTTATTCCAATTCAATCTTCTTTTCCTTCCTTTTATTGTTGGACGAGCTCCTAGGATCACCTTTCTTCCTCTTCTTCATTTCAACCTCAGCCATTTCATCCTCTGTATCCTCATCAAATTCCTCCTCTGTTTCACTTCCCTCTGTCTCACAATTTAAAGATTTCTTGCTCTACTAGCGCCTATCCACCCTTTTGGATTTCAGAAGGTTCATTATTAAAACCATTGACCCCTGATGACAGGCATGATCACCCTCAAGATCATTTTGAATGGCTAAAACAAAATTACCCAAAGATTGTCTAAGGTAAAAGGGTAAATGTATTCTAACCCTATGCCTAAAATGGTTAACCAACATGAAATGGTAACCATAAATCTTAGTAAAGCGCCCATCTAAAGTAAGATACTCTATCACCACGAACATAACAAATCTCCAAGGTCGAGAAATGGAGCTAAGGCTAAAGTAAGAATTACTGATTTTTACCAGCCTGTTGCGTTTCTTAGCTGAGTCCGCAAACTCTTCAACCACCCGATTTGAAAGCTTCCTGTCTCGGTAGAAGTTAATACCCTCTGTATCAAGTTCCATTGCTTCAGCAATGATATCTTCAGAAACCTCCATCCTCTGATTCCCCACCAAAATACTCCAGTCCTTCCGTGTTTTGACAAATTACCGCGTTATGGTAGGGTTACTATCTTTCAATTTTTTCATATATCCTCTAAAATTCCCTTGCTCCAGTATGTCCCAAATCTCACTCTTCTTCCACTCTTTGCAGCTTGCTGGTTCAATTCTCTTTCTCCTTCCTCCCATCTTCTTCACACTAAAATGATGGCTCTCACTTCTCAAAAAAACCTGCTGCAATAGAATACCAGAGTCGAAATTGCAGCCAAGGATTTTAGGGGGAAAAAAGACCAACAATCCATGTGGTATTGAATGATAATACACTGTACTCATAATAACCCTTCGCACCTCAATCCTGCCCTTATCATTATTACTCCTTAATGGCATATTCATCATTAATGAAACATTTTTGTTTACTTCTAGCTTTGTCATGCTGAATCAATGAAAGCCCCTCGATAGGGATAATATCACTTTGATTCCAAATTAGCTTTTCATCACTCTTGCATGCCACATTAGCGGCTCAGTCAACAACTTGATTAGTTTCTTTGTAGTTGTGAGTGACAACACAATTTTCAAAGGAATGGATAAGATCAATGGCCTTGCCTTAATATTATTAATCGTCCAAGAAGGATTAGTAACTTTATTAAGACAATTAATTATATTAAGGGAATCCCCCTCAAACCAGATCTTATTCAGATTCAAACATTTTGCATGGCTAAGACCATAGAGGGCTGCACTTGCTTCTGCCACATGGTTATTTTGAACCCCAATAGAGATGGCCATTGTACCCACTCTATCCCCATTCATATTCCTAATGATGATACCAAAGCATGCTATTCCTGGGTTGCCCTTTGAGGCCCCATCAAAGTTAATCTTATACCAATCCTTCGGAGGACAATCCCACGTTGCCAGATCCCTAAGGTTAGGAGCATTTTGCACTAGACTAATACCATTTTAATTCCAATTCTGAAAAACTCATTCTTCCCAAGCATTTTGAGGTTGGTGCCCTTTTCCACCTAAGCTGATATTTTCAGACACCATATTCTTAATCTTGCAGAATAGCTGACCTGGATTAGTTTCCTTACCCTTAAACACCCTATCATTTCGTTCCTTCCAAATGCCGCAGCAAAGGAATGGGAGGATAAAATCCCACAACCTCATAACCAAACAATTAGTAGAGGGAGACTTCCAACCATTGAAAAAATCTTGAATTGTAAGGGGGAAAACCCAGGTAATATCGAACAAGCCACAAACCTTTTCCCATAATCTTCTAGTATAAGAACAATGAATAGTCATATGATTAACCAATTGATCATCTTTCTTATAGAGACAATATCTATTGACAATGTTAAACCCTTTGTTCAACAAATTGTCTGTTGTCAGAATATTATCCTGCAAAAGAATCCAAAAAAATATGTTAACTTTGGGAGTCATACCTTTAAACGAAGCTTTGACCTAGCAAGGCTCTTGTACAACGACGCATGAAAAGACAACAAAAGAAAAGCAAAAAGACAGCCCCAGGACAACTATAGAGTCTTCAAAAGGTCTGTTGCTTGATGTGCCAGGATGTTCATATTTTCTGCAGATGCTTTCATGTCATCTAACTTTTTTACTTTTGCACCTTCATTCTTCTTGGAGTTAGCCCTTGTGCGCTTGCTCAGGCCTTGGTCCTCTTTCATAGCATTAGAGTCTTGGCCTTTACTCTATTCCAACTTGTTCAACAGGGTGTTAAAGTTGGCAGCCATGGTCTTCAATAAAGTGCAGTTTTGATCTGCCAATTTCTTAACCGTTTTTTCTAGGTTATCCACTCTAGTATCCAGACCATTCGTCCTTTTTTGAAGATCTTTGCCTAGCTGATCTAAATTTAAGTTCTTGGCTTAAAGTGGTGGCACATGCTTCATTAAATTCTTTTCCTCTTCTGCATTGCCAATATTCTCAGAAAGTCTGCTAATGTGCACCATTCGAAGTGGTCACCATGAGTGTTTAGTTGCTGATGAGCATGGTGAAGATGATCTTGTGCTTAGTGGTGCAGCTGCTAGTTCGATCTGTAGTTATAATGTTGGAGATTCTACATAGGGACATGTGGATGTGTCTGTTTCATTAGAGGACATCAACGCTAGGTTTCAACAATTTGAGGATTGTAGAGTTAGTTATTCAAAAAATGCTGTAGACATGCTAACTACCTTTGATGGAAGCCTTACATTAGTAGGTAGTAGTGGGGATATGGGTAATACATGGTCTGAGTTTTAGGGCAATAGTTCCTTATGTGAGTATTTTGATGATATTATGGATAGCGTGAGTGTAGAAGATGCAAATGTTACCACTGTTCATTTAGATTCTCTTGATGAGGGTGTTGTTTTTGAAGACTGTGGAGGACATGAGCTCTGATAGTTTTGACTTTTAGGGCCGCTGTCATAGTGTTGAGTCAGTGCATGAGACAATAGTCTTCTCAGGTGCAATAAATGAGGGCATGTAGATACTCAATTATGACACTTATGTTTGAGTGTTATAGATGTGTCAGGTGATGTAGGTTTATGCCCTAGAGTTGTTGGCTCATAGGATGAGTCATGTATATAGCATCAAGCGACAACAGTGGGGTCTCAATTGGACGGTGTTGATATAGTGATGTGCGTTTACCGCACAGGGTAAGAGGATACTTATCGCATATAGTACAGTAAGATATAACATAGAACACATACTTTATTCATATACGCATTATGCACTGCAATGCTTATAATATGATTATGATGATTACAATGATGATCCAAAGTCCCTTCCAGATGGTGTGCACCCCTTTCCCGAAGGGCTGACGCAATTGTCATGCAGCCGTTCGGATACTATTGTATCTATCTTGTATAATATAGAATTTACTGACAACATCATCCCTTGCAAAATGTAAAGTCATCTCCGAACAACAATTACAAAATTACCGGGACAAATTAACAAAATGGAATACATTAATTGTGACTAACTATAACAAGATAGATCTTTTTCCCTCACATCACATTCACATTCCTCCCGTGCTTGCACCAAACTGGTCTTCATAAACACGTTGCATCTGTAGCCTCTGCTAACACAATACTATCTCCCTAGCCAATTTGACCTTGATAACCACTCGTGCCGCCTTCTCTACTTCCAACTCTTGGGTACACTGAGCCAAGTGTCGCTCTACTACCTCCAAATGGATGGTCTGCTCCTCTCGAGCTTTGTATGCATCCACCAAGCCAACCTCAAGTCCACCTAACACCTACTTCGAGTGCTTCAAAGTGTAGCATCCCTCTCGAAAGGCTTGCTCCAGTGCTCTCTCCACCTCTGACACACAGACACTCCATGCTTGCAGCAGCTCCAAGTCTCATCAACTAGTCACACTTTCGACGACCGATAATTGAATTGATTGGGGGTCTAAGGGGCAACGCCCCCAACAAGGTTGAGGGGCAGCGCCCCCACGGGGTCTTGGGGCAGCACCCTCAAACTCACATAGATGTTCGTAAAACACACCATTTTTGTGATTTTCTTCCGATCCCATACTCTTTCTGCTGACTGCTTATGTTTTCTTCACTACCTATTTATGTCTCCCTTCGACACCATACGTTATTCATTATGAACTATTTTGATTTGTCATCATTGTCGTTTTATTTATTTATTTAGAACCTCCTATCACCCTCCTTATGTGTCCCTTGTGTCCATATGGTATCCACTTTGTTATTTTTTGTAGGGTCATACAACACTCCGTACGGTGCACTTCCACCTAAGCTTTGTCACCTCGTACGGACTTGTTGCCTCCTCCAGCTTGGTCATACAAAGCTTCTTGTCCCCTTCTATCAAAAGGTCGTACGGTGATGTCTCTACCTCTTGTATGCTTCCTCTTTATTGTACAATGCTTTTCTCTATCTTCTGCTCTTTGTCAGTTGCACTTTCCCTAAGCTGTACAGGCAACTCAATTGGCCTTATAGTAGATCTTATATAGCGTACTAACTGCTCCTTCCAAGGCCGTACGGTCTACTAAACTGGTTGTACAGTGTTTTTCTCTTCCTACAGTCTCCAAGTCTATACTTCTGTACGGTACATATACTTCTATTTTACGCTTCCTAGTTGGTTGTACAACAACATGGTATCTTTAGCTGTACGAGTTTTCTCCACTTCTTGTCCGTACGACCGTTCGGTGTTTTCTATGTAGGTGGTACACTTAGTGAACCACTAAGTCGTACAATCATCTTCTTTAGATCACACGAATGGTGTGCCCTTGATTGTATGTTGTCCTCGTTGAGCTTGTGCGGGCCGTACGGTGGCCTATTCCTTCCAACTTAGCCATATGGTTTGGTTTTCTTCTGTCGCACTTAATACATGTGATTTATTAAAGCCATAGACAAGTCTTTTCGATTGGAGGGTGTATCATATGGCCTTCAGTTTACTCTTTTATCACTGCTCTATACAATTTTACATTGTTTGTTATTGTTTACATTTACATATATACATTAATAATTGCTTTTTTTATACTGTCTCTCAATTGTTCGTCCATGGAGGTGCGTTATTTCTTTCATGATAGACTTTTAGCTTCAACCCATTCACTGCATCAGTTACTTCCTTCTCGTCGAGCGTCCATAATTTTATTGCTTTGTTATTGCCCACTTCATGGATTTTATATGGCCCAACTCACTTTATCATTAATCTACTTGGTCTGATTTCGTTGCGCCTCTTATACTTCAAAACTAATTGGTCTGGTTGAAATTTATTCAATTTTGGATGCTTGTCATGCCGTGCCTTACACCTGTTCTGTGTAACCTTTGTGGCCCATTGTGCTTGTAGTCATCGCTCGTCCAATTTATTTAAATTATACAATCTTTCTCTCAGGCTTTCCATTTCTACTAGCTTATTTTCAATCGAAATTCTCAAACTTGGTACCATGAATTCCGTCTGTTGCCACTCCTTGCCGTCAACAATTGTATTCTTTATTCTAACAGCTTCACTCTGTACTGCTGAATTTTTTATTAAACCCTTCCTCTTTGTTTCCTATGCAAACTGTACAATGTGTTTTCTTTACTGCTAGCACCTTTCTACTAAATCTGTGGTGTGGTGTAACTATTTCTTTTTGCGTGGTCTGTTCACTATGTACCGCGTGGTGGAATCTTTCCTTTTGCTAGGTTTGTACAGTATGTTCTTTTGATTGTACTGGTCATACTGTATGTTCTTTTCTTTAGCGTCAGCTGTAACCGCCTTTCCTTCTTTCGCTTCTTTGTATTCCTTTGGACATTCATTCTCCTCTCCTTTATTACCTTCGTTGACCCTTGACATATTACAGCTTGGAAAGAGCTCGTAGTCCTCCATCTGCCAATAGAGTAGGCCGTTCATCGAGTCTAAGTCATCATTGTTAGACCTTCCTTCCAGTATCAATACTCCCTCTTCATCAGGTTCCATTCTCTTCTTCCCCTCGTCGTCTACTCCACCGTCACCTTCAGAATCCGATGACGTTGCCTCCTCATCTATCATTTGTGTGTAGGTCAATTATAAATCTTCGGCCTCCGCGTTCCATGGATAGTGTATTTCTTTTCCAATTACGTTTCACTTTTTCTTGTAGTTGAGGTATTGTAAGAAGATGGTCATTTAATTTTATAGGAACTTCTATCTGCATTACTTGCCTTATCATGTTTTGTTTTGCCAGGTTTTTCCTTGTGGTGCCGATAGAGTCTTTGGTTTGTAATTTCTCTGTTTCCATTTGTTTCTCCAACTCTGTGCGTGCTTGTTGCAACCTCTTCTTTTCTTCCTCTGCATTAGGGTACTTTGCTTGCTCACACATAATGGCTAGTGTTTCCTCATCACATGTTTTGATGCTAACAAAGTCACCCGCTACTTCGGGCATTTCAAATCTTTATGGTCTCTCGTACCACACCATTTACATAACAACTGCGGTGTCTCCTTTGTGATACAATCTTTGGCGAAGTGCCCCCTAGAGATTGCATGCACGACATTGTATCATCGACCATCCACTCGAGTCGTATTGTATCCAACTCTGATCTCTATTGTTATTATTGTTATTATTATTACCACCCCTTCTGTGTTGGTTATTACTCTGATACCCTCCTATTGTTGCGTCAATGTTTGTGTTTGTTCCTGCACCTGCAGTGAACATTTCCTGCGCCATTAACACTTGCTGGCATCCCTTTTTCTTCATATTGAACAGGCACTCCTTGGTGGAATGTCCCACAATTTGGCAGATATTGCAAAATTGTTTTTTCGGGCAGGAGCCCTTTGTGTGGCCCTCCTTACAATCCACACACCACAATTCCCCCTTTACTGAGTCAAAACATTTTTTTTCAAAATTTCAAATTCCTTCATCATCAGTAGCATATCCTTCTGCAATGCTCAAACTTTCTTATTTGATTCTTCGTTGCTACTGCTACTTTTGGACGATGAATCGTCTGAGTCCGACTATTCGTACTTCTTTTTCTTGCTTGTTTTTTGCTCTTTCCAAATCGATCGCCTGATTATACGCATTTGCGTATGATGTTAGAGGTACAATTGTCATTTTCTTCTTTAGTGCCAGCCGTAGCCCTTTAACAAACCATCATTTCTTTAATCCGTCAGCTGGTGGTCTCTCCATCTTCCCCACCAATTCTTTTAGCCTTCTTGCATAGAAACATATTGTTTTGTTCTTTCCTTGCTTTGTGCTGTATATTTCTGTTACAATTTTGTTATCGTCCCTTAGCAGTTAGAACTCTTCTATGAACTCCTTCTTGACTCTGTCCATGTAGTCAATTTCTGAGATCGACATCCACAAACGATTCAGTTGCTACACCCTGTAGGGTTGTCAGATACTACTGGACCTAATCATCCTCGCTCGTTACACCATTAGCTATCCATATTGTTTCACATGTCTTGCAGTGTCTGATCGGATCTGCCGTCTTGTCGCCATTAAACTTCGGCAATTTCTCCTTTTGTGCTTCCATTGTTACTTTCTTCTGATTCTATGGTACCTATTGTGTACCCGCACTATTTTGGACAACCGCGCTGCTTCAGACAACCACCCTATTTCCAACAACCGTGTTACCTGACAAGAAAAAGTCTTCAAGCGAAGTTGTACAATTCTTTGCTTGTATCTGTTCATTAGGTGTATTGGGAACGAAGAGTTCACTCCACGTTCGTGCTCCTTCAACACTTCAAGTCGTGCGAGTTACTTTCCTTCCATTCGGAGTCTATACCCTCGGCGTATACAAGTTAAGGAACTCCTCCCTTGTCGCTTCCACCAAATTCAATCACTGTCGAGTCTCTTCTAGCGATTCCTCGGTACTCTTCGATTTGCTAGGTGAATGTACTCCCTCTATCTATGCTCCTTCACCCCCTTGGTGTTTGTCGGTAATCTGCTGAACCTTCTGTCTCCGCTCTGCCTGTTGTGCTAAAATTAAAACTTCCTGTGCTGTGCGTATTCATCCTTATCTTTTATCTTATCCTTATCTTTTATCTTATTCCTATCCTTGTTAAGTAGATTCGGCATTAATCTTCATAACTGTAATAGCCAGATTTCTCGGGTCTTAATTAACAACTAACATACTCATAGAATACAGTTATTACTTCACTTCAATAGGAAGATAGTTATATCAGTCATGTTCATGTGAATGAGATTTACCGTTAAAATAAGTAAAAATTTCTTAACCAAGAACTTAAAACGCCATCAATGATTTTATTGTTAAAATTAAAAATCACATGTAATGGAATTTGAACTGATAAATCATTGTAAGAATGCTCATGCAATCATCTAGATTAGTTCGCAAGTACCACTATAACAGTATCAACTAACAACTACCATCCAATACTGCTACATTGAAATTAAATGACGATTACCATTAAATACCACTATATAAAATTAGAGCATCACATACTACTGTATCAATTAGGGCATCGATTACCACTGGATCATTTAGGGCTTCAGATACCATTGTATCACTTAGGGCTTCAAATATCACTAATTCAATTAGGGCTTCAGATACTATTGTATCACTTAGGGCTTCAGATACCACTGATTCAATTAGGGCTTCAGATACCACTGTATCATTTCTTTTCCTTCCGATTGCTTAACTTTGGCAATAACATAAGATTAGAAGATATACTCATATTTATTATTCATATAAATGAAAGATTGATATAACAATCCATTAGATAAATCTTTCTCTCGCATCTAAATGTAAAATGACTGTAATGATGAGAAAACTCAAATAATCTTACCCTCTTCTTGCATATACTTCATAAAAGTAAAACTACTTGTTTTTGAAAACAATGTAATGCATAGCTTATCTTTGTCTATTGTACGCCCGACAATTTGGGGAGAGGTGAAACATTGTCAGGGGCTTAACCACCCAACCTCGGACCGTAACTTTATTCCACACACAATCTCTAATGGGAAAGGCCCTCCCTACCTGGAATTGGACTTGGAACATCTATCATCTACCGAGAAATCCTGGTATCTATACCACTCGACTTGACAGCGGGAGATTACAATAACATGACCATGCATGAACTATTAAGTGATATTATTCTAGATTAAATGTATCGTATCTGACTTTTATTTTCTAAGTCATTACAGACTCCATCTCACCTCTTCCCCCTTTTTCATGGCTATACAGTTGGTGAATCTTAGGTGTTCGGATCTCAGAGCAATCGACTCTGTCAATTATACAAGAAGATTACATGCATCCAACATTTCAGACTCTGTGATTACATGATTATGTTCTTTAAAGATTCTAGAATTGATTCTAATATCAATTGGCATAATAATTTATGGATCCATACCATGGTTACTTGGCTTTCGCTTGCCATTAACAATGTTAAATTTAAAGAAGGTCAATTTGTAAATTCAAACAAGATATCATCATAATAAATGCTATGAATTGCTGCTATGAAATTTAATGTTATTGTACTTTTTATTTCAGGTTTATTGCATTTTAAAACTCTCCCATAAGAGATACTATTCGACTCTTTTATGAGGAATTAGGAAACTATAAAGTAAGAAGAAGATTCATTAATCATATCATGGATTATTCAACAAGCTTATAATGTAATCATGGGTAAGAAAGATAATCCTGAGCCTAGTCGGCTGCTATAGAAATAAATAAACATAATGGAATGGTAATCCCATGGCCTGTTAATGATTTGGAAATGTTTTTATGATATTGAACTTTGTTCTATCTCTTCAGCTGCTCTCAACCATGAATCTCAGCCAGAATTACTCGTATGGCAAGGAATAGATATCGATCTGTTTGTTCAAGTTATTAATCGATATTTGTAGGTGTAAATCATTGTATATTGCCATGAAGTCAGCTAAGGAAATCTGGACATAAAACTGCAGAAGGGTTCTGGAACTATGGAGGTAATGCGTTCGACACTTCTCTTGGCTTCGATATAAAGTAACGAGCCGTGACTTCTTGGCTCCCACCGGTTACAAAAAGATTATTTGCCCATTCAAATTCCAAGTATTAAATCAATTGGAAAAATAGAAGGAAAAGAAAATAAAAAGGTTGGAAGAGAAGTTGGAAAGATAATAATACAATTTGAATTGCTAAATATTAAATTGTTTTTTATGCCAAGTGTTAATCAATTAAAAGCAAGAAATTTAAATGGAAGATATTTAACTGGAAAGAATAGAGCTGGAAGATTAGAATTTAAATGTTATTATATTTTGAATATTTTTATAATCTTATATTTATTTATGTACGTGTAAATATATTAACAGGGTAACATCACTTTATTAAATTATTATAATAAAATGGTGCCATATCATTTTTATATTTATATGCATGTATATAAATATATCTATTATAATAATAAGGTGAAAGATGATATTAAATCCTTTAAGGTACGTTTTATATTTTAACTCAATTATTTATGTTTCTCAAATTATTTATTTAAATAGCTCATGCGGGTCCCACAGATGTATCCTGTTTCAAGTTGCTAGGTCATCAACCCATCTGTCTAGTGATGGTGATGCTCTTGTGCCTAATTCTTTTTTGACAATGCTTCCACCCTTTCGAAATGTTTTCTGCAATGAAATTCTCCGTAATTAAATTATATATTATTTAATCATAATAATCATAATAGTTAACCATCTTCTCAATTCCATGAATCCGTGCTGAATGATCAACTAGCTTGTTATCTTTACTTGAAATTATAACGACTAACCATCTTACCATTTTGCAAGATTATAACAAATTAAACTGCCAATTGACTTCATGTGAACCGCAATGGTTATATTTTAAATTAGGTAAAAAATTGGGATGTAACAATAACACTTCCTTTGTTCCAGGTTCGACTGGCAATGGCGCCAAATGTTTACCGTACAGGGTAAAAGGACACTTATCGCATGTAGTATAGTAAGATATAACACAGAACAAATATTTTATTCATATACGCAATATGCACTCCAATGCTTATAATATGATTATGATGATTCAAAGTCCCTTCCGGACGGTGTACATATACTTTCTCGAAGGGCTGACTCAACTGTCACACGCCCATTCATATACTATTCTATCCGTCGGCTACAATATAGAATTTATTGACAACAATGTGGAGACCTTTGATGTTTCATGCAATGATGATTCATGCTGCAATGAGTCTAGTGTATCATATGAGATTTCGGGTGACGACTCAATATTTATTCGATGATGATAGGCTCTAGGATCATGATTTACAGGGACTTATTGATGAGGGTGAAGTAGAGACATGCGAGGAGTTTGATACACTAGTGGCTTCGACTTCTTCAGAGGAGGTGTTGGTAGAGGTACCTTGTAGCATTAGCTCAGTTGTTGATGTGTGCGAGGACGATATCGCATATGATGTTAGTGATTATGTGGTGAGTAGTGTAGGCACAATTTCCTATCGTAGTGCCAAGTTTGGGTAGGAGGATATTTGGACGAGTCAGCTGTTACAGGCTCCTTATCATTTGATTGGCCAGCACAAGGTTAGAGACAACATGATTGCCAAAACTTTAGAGCACTTTGATATGAGGATTATCGCAGAAAGAGTATTGAATCACATCTCTAGGGAGAGACGAAATAAAAAATGTCCAGTGAGCGGCAAGGTGCAAATGAATACTCAGCAAAGAGAATAATTATAGATCTCAAAGATGATTAGTGAGAAGTAAACACTTCCTGCAAACAAGGTATCCAAGCACCTCAGCCAAAGAGTCATGTTCCAGTACACCGCATCGGTTTATGGATATCTATTCAGCAATAAAAGACATCATCGAATAACACATCCTTGGCTTATCACCCCATCTTATAGATAGGAACTCAACGAAGCACATCATAATTGGAAGACCCTTGCAAAATCGTGGACAGATGAAAAGAGTGATATAGGGTGCACACAGGAATGATACACATCAATTTTGATATAGCGACTCAGCAGTACATGAGGTGTTGAAGCAGTGAAGCCATACAAAGAGGCAATCCCTTATATGGAGATGAATAGAAGTATCATAACATCCTTGTTGCAGCGGTGACTTTACAAAGTAGAAGTTAGTAAACATGAATGATAGGAACTCAGTAAGCGACACATCGAGTAAACTACTGTATGGATAATCTTGACGACAAATGCCATCTCACAGTGTATGGAAAGGTGACTGCATGGAGTGGGGGCAACAGACTATATATATTACAGTGATTAAAAGATATACCACGCGAATAATTAATATACAGAAGCAAACACAACGATAAGATGTTGAATTAAAGAAAAAGAACAGTATTATTATATAAATGAAGGCTGCAGAGACTAACAGGATAAACAGTGATAAATGTCAAACTCAGGGGATATATCAATGGAATCAAAAACTTTGTTTTCAGAATTCAGTCAATCCAGTAATTAAACAATGCAGCCACTATTTATCAGCCTATACCCAAAATCTCCAATTGCAGTCAGAAAGTCTTACAACAAAGGTAGAAGCAAGTATAGAGATCAAATATTGAATAAGGAAAGATAATAGGCAGACCATCTAAAACGGGGTAGTCCTAAATTCTAGTGAACTAATTGTGGAAATAAAACCTTGGCTAGTACCATGTAAGTCAATAGAGAGTTTTAAGAGAAATATACCAACAATTACCAGAAAGATATACACTCCTAGAAAAAGGGAGATGCATCCGAAAGCATTTGTTACATAGGCTAATGGTTGTATCAAATGTTGTAAATATAAGTAATTTAAGACAATGATTCCTTAATTCTGAATACAGTTTGGAAGGGACGTTATAATTGGACTGTATTAAAATCTGATTAATATGGAGGTATGGAAATGACAATACTGTTGAACATGAAGAAACGAAAGATGTAATTATATTGATTTAGCTAAAAATTGCCAAGGATATTGTTATTATATTTATTTGCATGTCATGCTGAATATATACATTAAACACAAAAAGGAGTAAGTTTATTGCAAATTAGAGAAAATAGTTCAAATCCTAAGTCATCTTGACAGGGGACATTACACACTCTCACCTATATATACATATTGTGAAGTGATAAATCAACTTGTAAATATTTATGTGTCAATATTGCTTTTGAAGTAATGAAAACCTCCTATAATAACTTAAAAACTATGTTAAATATATGTGTGTGTTATTTATGAATGTTGTGTCCAGCCGTATCCATATTGGTGGTCTTAAAAAATGACCATATCTGTACTCAATACCATATCTGTATTTCTATCCATATCCATATCCATGCAACTTTGATATATATATATATATATATATATATATATATATATATATACGTGAGAGTGGAACTTAAGACCTATATGTATGTGACCCTAGTTCATTGCTAGACCACGGGTGGGTTCTCAGCTATTTACAGTTGTAAGTAGATCAGGATTTCTTGCTCAAGAGAGGCTGGGTTTCTTATGATGCATTGAGGGGAGGGAGGAGGTTGACTAGCTCACCCATGAGTTTGAGGTGACTGTGAACTCCTTGCAGTATACTCAATTGGCCTTTCAAGAGTCACAATCAGGTTTGAATGAGGTTATTGTGGAGTTGGAGTGTGTACAGAGTCTACACTAGCCCCTGGTCCAGTTCAACTTCGTATATTGGTGGTTGGTGGTGAATTGGCTTCCATGGATAGGGATGAATGATTTGACGAGGATGCAATTACATCCATCCCTGATATGGGTGTAATAGATATAGCTGAGATGAGTGCATTAGTGGAGGATTGCGGAGAGCTTCCTATTGTTCCAAGTCCTCCGGTGGTTAGCATGATAGTAATGGAGATTTGTGTGCCTGTTCTTGACACTACTCTTGTTTCTTTACAGGTGTTGGATAGGGTATCATCTATTTTGGAGCCGAGCTTTCATGGGGAATTGTTTCCTTCTTTGTGAAGAATCTATTACTTCATCTCATACAACTAATAGTGATAGCCATTTGGTAGTGCCACAATTTCAAAGAGATCAACTGTGGGTCGTAGGAAGAGCAGGTTGATGCTTGTTCATATAATTTCTACCTTACAGAGTCATTTATGGAGTTTTTGCTTAATAGTCTAGGAGGGATCATACATAGCTTTTGAGGGTACTCTCATTTGACTATCATGTGCTATTTGACCTTTGGTGGTAAAGATTGTAGAGACTTTGACTACAATGCTTCCTAGAGGGATTTTGGAGTTGATTTTTGCCGAGATGGTTACCCAACATCTTGCTCAACCAGTTATTCAAATTCAGATTTTAGAGCCATCTCTTGATTCTTGTTTTGGTTTTATTGAGCCTTTGATAGAGATTGGAGCATTTTCCCACAATTACACAATGAGGCTCATCGTTTCTCTTTTTACACACCTTAGAGGACTTAGTTTCGTTCAGGTGTGGCTTGGCACTAGTTTCATACCATCATTTATGGGATTAGTTAGCACCATCTTTTGTAGATGGGATTAGTAGTTGCAAGTGAAATCACTTGCAGTTGACACATATAGGACATCTCAACAGAGGATGGAGATGGTGGTTTCATTACAGGTGCCCATGATTGCTACTAATCCTTGTTGGATGTGATGTTAGTTGTATTGGGACTAAAGTGTTGATAGAGTTGGCCCTTCAGTTGGGCTGAGTTGTGATGAAATGTCTACGCCATCAACGTTCGCATTTAGTTTTGAGATGATTCTGTTATTGATTTCAGTTATATGGGTGCTAATGCTAGAGGAGTCAATTGTGCACAATAGGGAAATTACACAGTTTTGGCCTTTGCATCGAGGGGGACGGTGAAGCTTGTTTTTGCTCTGAGATTGGGGACTGATGGAGCCTTAATTTTTGGAAAAATAAGGCCTACATTTGTGAACACTTTCTGAATCCACTTGACTAATGTTATATTTTACTCGCAGTTTTATATTTGGGCAAGATATATTGATCTTGGTATATATGTTTTGATTATGTAAAAACAAGTTTTAAAGGACCTGAAACATTTAACAAAGTATCAGAGAAACAAGAACATAAAAGTTCAGAGAACAAAGGCCTCAAAGCCAAAGAGAACAAATAGAATAAGCCAAAAGACAAGAGGCTAGAATACAACTATGCACTAAAAGACAGCAAAAAAAAAGCAAAAAGACAGTCCCCAAACAACTACAGAGTTTTCAAAAGGTCCGCTGCTTGGTCTACCAGGATGTTCATATTTTCTGCAGAAGCTTTCATGTCATCCAACTTTTTTGCTTTCACTCCTTCATTCTTCTTGGAATTAGCTCTTGTGCGCTTGCTCAGGCCCTGGTCCTCATTCACAACATGAGAGTCTTGGCCTTTACTTTGTACCAACTTGTTCAGCAGGGTGTTGAAGTTGTCAGCCACAGTCTTCAAAATAATGTAGTTTTGATTCTAGTTTCTTGACTACTTTCTCCATGTTACTCTAGTATTTAGACCATTCATTCTTTTTTGTAGATCTTTGCCTAACTGATCTAAGTTCCTATTCTTGGTTTCAATTGTTTGGACATGCTTCATCAAATTCATTATCTCTTCTGCAGTGCGAATAACCTCAGAGAGTCTATCAATGTGCTGACCCAGTGTTCTCTCCTCCCTTGTCGTCTTGTTGAGCTGATCAAAGTCCCTTGATATATCTTGTATTTTCTGTTTTAGGGTACCAATATCCTTCATCATTGTCCCCGGGTTACCCATGATTCCCTTTAGGAACCCCTGGTCATCCTTATGCTCAAAGTAGTCATCATGCTCCCCTTGTTTGTTCCTATTCAAATCCACCTCCTTGATATCATTCTCATCACCCGCATCCTGAGCAAGCTCCTTTTTTCTTTTTCTTTCTACCCTCTTGATTAAGAGTTCATCATTAGAGGGGACAATATCTCTTTCAACATTCTTTCCCCTATTTCCCGAAACCTTTCCCAGAGTTCCTCTCTTCTCAAAACCCTTTTTCTGCTCCTCCTCATAAACACTATCTTGTCTGAATCACTCTCCTTTTCCTTCCTTTTCTTCTTGGAAGAGCTTCCAAGATCACCTTTCTTCTTCTTCTTTATATCAACCTCATTCACCTCATCCTCTATTTCCTCATCAAATTCCTCCTTAGAAGCAATACTCGCAGTCTCATAATCAATAGACTTCTTAGTTTTCTTGGGCCTATCCACCTTTTTTGACTTCAAAAGGTTCATTATTAAAACCATTAACCCCTCATTGTAGGCATGATCTCCCTCGGGATCATTTTGAAAGGCTAAAATAGAATTACCCAAAGATTGTCTGAGGTAAAAAGGTAAATTTATCCTAACACTATGCCTAAAATGGTTGTGTTCCTTAGCTGAGTCCGCAAACTCATCAACTGCCCGATCTGAGAGCTTCCTGTCCCGGTAGAAGTTAATACCCTCCGTATCAAGCCCTTGCTTTAGCTATGATATCTTTAGAAACCTCCATCCTCTGATTTCCCACCAAAACACTCCTGTCTTTCCATGTTTTGATAAATTGTCGGGTAATTGCAGGGTTGCTTCCTACTAATTTTTCTATATAACCAGTAATATTCATTTGCTCCAGTATGTCCCAAATCTCACTTGTCTTCCTCCACTCTTTGTAGCTTGCTGGTTCAATTCTTTTTCGACTTCCTCCCATCTTCTTGTCTCTAAAATGAAGATTCTCTCTTCTCAAAAATACCCCCTGCAACAAAAAACTAGAGTCAAAATTGTAGCCAAGGAAATTTGTGGGAAAAAAGACCCACAATCCGTGTGGTATTGAATGGTAATACACTATCCTTCTCATAATTACCTGCCACTTCCCAATTCTGCCCATATAATACTTACTCCTTACTGGCATATTCATCATTAATGAAACATTTTTGCTTACTTCTAGCTTTGTCTTGCTTGATCAACAATTACCTCTCAATATGGATGATATCATTGTGATTTCAAATTAACTTTTCATCACTCTTGCATGCCACATTAGCCACCCAATCAGTGACTTGGTTCGTTTCTCTATAGTTGTGAGTGACAACACAAATTTCAAAGGAGTTGATAAGATCTATTGCCTTACCTATAATATTATTAATAGTCCAAGAAGGCTTAGTAACTTTATTAAGACAATTAATTATATTAAAGGGAGTCCCCCACAAGCCATATCTTATTCAAATTCAAGCTTTTTGCATGGCTAAGACCATAGAGGGCTGCACTTGCTTCTGCCACATGGTTAGTTTGAATCCCAATTAGAATGGCCGTTCCACCCACTCTATCCCCACTCATATTCCTAATGATGATACCACAACCAACAATTCTTGGGTTGCGCTTCGAGGCCACATCAAAATTTATCTTAAACGAGTCCATTGGGGAACAATCTCATCTTGCTAGATCCCTAAGGTTCGGACCATTTTGCACCAAGCTAAAACCCTTCAAATTCAAATTTTGAAACACTGATTCTTCCCAAACATTTTGAGGTTGGTATCCTTTTCCATAGGATTTGATATTCTCAGTCACCATATTCTTAATCTTACAGAATAACTAACTTGGATTCGTTTCTATAACCCTAAACACCCTATCACTATGTTCCTTCCAAATGCCCTAGCAAAGGAATGAGAGAATAAAATCCCGCAATCTCATAACCAAGGTATTAGTAGAGGATGACTTCCAATCACTGAAAAAATCTTGAATTTTAGTAGAGAAAACCCAGGTAATATTCAACAAGCCACAAACCTTTTCCCATAATCTTCTAGTATAAGAACAATGAATAGTCAAATGATTAACCGATTCATCAACATTCTTAAAGAGATAACATCTATTAACGGTGTTAAACCCTCTCTTCAACAAGTTATTCGTTGTCAAAATTTTATCCGATAGAAGAATCCAAAAAAATATGTTTACTTTGGGAGTCATACCTTTAAACCAAGCTTTAGCCCAGCAAGGCTCATGATGCTCTTCAAAAGCATTAGCATACATCGATAACACAGAAAATAATCCATTAGGATTATATTTCCATATTAGAACATCTTGTTATATATGTTCGCATGCCTTTATGTCACATTTTTATAGTAAATCCTAGAATTCATAGAAGATTACTATGTTACATAAACTAACTATAAAATATCTTGTGTTTATGTTCAACACCTACCTTGCTTTCATAATGATGGTGAGAATTCACATACAATCTCAAAACCATTATGAAGGCTATATGTTCTTACACAAAAGGCATAAAAGGAGGCGCAAAGGCATGAAAGACTCCTAGTCATTTGTAGAAATTGGCATTCATAGGATTGGTTGTCTTTTGAAAAGTTTATTACATATCATCAAAGGCTCATGAATAATTCAGATGCTTGGAATCAGGGATGGACGAGAATATGTATTGAAAATTGGTAGAGCTTTCAGATGGGAGTTTCGTAATTTCTTAGGAGACTATTAACCAATTAAATGTTTATGAACATTCCATTTGCTTAAAGCGCAAGTAACTCTTCCTGATCATAATCGCGATTGGGAGAATGGGGAATCTACCAATAGTCGTAGGGCATGTGTGATAACTATCAGTTGCTTGCACCCGTCAGTTATAATTCATTGTCTTGTATCATATAACGTGAAAGATTTTCCCAAGTAGCATTGTCCCTGATGTCGTGGATTGATTAGGTCATCGTAACTTTCAGATTAAAGACTAGTGTGATGCATGAGACTCAAATATATTTCAAATCAGAAAAGTTTTCAACACATATTACTTTCAGGATTTATAGAGAAGCGAGAGTCTTCAAATGGTCTTCATGGAATGATTTCAAAATTACAGGCAAGGCATACATATTAATATACTACACAATATGAACACATAGAAACAAAGATGGCCAACGCAACTGAGGAACCATTATCAGAGCTGGGCACTATTTATTCGCATTAGGATGAATGGATTTATCTTGGTTGGTCGATTAACTTTTGTAGCCATCTATAGTATTGGTGTAACCCTTGTTAAGAACATCTTGCTTGGATGAGGATTCAGTGATACGAAAATGCAAATCTGAAAAGGCTTCTTCCAAGATGCCTGCTTCCATTTATTGATCAGTAAATTATTCAAAAGAGCAAGGTTGTAAACTCGAAAAGGACAATTTAGTTACATTAATGTTTAGAATCAATATAATTTTATAACTATTATAATAGGATTAGTTGCTCTATATGAAAAGGTGTGATGGTTTAGGAATGTTTCTCCATTGCTGATAAATAAAGGGATGCCAAATCAAAGAGGAAGCAAGTGATGTTACTGAAAAACATTATTATAACATTTTGTATTGTAACTGGAACTGTCAGAGAAAGTTAATGTTTTTGCAGCACATCAAATACATTTATCCATTGAATAGGAGATTATTGTGTCATGATCCATTAAAGGCAAGGAGATCATTTGCTGCCATAATCGATCCTTTCTAGTCATCACAAGCAACTACTGAATTCCTTTTATTTTATTATGCACAGTAAGAATACGTCTGCTCTCATTGTTTGACAACCAAGAAGCCTGAGAGAGATATGTAAATTTGTCACGCCTTTATCTGATTAGTCTTGTTTCCTAAGAGGTTAAATTTCATTCAGATTAACATTGAGTTACATATGGAAGTTAACTGTTTGCATTTAAAATATAGAGCAATTGATGATATAAAATAGATATTTTGTCATACATAGTTGCATCGAAAAATCTGCAGTATAACAAATTCTGTGGCCCAAATCGATAAGGCACTAATCTCTATTGTTATTAGGATGTTGTCATCTGATTTTCAGTTGAAATTATTAACTTAGTTCCACAGCTTTCCTTATAAATTCATCTCTCATAAACTATTCAGAAGTATTTTGAACATTAATTTTAAAGCAATTTTATCCATCTATATCTTGAAGTTATCATTAAAGTTTTTGAGTGAATATAGTTTCAGCATTTCAAAGTGATTCATATTTAAAACCTTTCACATTCTTGCCAGTTGAGGGAACTGTTATTTGCATCCAAAACAATCTGCTATGAAAAGCCTTAAACCAATTTTCAAGGTTCAGAAATATGTACACCTGCCTTGGTCCTGTAGAGCCAAAAGGGTAGAGGATTTGATCAAGTTCATCAGCCTTGTCAAGTTGGCCTTAAACAACTGTGTATCCTAGTATTGAGTTGGCAAGACTCAAAGGATTCCAATTTGTGGTTTTGGGAACCAATGGGGACAAGCAATCTTAGGGAGGGCAGACTGTAATGTTCGTATTTTGAGCTGTCATAGATTTGATGGATCTATCATTAGCTCATTGTAAGGTGATATTGGTGTTTAGAAGACCTTTTTGTGGAGTTATTATGTTGTCCAGTAGCCAATGGTGAGCTTTGGCTCCGTTTTGAGGGACTTACTTTTCATAGTAAGTCAACGAATGGTTCCGATGAGCTCATATGACTTAGAGGAGTTGAATGATGCTTTTAGTTTTTATTTGTAGCTTCTGGTTTGGGCTCCAAGAATCTTGGAGAGATAGTCTATTTTTAGTAAGTCATCCTGTCAGGTTCATTCATTATCTTTCTTCATTAGGATTACTCCTTTGTTGTTAGATTCTAACTTTGATGCTTCTTCTGTCACTTTCGCAAAACAAGTGAATTATGATTATTATTTAATTAAATTCGTTAAGGTTGCTATTTTTGCCGGTATAGTATATTGGCCACCTTTGTGTAATAGCTCATTGGAACCGAGTTGGAAAGTTTTAAATCTTGGGCATAATAAACAATGACCTAGTGCATCAAAATATCATGATATTGTTGAAAAGTTTGTTTTTTGAGGCAAATGGAGTTAATAAATTTTATTATTCAATTATGTGACTGTGTATAATTCAAAGTACATTTAAGTGAAAAGTGTACTGATGAAGCTATTGGGTGTTGGGTGTCAACTAGAAGCCAAGTTTCATTTAATATTATAAAAAGGTCTTCATGAGGAAATCAAACCATGTTTTGCCCTATGCTTTTTATTAACTTGTGAACAACTTGAGGGTTTTGGCATTGGATTTGGGAGAGGACTGATTCCTACACTCTGGTTGCACTTTCAGCTGTTGAAACATACAGTGAATTGTGCTAAATTTTGTATTTTGATTAGCCACTAAATAGATGCTGTTTTATATTACTTTGGAATACAATTGATCTGGTATTGGCATCCAAGAAAGAGGTTTCATGTGTGAGAATTAATGCTGAAGTTGAATTTGTTTGAAGATATCTTCCCTGATTGCCGAGCATCTCTATTCATCTGCTTTGTATTCGTTATTACTTCCGTTAGAAGGCAGATTGGAGTGCTGCAATGAAAACAGCTGAGGAAGCATTTTGATTCATATGTCCACGTGGGTGCTAGAGCGTGTGCTTAGCAAGTTGGGGGAGCCCTTTTTGGTCATTTAAATGCCAACCTGCGTTATGTTAGTCTCTAGAACAGTAGCAATTAAGTTCTGGTCTGCAATTACTTGTGGCATTGGAATTCCATTGTTCTGCTGCCATACATATCAGACACCAACAATGATTATTGGTTCCTTGTTAGCTATTTGTGAATGAGTTATTGTCTGTAATATTTTGCAAATGTTATAATAAGATTTATGCTGGCAACATTAGTAGATTCATTTTCATGTTATTGGTATGAGCACATCTATCTATTCTGAACATCAAAGGCATATAAAAAGAAAAAACTCAAAAAATAAAAAATAAAAAATAATTTGCCAGCATTGTTCCAGTGTGAGTCAACAAGGTTCATTACAATGGGGTATCAGAGTTTGCATGAGAAGTGCTTGACAAAATGTCAAACCACTAGAATTGAAGTTAGAACCGGTTGTGGCTTTCACAAAGAATGTTAGGAACTTGTAAAAACTAATTATTTAAATGGATTCTTTTACTTGTGATTGCTCCTTGCTCTATGGTTGCTGGCTTTCTTGGTTTGTGTCCAACATTTGGTCTTGTTGTCCTCAATTTTGACATCACAAAATTGAGTCAACCCTTTGTAATTTTCTCATGGATTTGTAGGTGCATTCTTTTTTTTTTTTAATGCATTGATAAGACCACATGAAAAATTTATCTCTGAATTGTTCTTGGTGTGGGTTTTTCTATGTGCTTTTTTGAAGGTTTTTCGTCGAGATTATCCCCAATTGTTTGTTTGTAAGAGTTTTCCTTCTCGCACTGCAAACACTCAATTTTTGGTGAACATTCACGTCTTTTCTTTGTTTTTCTTTATGTTGTAAATTGTTTTGTGTCTTGTTTTTGACTTAGGTGAATTGCCCTTGGAATTCCACTTTGTTCGAGGTAACTTAGGTCCAAATTGGAGTTGTTTGGCACAAGTTATAGGGGAAAAGTAAGATTTTTTTAGGTCAACAACATACTTTTATTAAAAACCTCATAAAATTGGTCTCTTTTATTGGCAATTGTACAATATAAAATTATATTTAATATATAAAGTGGATTTGGTGGTCCATTTTAAAATTTGAACTCATTCTAAGTTGATTTGACCATAGTTTTTTTATGTTTTTTGAAAGTCGACTATTTGTAGACTTTTTCATGTTACTTTATTAAAAACTATAGTTACATATTAAATATAAATACATGAGACAACTTAAGTCCATAAGAGTGGGTTTTTTTTCTCTTATATTGCATACATCCACATGCAAAATACTTTATGAAAATCTACTCCCAACGACTTCTAAGTCTAAATATCATTAAATGTGTGCTTTTTAAATACGATTACACATGTTATTGTATTAGAAGTTCTTTTTGAATAATCAAATACATATGTATTTTTGAATTACCATGAAAGTGAGTTTTTTAAATACATTTGCATGTCATTATAACAAGTAAATGTAAATTTAAAACAAGTTCTTCATGAACATCACGTTAAAGTGGCAATTTTGGACCAAAATTCTTATGTTGTTGATTAAAGAATACATTTTTCCCACTAAATGTAGAGTGACAATTTTGGGCCTTATTGCATGTTTTAGATAAACTTGTTTCTAAAAGTCCAAATGTTAGCTTATTAAAGTGGTGATTTTTGTAGCTTTGCATGTATTTCAGATACATGAAAAGGGCTCGAAATTCCCTATTTTTAATAACTTAGCTTCTCGATTCATTATTGGTAGTGATTTTCCAAAGGATTGCACATATCTAAACATAAAAAACATTTCAAAAACACATTATGAACTTGAGCAAGTTTGTGGTGGTGATTTGGGTGATATTAAATGTTTAGATGTATATGCTTTTGTCCATTGAAAGTGTATTTTTCTCTTGAAGGCTGTAAGTGGCGATTTCTTTTGTCAATATATTGAAACCTTTGGCACCTTTTGGATTTTCTTTTGGGCATATTATTACCTTTTTTGCCCTTCTAACAAGCGTTTTGCTTTATCAAGAGAGAAGTGGTGATTTTCTAAAGAGATGCTTGCATTTTCAAATATGTTATGACTTCCAAGAAATGCGTTTTGGCTTAAAAACACCTCATCCTTTCCAGACGGCGATTTTTAGAAGAAATGCATATGTTTGTTATATGTTAGTCTCTCTCGTAAAGGTATTTTAAAGTCTGCAATTCCCCACTAAGAGCTAGAGTGGCAATTTTTTCAGATTTTGCATATGCTTCTTATATGCGCGTTTTGCAAAAAACAGCCTATTTGGGGCATGATTTTGACCAAAGTACCTTACATTCTTAGGCATTTTCGCATTGAATGCCTTCAAGAAGTTTTCTATGGTAAGTATTATCATTTCAAACTTGTTTTTCAACATTTAGCATGTTAATCTGTTGCCCTAGGCGCCGTTTTTGGCTTTGGACAAATCTAAAATACTAACGTTAAGGAACCTTGGTCAGTAATAGAGAGAATTTTAATAGTCTTTTAATTTCAAATTGTTTTAGATCTTTATCACAGATTTTATATCACTCCTTGAAGAATAATATATAAGTATATGTTCAGACTTATATCATTTATATATATATTTCAGATATTGATTGATATAATATATGACTATTATTGTCAATATATATATTAACAGTATGGTGAATATGTATAACAATCTTTTTATTTATGATTGAATGTCTTGAAGTAATGAATCGGATGCCTATTGTGTATGATTGTATTGCCGCTTGAATATATATGTCATAAGAGCAGCGATGATGCTTTTTAAATATGAGTACGGGGGTTAAGTCCACAAAGGGACATGACTCCCACCGTGGTTTTTGCCACGAGGAGTCATGGCCCTTCATGGCCTTAACCATATTACTTAAGAAAATCAGTGATCCAAAACTAATCGCTAGTTTATGATTTATCAGGCATGGATAATATTAAGTCATGGAAATAGATATGATAACCTATGACGGTAATAAGAATGTTTATGATTCTGTTTTTAAGCATATGTTATTATTAAATGATTCTATTCAATATTTATATAAGGGTATTTGTGATTATACACACACACACACACACACACACACACACACACACACACACACACACACACATATATATATGTATATATATATGTGTATTTACTATTCATATCATATTTCACAAATACAATTATATGTCAATTTCATAATAGTGAAATACATGCTTTAATTCGCACGAAGCTACATTCTTAACACTCCCTCTTAGCAAAAGAGGATTGAATAGTCATAAGTATTTCATAATTAGAATTGCATTGACATCAAGAAGTAGCGCTATTACGAGTTATCAAATTACCGACACTCCGAGACAACATTGGAATGAAGTTTATCAGATAACAACAATTACAATCTCAATTATAAATAGTCCATCTTATCATGACATCTGACACATTTTGGGACAACAGTTATTGTAGTTAGTCATGGTAAAGCTATTTCCATATCATGATATCCGACACAGTCCGAGACACAACTAAAGGAGTCCATCGTGATATGTTTGTTATCATATTCATCGACACAATTGGGGAAAAGACTTATTGATAACAAAATAACACAATATATTTTGTATCAAGATATCTGGCACATTTCGGGGCAACAACTTATTGTAGTCAATCTTGACCTAGTTGTTATCATGAATTTCGACACATTCCAAGACAACAAATTAATGTAGTCTATCATGATAATAGGTCAAAAACTTTTGTTAAGGTCGTCACCTTGTAGTAGTGACGTTACACCAACATTCCATGAAAGATCGCCAACTTTCATGACATAACACATAAATGCAATATAGAAAAATTTAAATACTCATAAATAATTCAATTTCATAACACAGAGACTCAATCTCAGAAATTTCAAATACACTTTAGTCATACCAAGTTTACTTTTGAAGTACTCCACTTTTAACTTTCCAAGAGGCTTGGTAAATATGATAGCGATTTGCTTTTTGTTTACCGTACAGGGTAAAGATACTTAACGCATGTAGTATAGCACGATACAACACCGAACAGATACTTTATTCATATATGCAATATGCACTCAATGCTTACAATCTGAATACAATGATTATAACGATTACAATGATGATTCAAAGTCCATTCTGGACGATGTACATATACCTTCTCGAAAGGGTGACTCAAGTGTCATGTGCTCGTTTGGATACTATTCTACCTGTTGGCTAGACTAGATTTTACTGACAACATCATCCGTCCCAATAGAAAAGTCATCTCCAGACGACAATTACAAAATGTCCAGGACAGATTAACAAAATAGAATACACTAACTGTGACCAACTATAACAGGATAGATCTTTTTCTGTCACATCACATTCATGTTTTTCCCATGCCTGCACCGAACTGGTCTCCAAAACACGTTGCATCTATAGCCTCTGCTAACACAATACTGTCTCCTTAGCCAAGTTGACCTTGATAGCCACCTGTGCTGCCTTCTTTGCTTCCAACGCCTAGGTACATTGAGCCAAGTGTCACTCTACTGCCTCCAACTGGATGGTCAGCTCCTCCAAGCTCTCTAGGCATCCTTCAAGACAGCCTCACGTCCAACACCTACTCTGAGTGCCTCAAAGCGTAGCACCCTTCTCAAAAGGTTTTCTCTAGTGCTCTCTCCACCTCTGACACATAGATACTGTATGCCTGCAACAGCTCCAGGTCTCATCAACTAGTCACATTTCCCACGACTGATAATTGCACTAACTGGGGGTAGGGGGCATCGGCCCCAACGGGGTTGAGGGGAAGCGCGCTGGCCGCCAAGACCAAATTAGCACCCTCAAACCCATAAAAAACTCCATTGAACACCCCTTTTTTTTTGTGATTTTCTTTCAATCCCATACTCTTTCTGCCAATAGCTTATGTTTTACTACCTTTTTATGTTTTTCCCTTCCCTTCGGTGTCATACGTTACTCATTCTGAACTATTTTGATTTGTCGTCGTTTTTTTTTTTTTTTGAACCTCCTGCTTCTTGAAGAGTACAACTCCTTCCTCTTGAATGCTTTGGTATGGCCTCTAAAGGGTAACTTTATTACTGTACTTCTATCCTTCTTTGGTCGCTTTTATTATATCACCACTTAACCCCGTACGACAGAGTATGTCACTGTCCTTGTGCCGTACGGTCCACTCCTTTTATGCTCCTTAAGCCCATATGCCCGTATGGTCCATACACGTGTTCTTTTTGTCTATACGATGTGCTCCAATGTTGCCATATGGACCACTGTATGATGCATGTTCTCTTGTTTCATTCTTTGTTGGCCGTACTTTCTCTAGGTCATATGGTCACCTTAATTGGCTGTACGATAGATACTAGCTGCTCCTTCCAAGGCCGTACGGTCTATTAAATTGGTCGTACGATGATTCTCTCTTCTTGCACTCCTTAAGTCCGTATGTCCCTATGGTACATATACTTTTGTTTTATGCTTCCTAGTTGGTTGTATGGTAGTACAATGTCTCTAGCCATATGAGTTTGCTCCAGTTCCTATCCGTACGGCATACAGTGTTTGCTAGGTAGGCCATATGCTTAGTGAACCACTAAGTCGTACAGTCATCTTCTTTAGCTCACATGAATGGTGTCCGCTTGATTGTACGCTATCCTCCCTGAGCTTGTACGAGCCGTACGGTGGTCTATTCCTTCCAATTCATAGCCGTGCGGTGGTCTATTCCTTCCAATTCATAGTCGTACGATGTTATCTTCTTCTCCTGCACTCAATACATGTGATTTATTGAAGTCGTACAGTACTGTTGTCTCCTGCAGACAAGTCTTTCTAACCGAACAGTGTGTTATATGGCCTTTAGTCTACTCTTTTATCCTTGCTCTATTAACATATTACAATTTCACGTTCTTTATTATTATTTACATTTACTTTACATATATACATTATCTATTATTTATACTCTCTCAGTTGCTTGTCCATGGAGGTGCGTTATTTCTTTCATGATAGATTTTCAACTTTGACTTGTTCACTGCGTCGGCCACTTTTTGTCTAGCATCCATAGTTTGATTGCTTTGTTATCACCCACTTCGCGGATTTTATATGGCCCAATCCACTTTATTTTAGATCTGCCTGGTCTGATCTCGTTACACCCATTATACTTCAACACTAGTTGTCTCGATTGAAATTTGTTCAACTTCAAGTGCTTGTCGTGCCATGCCTTTTGCATGTTCTGTGTAACCTTTGTGACCCATACCATGAATTCCGTTGGCTGCCACTCCTTGCCGTCAATAACTGTATTCTTGATTCTAGACCCTTCACTCTATATAACTGCAGTTTTTATCAAGCCTTTTCTCTTTATTTCCTGTGCAGACCGTATGATGTGTTTTCCTTACTGTTAGCACCTTTCTACTATATTCGTGGTGCAGTGTAACCTTTCTTTTCCACGCGGTCTGTTCACCGTGTACCGTATGGTGGAATCTTTCCTTTTTCTGGGTTTGTACGATATGTTCTTTCCTTTAACTTGTGCTGTAACTGCCTTTCCTTCTTCCACTTCTCTGTATTCCTTCGGACATTCATTTTCCTCTCCCTTCTCACTTTCGTGAACCCTTAACACATGACAGCTCGGGAAGAGCTCGTAATCCTCTATCTGCCAGTGGAAAAGGCCGTTCACTGAGTCTAGGTCATCATCATTTGACTCACCTTCTAATCTCAACACCCCTTCTTCATCTAGTTCCATCCTCTTTTTTCCTTTGTCATCACTCTCGCATTCGCCTTCTGAGTCCGACAACGCTGCTTCTTCCCCTACCATTTGTGTATGCAAGTCAATTATAAATCTTTTGCCTCCACGCTCCATGGATAGGGTGTTTCGTTTCCAATCATGTTTTACCTTTGCTTGCACCAACCATCTCTATCCAAGGATGGCGTCGTACCGTCTTCTCTTCAGCGGGATGACCACAAAATCTAGTACAAATGGTTGCGTCCCAATCGTTATCGGCTGCGCCATCAAAGTTCCCAACGGTTTGAACCCGTGTTGATCTATCGTGAGTAATTGGAATGCAGGTGGCCACAATGTAGGTTGTCCTAACTTCTTCCATATGTCTTCTGGTAACAGGTTTACACTTGACCCTTCATCTACAATTGTGTCTGTTAGTACAGTGCCCAGAATGCCCATTTCCACTACTGTCGGATGCCTTCCTGTTGTAAGTGCTAGTAGCATTGGGTCTGTTGTCATCGTTCCACTACCATCCTTTCTTGTTTCCTCCATCACTCTCGGGTGCGGTGTCATATTCATAATAGCTGTTTGCAACTGTGGCATCGTGAGAAGATCATTTAATTTAATAGGCACTTTTGTTTGCATTATCTGCATTATCATGTTTTGTTCCGCTAAGTTCCTTTTCAAAGTCTCAATAGTGTCTTAATAGGCACTTTTGTTTGCATTATTTGCCTTATCATGTTTTGTTCCGCTAAGTTCCTTTTCAAAGTCTCAATAGAGTCTTAATAGGCACTTCTGTTTGCATTATTTGCCTTATCATGTTTTGTTCCGCTAAGTTCTTTTTCAAAGTCTCAATAGTGTCTTTTACTTGTGATTTTTTTGTTTTCATCTGCCTTTCCAGCTCTGTTTGTGCTTTTTGTAGCCTCTCCTTCTCTTCTTCTACATCAAGGTATTTTGCTTTCTTTGCCTGCTCACGTGTAATTGCCATTACCTTTTCATCACATGTTTCAATGCTTAATAGATTTATGCATTGCTTTGGGCATTTTGAATCTTCATGGTCCCCCGGACCACACCATCTACATAGTAGCTGCGGCGTCTCCTTCATAGTATAGTCTCTAGCGAAGTGGCCTTAGAGATTGCATGCATGACACTGAATCATTGGTTGTCCACTTGCGTCGTACTGTATTCGACTCCGTCCTCCATTGTTATTGTTGTTGTTATTGCCACCCCTCCCGCGTCTATTATTGTTGCGATATCCTCCCGAAGTTGCATCATTGCTTGTGTTGTTTCCGGTGGACACTTCCTGCATTAGTAACACCTGCTGGTGTCCTTTTGATTTCATGCTAAACAGGCACTCCTTTAGGGAATGTCCCACAACCTGACAGATGTCACAAAACTGTTTCTTCAGGCATGAGCCCTTCGTATGGCCATCTTCTTTATAGTCTGTGCACCACAGTTCTCCCTTCACTGTGTTTGGATTCTTTTTCAAATTCTTAAATTTTTTAATCATTCTAAGCATATCTTTCTGTAATGCTCGAACTTTCTTGTTCGCTTCTTCGTCACTACTACTACTACTTTTGGATGACAAATCGTCTAAATCTGATGACTTGTGCTTTTTCTTTTTACTTGTCTTCTGCTCGCTTTCCAGATCCATCGCACGATTATACGCGTCGACATACGATGTAGGTGGTACAATCTTCATCTTCTTTTTCAGAGCTAGTCGTAGCCCCTCCACAAACTATCGTTTCTTCAATCCGTCTGCCAGTTGACTTTCCATCTTCCCATCCAGCTCTTTCAGCCATCTGGCATAGGCTCGGATTGTTTCATTCTTTACTTGCTTGGTGCTATATTTCTCCTCTACTATTTCATTATCGTGTCGTAGCAATCAGAACTCTTCTATGAACTCTTTTCTTACGTCCGCCCATGTAATCAGTTTTTGAGGGTCGGCGTTTGAAAACCAACCAATTGCTACACCTCGTAGGGTTGCTGGGAACTATCTGACCTAATTGTCCTCGTCCGTCACGCCATTTGCTATCCATATGGTTTCACATGTCTTGCAATGTCTGATTGGATCTGTTGTACCATCCCCATTAAATTTTGGTAATTTTTCTTTGGGACTTGCTATTACTACTTTCTTCTGATTTTGAGGTACCTGATGAGCACCTGCACTGTTCAGAGCATCCACACTGTTCAGAGTACCCGTGCTGTTCTGAGTACCCGCGCTGTTCTGCACAACACCCACGCTGTTCTGTACAACCACGCTGCTTCAGACAACTGTCCTACTTCCGACAACCGCATTACTTGGTGAGAAAAGATCTTCCTCAAGCGAAGTTGTTCGATTCTCTTCCTATATCATTTTGTCGGGTGTATCGGGAATGAAGAGTTCACTTGACACTCGTGCTCCCTTGGCACTTCTAGCCGTGCGAGTTGCTTCCCTTCTGTTCGGCTGCTCTACCCTCGGCGTATATAGGTTAATGAACTCCTCCCTTGTTTCCTCCACCAAATTCAGTTGCTGTCGTGTCTCCTCCAGCAATTCCTCGGTACTCCTTGGCCTACTAGGTGAGTGCACTCTCTCCATCTGTGCCCTTCACCCCCTTGGTGTTCATCGGCAATCTGCTAATGTTTTTGTGTGCGCTTCGCCTGCTGTGCTAAAATTAAAACTTCTTGTGCTATACGTATTTCATCCTTGTCCTTTACCTTGTTCCTATTCTTGTTAAGCAAATTCGGCATTAATCTTAATAACATTCCTTCGTTCCAAATTTGTCTGGCAACGGCGCCAAGTGTTTACCGTACTGGGTAAAGATGCTTAACGCATCTATTATAGCATGATACAACACCGAATAGATACTTTATTCATATATGCAATATGCACTCAATGCTCACAATCTGAATACAATGATTACAATGATTACAATGATGATTCAAAGTGCATTCCGGGGGATGTACATATACCTTATCGAAGGGGTGACTCAAGCGTCACGTGCCCATTCAGATACTATTCTACCTGTTGTCTACACTATAGATTTTACCAACAATACTCTTCAATACTATGTAAACCAATTTGATAACATCTCTGTTTGCCATATCTCTTATATAATGGTAAGGGATTTCTATATGCTTGGATCAATATGAAAAACTGGGTTTATTGAAAGTTTGATGCAACTTTGATTATCACAATGAATTAGTGAATCATAGTGAGACTCAAAGGCTTCCCAAATAGTCCAACTAGTTGCTTTCACAGCCAAACTGCTTCACGAGCTCCCATGGAAGAAGCCATATATTCAGCTTTAGTGGAACTTAGAGCAACTGCTGAGTGTTTCCTACTAATCTTGGAAATCATAGCCAATCAAAGACTGAAACAACACCCTGTAGAACTTTTACGATCAATGGAGCTGCCTGCCTAGTCAGAATTAGAATACCCTTGGAGTAATATCTCAACATTCTTATACTTTAGGCCAAGTCCAATAGTACCAAGCATCTCAAAATACGCTTGGCAGCCGTTAGATGAATCTCCTTAGGTTTGCACATGAAATGACTGAACACATTATTAGGATAACAGATATCAGGCTGAGTGGTTACCAAATACATCAGAGATCCAATCATTTTTCTATAGTAAGTAGGGTCTATAGGTTTTGAATCTGCTGCTTCAACTTTAAGCTTATGAAGATTTGTTTCCATTGGAGTAGATAAAGGTTTATAATCCATCATACCATATCTAGTTAATATATCAGAGGTGTATTTCTTTGATTTAGTAATATGTGATTATTCTTTTGCCATACTTCTAGACTCAATGAATAGTGCAGAAGTCCCAGATTCTTAATGTCAAATTCAGCCATAAATTCTTGTTTGCATTTTGGAATAAGATGATCTTCACCTATTATTAACAAGTCATCAACAAGTATTGACATGTCACCATTAAATATTTTAAAATATATGTTAGGATCAGCTTCATTTTTTGAGTATCCCAGTTTGGAGAGACAACTATCTATTCTTTAGCTTGTTTAAGGTCGTAGAGAGCTTTCTTTAGCTTGTATACATAAAGATTTCTGTCATGTGTAGCGAGACCTTCAGGTTGTTTTGTATATAATTCTTCTATAATACCCTTCAAAAAAGTAGTCTCAATGTCCATTCGATGTATCTTCCACCCTTTGGATGCTGCAATGGTGATAATAGCTCTTAGAGAAATATATCGGGGAACTAGGGTAGAAGGCTCTTCATAATTGATTCCAGCCTTTTGAGAAAACCCCCTAGCAACAAATTTGGCTCTGTGTTTTTCAATGCTACCATCTGATGCATATTTGATTTTGAATAACCACTTTGAGAAGATAACTTATTTGTCTTTAGGTCCAGGTACCACATCCTAGACATCATTTTTTAAGATAGATTGGTATTCCTCAATCATAGCATCTTTCTGAGCTTGACATGTCGAAGCCTCTTCGACATTTGATTGTTTAGTTTTAGTAAGCTCGGTTATAAGTGGAACATAGCATATTTGGTTTCTTGTTCTCTTATTTTCTCTAAATACTTCATCAGGTTCTACATTATTTTCTTCAATCATCTTCCTTGCCCATAGTGGTCTTTTCTTGTTGTTAGAAATTTCAGCATTCTGTGGACTAAATGATGAAACCTTCACTGAACACACCTATCTCTATATAAGGGTTCACTGCCTTCACTCGCTAGTGCCATAGTTGGGGGATCTTTTATAATGTTCTCCCTTTGATTTTCAATTGTATTCAATTCTGTGATTGAATCATCTTCAACATTGAGAGAGAGGTTTTAGGCCGCATCTTCTTCAAATTAAAAATCTCTACCGATCTCAATAGATCTTTGTCCCGGAACATAAACTCTGTATCCTTTAGTGGTTTCACTATAGCCAACAAATATGTCTTTCGTCTCAGAGGTTTCTAGTTTAGTCCTCTTTTCTTTAGGAACATGAATGTATACGGGGCAACCAAAGATTATTAGATGGCTTAAATCTGGTTTAATCCCTGTAAACGCTTCTTCAGTTGTTAGATTCTCTAGGATTGATGAGGGCATCTATTTTGCATATATATATAGTTGTATTTAAGGCTTTAGCCTAGAATGAGAAATGTTTGTTTTGATCATGCATCATGGCTTTTGTAGCTTCAATGATTATTCTATTTTTCCTTGTACGACTCCATTTTATTGAGGATTATAAAGTAATGTACTCTCCCGCTTAAGCCCAACAGAAAAGCGTAATTCTTTAAAGTTTTCAGAGATATATTCACCAACATTATCTAATCTCAGAGTTCTTTTATTTTTTTGCCTGTTTGATTTTCAACAAAGGCTTTAAATTCTTTGAATTTCAACAATACTTCATTTGACTCTTTCAGTTTGAGGGAGTATATCCAAGTTTTTCTAGAATAATCATCAACAAAGATTACGTAGTATAAAAATCCCCCTAGTGAGGATATTGATATTGGTCGACATGAATTAGTGTGGACAAGTTCTAGTATATTTTTTGTCTTATGTTCACTTGTAGGAGAAGACCTTTTTGTGTTTTTCCCTAGAGCACATCCTTTACAAATTCCAGAATGTTCAGGTTTTAGATGAGGTAAACCGGTAGTAATCTTTCGAATTGTAGGTAGAGCACTATATCGGAGATGTCCTGATCTTCTATGCCACATTTCATTATTATTTGATAGTTCCAAATCATCTATTAGAAATAGTTCCAAATCATCTACATTGTTTCCGATTGAAGAGAGTTGATCTCTTAATTCAATGATTCTCAAGAAGTAAGATGAAATTGTCTTGATATTTAAGAGCTGCTGCTTTAAGGTGAGTAATCTGCTTGCATTGTTGAGCTCAAATGTATTTTGAATGGTCTTAAAGACTTCATAAGTAGATGTCAGTTTTGGTATAGATGGAAGAATGTGATCTGTGACAGCACAATGATTATTTTCTTAGCCTTGTTGTTGTGCCTCTTCCAAGATGTCATATCAGGTTCATTTTCAGGCATCTTAATGTCTTCTTCTATTTAGGAGTCCAATTCAAGTTCTTGAAGTATTTCTATAATACTGATTTTCCATGAAACAAATTTGAAGTGCCTTTGAGCCTATCCTCAACTGTAATGCCGTTCACCATGATGCTCCCTTTTAATTTTGATTATAAATCTCATAATTTTGACTTAAATTTTTACTATCTTTATTCTTCTCTAACTAGGCTCCGATACCATGTTAATGAGTCTTGATTAGTAATAGAGAAAATTTTGATAATCGTTTAATTTCAAATTGTTTCAGATCTTTACCACGGATTTTATATCATTCCTTGAAGAATAATATTCAAGTATATGTTCAGACTTATATTATTTATATATATCTGAGATATTGATTGATATAATATATGACTTTTACTGTCAATATATATATTGACAGTACGCTGAATATGTATAACAATCTCTGAATCAATGATCTGAAAATTACTATGAAAGTCTTGAAGTAATGAATTAAATGCCTGTTGTGTATGACTGTATTGCCACTTTAATTGATATGTCATAACAGCAGCTTTCGATGTTTATTATATATGAGTACAGGGTTTAAGTCCACGAAGGGACATGACTACTACCGTGGCTTATGCCATGGGGAGTCATGGCCCTTAGTGGCCTTTAACATATTACTTAAACAAAGTCAGCAATCCAAAACTAGTCACTAGTATATGACTTATCAGGCATGCATAATATTAAGTAATGGAAATAGATATTTCACCCAATGAGGGTAATAAGAATGTTAATCATTCTGCTGTTAAGCAGATGTTATTATTCACTGATTCTATTCAATATTTATATAAGGGTATTTGTGATTATATATATATACTATTCATATCATATTTTACAAATACAAATATATATCAATTTAATAATAATGGAATACATGCTTCAATCATAATGAAGCTACATTGTTAACACCTAAATTTCTTGGATTTATTTCAGATTTGCTCAAGTTTTGGATAAAGACTTTCTTTCTCATTCTTGGTGGAGTTGAGGTTAAATTCCTTTGTCATTTTCACTAAGGCATTTGTATATGTTTGTTCTGTTTGTTCTTGCAAACCTTTATCATTTGCATTTTCAGATTTGCATCTCTTTTATGTACATGAAGTTGTTCCTTCTATCTTTCGCCTTCTTCTCAAAGTTGCATGTGCAAGGTTTCATTTTACTTGCATATGCAGTCGGGTGTAAAATCCTGTTCTTAAAGGAAAGGTAAGTTCGTTTTCCCCCCACATGCAAATGCAAGTTAAAATCCCATTGTCACGCAGTCCATGTACCTCCATATGGCTGCCCTATGTTTGAATTTTCTCCCACATGCTTACTGGATAGAGTGTCACATTTTGCACTTATTAAAATGTGCTATGCTCAATGTGCTACTCATTTTTCCCCTTGTTCACTTAATTCCAAGTTTGCTGGTCGCATATGAAACTCACTCCAGAAAACCCATTTTTGGCTATTTTAGTCATATTTGAGCCATTCTGAGCTTGACCTATTTGTTCACTCTCCATCCTTAATCATTTCGTTCAGTTTCCTTAACCATACTTTGTTCTAAACTCGTGTTTTTGCATAAAAAAATACTTATCATGGATACCTCATATGAAGACGTTCTCACATTATGAGATTTTCATGTGACAATTGTGTAGGCATATTATTTTGCAATGTCAAGAGAAACTACTCCAACAAAGGGGAAAGATAAAAAGAAGATGAAGTATAAGTATGATAGTATCATAACTCTATTCCACCATCACAAGTAATTTCTTTCTGTGATGAAATGCGGGATACTGACATCATATAAACATTGAAGATTTTCTTGCAAGAGTTGATGCTGAAGCTACTGAGAAAATGACACGAATCAAGTAAAGTCATATTCACCTATTGTCCACATTCTCTTTGGCATCTCATGAGTTGGGATTCATTCTTTGATGTGCAGGACACTTTGATGCACCCTCTTGAACCATTAGAGATTAGGATAGTAATACTACCATTTGTCTTGATCCTGAGACTATTGATCGTTATTTTCATGTTCCTCACAGTCCAGTTGTTACAAACATCACATGGGAAAAGGCTTTGGAGCAGTGGAACGAGGATACCTCCTATTGTGCCAAGTTCTTCAATGATAACTGGTTGGTTACTTAGAGGCCAAATCTTGTTAGATGGCCCATAAAGGGCGTGCGTCGATGTGACTTCAAGGAAGAAATCAATGACCTCATCACGTTACTCAATCGCGTAGCAAGGCTCAATGATTCAAACACCTTTAAACCTTGGATGTATAAGTACATCTCACTCATACTAAGATAAAAAAAGAATGTATTTTGTTCTGAATTAGTGAGTGATTCAATCTGTGAACGCTTGGTGAATGTGCTATCTATCGGCGTGTTCAACATGAACTCCTACATGATGTATATTGCTGCTGCTCTGGCTACTTTTTCAGGTTTGTCAACCAAAAATGACATGTCTATAGTGCATGTATGGGAATATTATCATCAACTACGTCTGAGTCAAATACATTTTTGAAAGGTTCAGGATGCCTTCTTTGGGCATTTCATGTGCTTGTTTGACAAAGAACTCCCAAATAGGCGAGTCTCTAATGAAGCACAAAACAAAGTAAATGAGTATGGTTGTATGTTTCTATAGTTTTTCGACTTCACATATCTACAAGTTGGATGTTTCAAGGGAGAGCCATACACTCTGCCAAGCTACCCTACAAATAAAATTGTATTGATGGAATTGGCAAGACAACTCATGGAGGTACAGGTGTAATATCCCTACTTTTAATTGAATTTAATAAATATCATGAAACAAAAATAATAATAGTAATAATAAGTAGTGAATAAATAAACTAATTGAATTGATATAATATTAATATAATATAACTATATATATTGATCATACAATATAGATGAATATGTTATCATTATAAAAGATAAACAATGAAAATTACATATTATTATATTGAATATGAACATTATACGGTTGTTATTAAATATTGTCATAAAATAATACTAATATATCGCAATCCATTAGGGAATATCAACTACGGTCAAATATATGGCTAGATACAATAGTGAAGAAAAGAGAAATATGGTTTATATCTATAGTAGGTAAAAGTGGACTGCGAGAACAATCATTAGTGATGAGTCTCTAGAATCTATCGATCATTATCATGAGATTAGGGATTGTCAACATAAGACGTCGTGATATTAGCTATGATATTCAATAGAGGTTCTTAATCACATAACCTCAACTATAGGAAAAGGATTTGAATGACCCAACACTAATATAATTAATGCCATATGTACAAACAGAGGTCCAAAGGGGCAAAGAGGCATCGACTATAATAAAAAAGTAAGGTATGAATAGTCATGCTTAGTGTAGCTAACAGTAAAGGAAATTATGAATAGACATGATAGAGGTCCCTTGGGACATGTCTTATCATTCCAAACTCAAGATATTATGAGGCAATCCCAATCCTCAAATGAGCATAGAAGCACAGACAAGGATGCAATATTTTCTCATCGGGATAAGGAAAAAAATGAGGACAAGAATCAACAAGTTTATCCGAACCAGTAAACTATGAAGGAAGAAATATACAAGGGCAAATTGTTGGGGAGTATTCCGGACGGAAATCAATAATAATCAACATGAGTTATGAATGATTCAGCTGCGGATATGTCAGAGCAGTCATTAAGGGATATAACTCAATATTGGAGTGATTGATATATCATATAGAGTAGAGAATGGGGAACTACAATATTGAACAAGAAGACAACAATACCAGCCATCAACTTAACACAAGGAGGCAATATTGAACAAGATACTTGTGAATCACAGAATGTATACAACACAACAATGCATTCTTAGCACTGTAATGAAAAGGGATGATAGAAGGGAATCCCAATTGCTATTACATGCAAATCAAATGGAAGTCTAGAATTGATGACCAATCAATATTCTTTATCAAATAATATATTTCTTGGCTCAACATATACTTACATAATGGATTGGTGAATATTGTGGCGATGAAAAGTACACTGATAGATGTTTAATAAAACAGTGAACATTATTTTACATAATATTTTTTAATGATCCGTGGCAAAAGAATAGTCTCAGTGAATGGTAGAAGTTACAACAAAGACATACACTCATATTCTAAATGATAAGTACAGTTATCATCTAGTCAACATTTGAAACAGTCAATTAGATTATCAATGAAAATCATCCAATCAACATTCTTTTTTAATATCAAGGTAAGTAGGATAGAGGCAATGTGAGAACAAGGACCAATTCTATATTCTGACCAATTTGAAATACAAAATTCTCAGTCAATGTAGTAGTGGAATTATTGAAAATAGATTCAACATTTGGAGAGACATGTAAGCAAAGTCTTAGCGTCTAAATGTGTCAATCGCACCCGATCTTCCGTCGTGATATGCTATATAGTTATTATGTTTATCAAGAATTATATATAAGAAAAATCAGATAACCAGCTAAGACATAAAGGTTATCAACATCATCCAAAAGGGAGCAATTAATAATGGAGGAGATCATTGACAATGGTTGAATAGATCACAAGCATCTTGCAATGTGCTTGAAGAATTACTATCGATTGGAAGATATTGATAATCAATGAAAAACATCACCAAAGTTAGGAATGAAGGAATTTAAATATCTAAGTAGATACAACACTAAACTCAGGCAACAATGATGAAATGGGTATCATTTCATATTGTTCTGAAGAAAAATATCCAATAAAGAAAATATTCACCAATGGAAAAGGAAAGGGTTCACCTTTAGACACATCATTAACAAGAGAAATTAAAAATTAGAAATTAGACAAAAGTTCATTATATTTCAAATAATAGAGAATGTACCCAAAATATGGACATGTTTGGAAGCAACAATCTCATCTTGAGAGAAATCAATATTATGTCATATGCATGCAAAAAAAATTCAATATCAAAGTTAAGGAAGTTACAACCGTCTCGGGTTATTCTATAAGTCATTATTCATTTCAAATGTGCCCTTGCTAGATAGTGGGCAATTGAATAGATATAACTCATTTCATCTAGGAGGGACATTACAACAGGCTTATCAATCCAATTTGCACCGGCCAAGAGTGGGGATCTCATCACGTAACCCAGTGAATATTGTTGGGTACTCATTGGATACTGTGCCTACAACAAAAAACATGGAGTTTGAACTTCGAAAGATCATGCTGAAAAGAATAGCAACAACGAGTTGTTTTGATTGGAGAGAACTAAATGAAAAGATGAGGAAGCAATTCCTACACACACATCGTCTAGAAGATCTCTTGATTGATGTACGTACTGAGGGGGATATATGGTGGATGGACTACACTCGGTTGACTGTGAAACAAATTGTGGATTTCAATTTGGCACCAATCCCTTCTAGATTTGAGGATGATAATCAAATCTTAGATCTGAAATATGTTTGCGATAATATGGAGAAGTTACCCATTCTTCCTCTTGCATCATTGTGTGAGGAAAGCACCTCGATACCAACACTTGAATGAAAAGAAGGGGTCTCAAGTGCTTCAAGATAAAGCCCGGGAAAGACTTTGATCTTGTTGGTCCAATTGGGTTGAGATTTGAGATGAAAGGTAAAGGCAAATATGGGACATCATCATTGTATTTGAACCTCCTGTTTAGAGGTTGCCCAAGCTATCTATCGAAGGAGGGAAGGACTCAAGAGTACCTGAGGTAAAATGGATTGAAACTCAATCTATCCAAATTGACTCAAGTGATGATGATGCAAGGAAGTCAAAGGAGCCCTCACCACTAATTATACATCCTCTTGAGGTTCTTGCTGCAACCTCTCTTCCAGATTTAACACCAGTATTAGTTGAATCTCATGATTCACCCCTGAGCATGGTTATGAATGTGTTCTCCATCGAGCATCCATCTCTTGAGGATCATGTGATCATAACTCCAGCATTGCATGTGTCCTCAGCTGCAACTACATTGGAAACATGATATGATCATTATGACTACGAGAGTTTCTTTGATACATATTCCTTGAGGATTTCTTCTGACACTTTTTGGTTTATGGCGTTGCTTGATGTAACTTCAGCTTAGTTTGAGCAATTCATGACTGAAGTTATAGATAGCAGTCCTACTCTTATAGCCATTCAGACTGAGGTGCTTTCTATAGTCACTACTATCATGCAAGGCAATCCAAAGTTAACTATGGTGACTACTACTCCGGTTAGCGCATCTTATTTCAACATTCCTCCATCGTTGAGCACTATGACGTAAAAGAGAGAAAAAATAAAAGAAATCCCACTTGAGGAATCTGATGGGCAAGTGACCAAGCAAAGGGTTTTAAAGAATAAGAAAGCCAATATAGTTTCTCGGGTCGTGGTTGATGATAATCACATTAATTATGTAAATTAGCTAAACCACTTGTGGAGAAATCTACTGAAGACATGTAGCCTACTGATTACAAAATTACAAGAGTTGAACTTGATAAAGAGACTAGGCTAAGTTAACAACAACATGTACATGAGACAACCAAATTTTGAGCTCGAAAGAATGATGATTGAGGTTTAAGAAGACGAAACTCAAGGAGGAGAATGCACGTCTCCTGGGACTCATTAAAGAAACAAAGAAGTCTTCCTTGGGTAGTGAACCTGTTCTAGATACTTGTATTGACAGGATCAAAAGAAAAATGCAAGTTGTAGATGAGTCGGTTGCCAGTATTGAATCACAAGGTTTTTAGCTCATTTGAGATATCTATAAGATGCCGAAGAAAGGAAAGGAAGAAGTTGTTCAATTAAGTGATATTCAAGGATCACATAAAAGTCAATTATAGTTGTTGGATGGGGACATTGGTGCCTGGAAGAGTATGATGGAGTCTCATTTGGATGTTTATGTGACTATGAAGTCATTTGATTTGTTGAGATGTATCATGATTAGAAGCATTTGATGATTAATAAAGTACAAAACCTGCAACAACTCATGAAAGATGTGTAGGCAGCAGTAATGAAGATTGGTGAGCAAGAGGACATGATCAATGAATGCTACAAGAAACTTTTATGTGGAGTTATCAATGAGAATGATGAATTCAGGAAAGAAGAGGAATTTCTTATAGGGTTGATTGAAGCAATTTACTTATAGCCTGAAGCAAATGATTTCAATCTTAGTATAATGAATATATTTGCAAGTTGGAAGTGTTCACAAGACGAACTACAAAGTGAATAGAAAATTTCTATCAAGGATGTTTAAGAGGTAGCCAGTACATATCAAAGGATCATAATGGTTGTTGAGTACACCAATGAGCCCGATGCTGAAGTTGTGCGTGACTCACTGCCAAAATTTACAAAGATTGTTGATACTCTGTGAACATTTCAATTTTTCATTTTCTTTAAGTAGAATAGTAGTAGGAAAACTACATGTTAAGAACATCTATGTTGTAAGTACATGATAACATGCACTTGTAGAACCAGCTTATGCAGTTAAGTTGCAATCGCATGGGCATGCAACTTTGAATAAAGTCAAAGTAGTTAGTTAGAGATAAGTCAAGGTGGTTGAAGTTGTTCTACTTTTTCCTCCATCTTTCTCTCTTCATTTCTCCTTTATAAAGGAGAGAGCACATTGTAAATAATCACCTTTTGCTTTATAGGAGAAGGTTGGGCTTGTGACTTGAAAGCTTTGTATTTCTTGTTGCAAATCTATGAAGTTTACAAAGAAGCAAGTTTTTCCTAAACTTTGTGTTGTAATACTTGGAATCAATCTTTGTCTCTTACGTTGCATTGATTAATTTAGCTTTCTTACTTCTCTGTGTGTGAAATATTTGAGTATTTGGTGTAGTTTTTGAAAGATACTGAGCTTTCATAAACAAGATTGATATAGTTTGATAGTGGCTGCAATTACTTGGATTTAAAGACTTTGAGCTTTATTAGTTGTTTGCCCATTTGTTTCATGAAGGTTGCTTGTAGGAGACTATGGGTTTTTGCTATCCACCGTACAAGTCAAGTTATAACTTCTGTCTTAAGGTTGTTCTTATGTCAACTCTTAAGCCACCAGTATTACCAAAGTAGTAGATCCCTTTTGTTAAATTGCAAATAGTTGTTGTTAGTATAAGATCAATCCTGAAAAAAGAGGAATTGATCCCGTGAACAACCCATTTGTCAATTCCTGTTAGGTCTTTGTTGTAGCCACCTATGGTAAGAAGGGAGCCTCCCTTATTGCTGAGAGGAGAGATTTATCTCACTACATTGTTGCCTAAACTTCCCATTTTGTAAGTTGTGGTTATAGAGGCTTACAAAATATTTAGCATACAGGTCTCATGAACTCTTTATTATTCTTTCCTTGTAGGTTTTCCTTACTCATCCCTTATCATATTACTCCACTCAACCTCTATTGTTTTTTCCATACATCGATGGAGACTATTTGTTTGCTTTGGCATAAGAAATGTTAGTTTCTTGAGTGATGTTCGAATGAGCTCCTTCCTTCCTTCCACCATTCACATAAGATCTTCTAGCATAGCTGCGTGCTAGGGAATTTCCTAATGGCTTGTGCTATTCCATTTGCTTGGTTATTGTATTCAAATTCCTTTTATCACATTCTAGCCTACCACTAGAGTTACTCTCCACTTTTCTGACCATTTTTAAGAAGTGATGTTTGGAGAGGTATTTTGAATTTGTGCTTCAAAAAAGTTGAAGATTATAAGGCACTTTGGGCTGGGTTTCTCAAATATAATCACCTATATATATCGTTTCACAACTACACAGTGAGAGTAGTGTTCTTGGGATGAAGAATATTAAGTTATTTAGGGCCGCCTAAGGAAGGAATGACAGTGAATAATAGGAACAAGGCATGATCTATTAAGACAATGCATAATCGACAAATTACAAATATATAATAATAATAGAAATAAATATTGATAAAATTAAATAAATACAAATAGTATAAAAATAAAAAATAAAATTTATGCAAAATAATAAAATTGAGATATAACCAAATTAAACTTATTGTGATATTGCTGTTAGGATTTAACTGTGTGATTTTGAGTCAAACTCCTTGACCCATGTTTCATGAGTAGTGATTCAACATGAATCGATCACTCATGAGAATAAATGGAACACTTAGCACTCATTGCATCTAGGTGATGCTCATAGGGGTGAAGCACCAAGACTTCCTGGGAGGTCTGCCATCCCATTACTACTCCATCCTGAGTGCGCTTAACTACAAAATTTCCTCCATAGTTAAACCCAAAGCTTGCAACCCCATTTGCAAAACCTTCACCAAGTGTTGTGCCTTATGAACTGTTCATTAGAAAGCCCCTTAAGCTCATCAATTGATAAGTAGGAGATAATTTCCACAGTAAGTCAAATTATGATATTGCTATCAGGATTTAACTGTGTGATTTTGAGTCAAACTCCTTGACCCATGTTTCATGAGTAGTGATTCAACATGAATCCATCTCTCATGAGAATAAATGAAACACTTAGCACTCATTGGATCTAGGTGATGCTCACAGGGGTGAAGCATGAGGACTAGAAAATTATTATCTATAAAATTAATTATTATTATATTAGGGATAGATCATATTATGTATTTAAATCTCAGCAAAAGGAGAAATAGCTTCAATGAAATATACACAACATATCTTTAGTTTTATAATATCACTTTATCTTGTACAATAATTTTTACTTTTTAAAACATCAAATAATACTATTTTGTCTTCCGTTTCACCCCAAATAAAGTCATGACTAGAAAAATTCCCTTTTGAATTAATTTATTAAGCTATTGGGATGATAAAATAGGCTAATTGAGCTATTGGCGAGATTGCAAAAAAGAAGGGCATATTACATATGGTCTCCATCTTTCTCCGGTATATGGGAAAATCTTATTAATAAGTGACAAAATAGCCTTTGGTGTGTTGTGCTGAGTCGTTATAGTCGTGCACTTCTTTCTTTAACTTTTTTTTCATTCCTATGGGTTTTTCTCCCTTATTATTGTGAGAGGTTAGCTTGAACAAGGATATGTGACATGAGAATTTGGTATATCTGTCTGTGTTCTCACATTATTTTATACTCCCCATGTTATCTTTAACAATGAAGGTTGGTGAGAATGTGGTACATTGTTTTAGTAGTCCTATTAGGTCCTAAATACACCTGTAAACCAAGAACATAGTCTTTGGCAATATGTTATAGAGTATCAAGAATATTCTACATATTATCACGATCAGGAGGTCAAGGTCACAAAATAGTCAATTTGATTGTATTCAGTCATTTGTGTTGAATTTGAATAAATTAAGTCCATGCTATCTAAATGCTTTATATGCCATTTGTAAAAGATGCTATAATCTGAAAGGTCAAAGTTGGTCAAGCAGAGTGTGTATTAGCCATTTCCCAAGGATGGATACAGGCACCTTGCAAAATAGCAAAACCTTCCCTATTTTGCAGGGCTTCCAAATTGCAATTTGTGAAACTACCAAAATTCTCTATTTCATAGGTACCAACAATTGCACCTAGTGCAGCTCCGGAACCTCACTGTTTCTCAGGTACGAAAAATTGCAACCGACGAAAATACGAAATGTTGTTGTATAAGCTGTGAACTAGCAAATAGTTCCGAAATGGGAAGATGGTCGGTTAGGGAAATTGAAAAAGTTTGTAATTGTAATAGGAATTGAATGGTCAATTTGGTTGTAACTGTCATGGAAAGCTTAATGGGCATAGGTTTGTTGAACCATCATAAAGTTGAGTTTGCAAATAATGTTGGGCTGGGTTTAGAAGAGGATGAACAACTAGAGGTTAATAGTGGCAAACTTGTGGTCTCTGACTGTCAGCCTTGGTCTATAGATAGGGTGATTGTCACTTGGTCTATAGATAGGGTGAGTGTCCAAGAAAATTAAGAATTAATGGTGGAGAATCACTCAAAAGTTTATTTTGTAAGGTTTTGCAATTTATCATACTTTATCATAAATGAAAGTTCAATTCTTTTCTTTGAAATCTATGACATTTTAGATTTTGTTTTTGTCATTGACTTGTCCTAACATATCAAATGGACTGAATCAAGCCCAAGAACTATTTGTAATGAAGTAGGTCGCTTTAACATTGTTTAAAACAAAACAAAAATCTGTAGTGTATGAGTGAAGAGTAAGGTTGTTACATGCCTCTAATGAGTTGTTTATACTAAGGTTAAGCATGGATCAACAAGATGGTTTGAGATTGTTTGAATTTCATGGGTACTTTGCATCAAATTGGTATAAGAGTTGGCAAGAGATCTGGGCTGAGGAAAAATCGTTGTGGTTTTTTTTCATGATTTAATGGTTGCAGGTGCTTGTCCATCTAGTTGCAAGAGGGAAGATATGAAGGTCTATCAAGGGACATAAGAGATGGTCACGAGCCACAAGAGATGGTCCATTGGTTACCAAGAGGCCTAAGGTGAGAGACAAGGAATGGACTCACAGGTGAGGCACAAGTAGGCGGTGAGATGATGTGGCATGGAGAGGTGGACATGTAGGTGGTAGCACTACCATTGAAGGTAAGTTTGAAAACTCCATTGGAAATAGTCACTAGAAGATTGCAAGAGGAAAAGTTTAGCAGAGGCATCCAAAAGAAGATAAGAAGACAAAGAGACAATGACAAGAGGCATAGATGCAAAGAAGCCCAATTGAAGATGGACATTTGAAGTCTAATTTTATTCTAAAGATAACTTTTTTAAGGGACATGGAAAAATTTCAAGGTCGAGAGTATGGTATAGCAACACTCATTGCACAAGCACAATCAGGAGGTCAAAGGTCACACAGTCAATTTGATTGTATTCAATCATTTTTAATGTTTTTTAATCAATTAAGTCCACGTTATGTAAAGGTTTTATAAGCCATTTGCAAAAGATGGTATAGTTTAAAAAGTCAAAGTCAGTCAAGCGAAGAGTCTATTCGCCTTTTCACAAGGTTGGATATAGGCACCTTGCATAACTTTCTCTATTTTGCAAGGCTCTCAAGTTGCAACCTATGAAATTGCGAAATTTCATTGTTTTGCAGATGCAAACAATTGCATGTTAAAAAATTGTGAAGTGTCACTATTTCGCAGGTACTAAAGAGTACAAGTTGTGAACTAGCAGATAATTCCAAAATGGGAAGATGGATGGTTAGGGAAGTTGAAATAGCTTTTAACTGTCATAGGAATCGAACGGTTTGTTTGGTTGTAACTATCATGGGAAGCTTAACAGGAATAGGTTCATGGAACTGCCATAAGGAGTCAAATTATTTATAAATATCAATGCTGGGTTGAGTTTAGAAGAGGCTGAATAGTTAGAGGTTAATAGTGGCAGATTTGTGGCCTTTGACTATCACTCTTGGTCTATAGACAGGGTGAGGGTTCAAGAATAGTAAGAATGAATGGTGGAGAATCACCCATAAATAATTTTTTGTAAGGTTTTGCAATGTATCATATTGAATCATAAATGAAAGCTCATTTTTTTGCTTTAAAATGTATGAATTTTCAAATTTTCTCTGTTCTTGAGTCGTTCTCACATGTGAAATGGATTGAATCAAGCCCAAGAACTATTTGTAATGAAGTAGGCTACTTTAACATTGTTTTAGAACAAACGGAAAAACTACAGTATATAAGGGAAGACAAAGGTTGTTACGTGCTTGTAGTGAGTTGTATCCGATAAGATTAAGGATTGTTCAATAGGATCCTATGAGATTGTTTGTGTTTTAAGGGTACTCTACATCAAAAGATATTTTAGTAACTTATGTTTTAATTTTATCTACTTATCATGCATGCAAAAGACAACCAAATTCTAAATATTGTACCTGGGGCTTGAGTGTTTCTTCTCCTTGCCACTTCTTAGGAAAACAGCTTTGTTGTCACATTGTAATACACTCCCATCTCAACAACATTGAGGTTTCTCACCTCAATCTCAGGTACAAGCCTCTATATGCATTCAATGAAGCCCTTCATGTCCTCTCTATTGGTAACCCCGTTGGATGAAGATAAGTGAAAACAATGGTTGAGAAAGTACCCCACGACATGCATGGGTTGGTGAAGTTGATTGTTCCACCCTATGTTGCAGGGTTCACCACATTTCTTGCATGAAATTCAAAACTCGGTGAATCTGAATAAAATCTGTAAAATTCATTGTAAATTGGCACAAAATTTGTATGGAAAAGCCTGGGGCATTTCTAAGTTAAATCCGTAAGGAAACATAATGATGCAATAATCACAATCAGCAATTGAGAAACTTATTAATGCAATAATCTCCTGCATAAATTAAGAAATCTCGACCCCCACTTTTAGAAATGAAATCTTTGTTTTCTCACTAATATCCGAAGGCGACACGATATTACTAGAATGCAGAGGAAATTTGTGAGTGGAAATTTCCTAGAAAAATGCCCTTAATTTAGTTTTTACAGTCCGAGACTAGAATTATCAAGGAAGTCTAAAATCATACGATATTTAAGAATTTCACTTAATAAATATAAACTATTAATATTAATTTTCAAACGTAACATGATATATATTGTACATAATAAATTTAGTAAATAATAAATTTGATTATTTTATTTCAAATTTATTTAACAATGTCTAATTATTTTGACAATTTAATCAATTTATTATTTATATGGTTAAAAAAATTAAATTTATATAAAAGTGAATTTAGGGCCTAATCAAACTTTTTACCCCTACTGAATTTCATGTGAATTTTATTGGTGTCAAACATGAACTCGAACTCAAACCGTGTGACTTATGTTGCGCCCCTTATCAATACTTACCCATATGGCATCAAATTTTAGGCTGCCCCCCTTGTAGTAAGTTTTTACAGCCTCTTTGGCTCTATCCATGGCCTCATAAATATACCCCATTGGGGTTTGATCCTCATCAGCCAAGCGGAGAACTTTATCTTAGGGCTCTGTCACCTACAATTGACAAGTACAAAAATATTTTCATTAATTAGAGACTAGAGTAACAAATTAATAATCAAAGAATTATTTAATACAAAACAAAACAAATATTCAACTATTGAAGTTTCCAAGTTACCTTCACAAATGTTGTAGCAACCTCAAAAATGTGGTTGTCAAAGACAATGCATGCAAGACTCTTTCTATCATGCTTCTTTGAATAACCTGAGTCTAGCCATGGTTGACTCACAACCATTTGCTTCACTAAGTCAAAGAAGTAATAACACTTTGCAATGTTAAGAAAATTGTTGCAAACCTTGTGACTATAGGTTTAACCAACTCCTTTCCATGGGTGTGTTCTCCCATCAAGCGGATAACCCAAGGGAGATTGTAGATTTTTTTTTAACATTTCTTCCCTCCTCTACAACCAGTCTCATCTAATCCAATCTTCCCATGTCGTCCAAAAGAAGGTCAAGGACATGCACTGCACAAGGAGACCAAGAAAATGTGCTATACTAGAACCAATAGAAGTGGAAGCTAAGGGGATGGTAGATTTGTGGATCTGTGGGCCACGATGGGAGCCCATTGTGCCCTCAAGTGGTTCTTCATCTTCATCAAGGTTGGTTGAGATACATAGTCACAACCCAAATTATTTTATTATGAAATGATCATTGTTTTTAGCAAAATCTAGATTCTAAACTAATGATGGTGATTGTAAAGTGATAAATGATTCTTAAAAAGAAGATAGTGTTGGATACCTTGTGATTTAGGAATGGCTGCCCTCATGGCCATTTTGCCCTTTCCCTTCACAACTTTTTCTCTTCTTGGGCAATGAGCAAGGCATTCATCTCACTCTTTATTTGATCTATGGTGAACTAGCAGACCCTTGTGTCACGCCTTATGGTCCCTCTAAGGTGGTATGTCAAATGGGATGTGCCTCCACTAAGTACCTTTTCACATTTTATGCATATCACAGTATTAAAGTCGGGTCCTTCAAAATCATATGCCCATGCGTTGTTTCCAGCCGCTTTAGGGCAAGTTCCTACATATCTAGATGTACATGCATCTATTGGGGCACTGGCTGAACATGTAGCTGACCAAGTTGTAGATGTATCCCTATTTGCCATTCAAAGAAGAGTCAACTTACACATGTCAGACAAAGTGAGGGCACATATTTGGAATTTAATAAGGAAATTTAGAAACAAACTAATTTAGTATAAAACTTTAGATATGTTTAAACATAGCTGAAACTTGAAAGAAAAAAGTGAGGTAAATTTTACAAAATTTGCTAAAATAGAAGTGTTAGATCTTATTCATTACATTCTAAAAGGCGTTAAACTAGATTGAAAATGATCTGATAGGAGTTTGTATAAACTTGGATGCATTTAATACGAGACCAAATGATTATAAAACAAAAGAGAGAGAATTTTGAAAACTTACTTGTGAATCAGAATTTACTTGAAAAATTTGTTCGAATCCACTTCAAATCCTCATCTAATTGATCTAGAATGTTGCAAATGATGACCTTTCTCCTCCAAAACCTTTCTAAGCTATCCAAATTTACTCTACCAAAGTAAACAAACAATATTGACTTCTTGCTCGGCTGCCTTTGTCATAAATTGCCGCGGCCGATATGTTTGCGAATTCCACGGGAAGTATTCAAGTTATTTCCAATATGTTTAGTATTTCTCGACGATATTTCCCCAACTTTTCTGCACCAAAGCCTGACGATAACTTGGTGTATTTAGTCGCTGTCGCGAACTTATCACAAGAAGTTAACCTCTTGGCGATATTTTAAATTATGTTTAAATTAATAATAGAAATTAAAAGAAACTTAAAAGAAAATGAACAGAACAATTGAAAGGAATGGAATAAGACTTAAAAGAGCAACAATAAAATTACATTAACCATAATAAAAATCAGAAAAATAAATACATAAAAGGATGTAAATAAATTTTTAATAATCATAGAAAAATCAAAATATGTATTTATGTACAAGTTCTAAAAGACGTTTAAGAAGACAGTCAAAATGGAAAGAAATAATATTTAAAAATTAAAAACAAAGAAGATTAAATGAAAGAAAAACAAGGATAAAAAATAAATAACAATTGAAAAGAGAACAAAATAAATGATTTAATATATTCTTGAAAATATTTGAACAAGACAAAGGAAAAGAATCCAACTAAACTTGAAAACAAACAATAAAATTAAAAGACAAGGACTAGATAAGAAACAGGAAAAAAATTAAAATTAACTTAATCTTTTCCTTTGCTTTTTTCCTATTTAAATTTATTTTAGTTTAACTGTATTGCTGTAATGGAGAGCAGTTGTAGGAGTGTGCTTTTGCACATGGGTGCTTGCCTCACATTGTCAATGTGAAAGCAAAAATAGAGGACTTTTATGTGCATAGATGTCTGTGTTTAATTCTCAATGGAAAGAAACAACAAAAAGGTCTTTTTGTGTAAGGCTGTCTCCTTTTAATTGTCAATGCCCTTATAGTTTTTGTGTGTGGTGGATACAAAATATGATCATCGACTAATTATTTCTGTGTTCGTGGTGAATCCTATTCATGTTTGATGTTTGCAAGTGGATAGTGTAGTACCTTTCAGCTCTCATTTGGTTTTGCAAGTATATAAAAACAGGAGTGTGAATTGATCTTTATTGTATGATCATGAGAACATTTCTAAATTGTCTTTGCAGAGTTTCTGTGTTACAATGTGTAAATTAGTGATAGTTTAATTTAATTATTTAATTGACTTCTGATGTCTTAAAAAAGGACTTTACATTAATTTATTGTTTTCAATATTTTTTTTTTGAATCTATGGCAATTTTTGCAGTCATCAGCACGTACACATTAAACATTTCATATGAGTAATTTACTTGCAACCATTTGTAGCTTTTGGATTCTTTTTATAATATTATTTCATCGCAATATTCCTGTGGATCTTTGCAGCTGGGTAGCATAAAAAAGAAAATGGAACTCTCCAGTGATGAAGAAGCCCAAATGTTAAGGTCGTCTCAGCAACAACTTATCAGTAAGGTTAGTGTTATGCTTGCCTCATAACTACTTGAAATAGTCTTAGAACATCTTTTGTATTGAATTGTAAAAATATATTCATTTTAAAGTGGAGTTATTTTGTATAAATTAATGTGCACCTTCTATTTATTTACATTGATAGTTTTGTTTGCTGAGCCTAAGGTTATAAGTTTGCAGTGGTGTTAAATGTAAGTTAATTGGAAATATATTTCTTCTTTCTTAAATAACAATAGGTTCTAGTGTGGGGTGTAGTTACACGACCTTTGTATTTGCCTATATGAAAATTAATATTAGAATTATAGGCAAGCTACATTACCGAAGAGTATATGTTTTTAAATCTAGTGTTCATGTTCTTTCGACTTCTGTCCTTTACAAATTGTCTCATACAATTTGGAGATTATTCGTTTCAGTATGTATACCTAAAAAATTCGACCAGCAACATACAATTTCTTGGCAATAGCCGTCGTCACATTTCGCCATCTGAAAATGAGGATATGTAAAATACAATCAGAGAGCGAGTTAAAAAACACAATATTTTTCATGCTCAAGGGATAACAATTCTTGTATGCATGGCTTTCCAGCTCAATTTGATGAATATTAATTAGTAAAAATAATACAAAATCTTGTATTTGTGCTGAAGATGATAACTGAATTGTAGAACGAATACCCAATGTACATGAAGCTGATCAACTGCCAAAAGCAAAAAGTTGCCAAGGCCAGAGGAAAATTCGACAGGTTAAACATTTGTTTAAATATAAATAGAAATACATTTTCTTTTTGGCAAAACTCATTGAGGAGATGCATCTAATGAACTTGTAAATGAGTAAAGCTGAGTCTTGACACATTTGATTGATTTAGATGCAAATTGATTACAAAGTTCCATTCTCAAGTGGATTATTGATGGCTGGCAGCCATATTGTCAAAAGCAAAATGACAGTAGCAAATAGTTGTACATTGTAAACCTATATGTATACACAAGATGCAAACAATTTACGTTTTCCTCTTCCCAGCTGTAGTAAAAACTACGGGAGAGCTAGAGGGTCTAGTCCTTGGAGTCCACTATAGCTGTACCCACTCACTCAGTATGACTGATTGTTGATCAACCTCCGTCTTAGATGTAGCTTCTGTTGAAACTGATAATGACTCATCCTCATCCTAAACCTCCTCATCCTTCTCAACATCAACCCCAACCTTGTTGCACCCCTCCATAGGTTGCCTCTTCAAATCATAGATCTCAGCCTCTATAAATAATGGCTACTCCTATGATGTTGTAATTTCCATGCTTATTTTGATACTAAAAATTTCCCAAACATTTGGAAAGTATTGCAGAACTAAATTTGTGTAGCAATATGGAATCTGTGAATACATAAGTTTATAAGTGTAAGAAATGATAATGTTGAGCAAGGAACGAGAAACAATCCAAGTAAGTTAAGTGTGAAACAATGTTACCATAAGATAAGCAATTCCAAGAGCATACACCAAGATGGTTCAACAATGGAGACAAGGATTTATAAGGGGAAAGCAAAGAAAACCCCTTGTGAGTTATTATGAATGAAGGCAAATGCCTAGAGAAGAGAGAGAGAGAGTGTTGGAGCAAAAGTAGCTCAATACAATAACATCAAGTGCTTAGAGTGGTGTTGTGGTTGTGAAGAAAGAAGGAGGAGCATCTCTTATATAGAGATGAGAGAGGAGTTGCATTTTTAACTCCCATTTCTATGAATGCCACATTCATAATAGGTGTGTGCAAAGTGTCACAATCCTCTTAAGGAGGATAAACTAAATAAAGAAATAAACAAGAGTTGTCCTCACATGTGGAATAAAGGACAAACAATGACATGTCCTCCACATGTGTACAAGTGGACAAACTACATGTAGGGACCCTTGGAATATCCCAATTAAAATATATCCAAGGAAAGATTAACCTTTCTAACAATAAGCAATACCATAGTCTTTCCAATTCATATAATTGCATTCCAATCGGATCAGATAGTAAAATTTAGAATTCCACAAGGCTTGGACACAAATTATTTTCCAGCCATAATCTGCTCAATGCACCATGTTCACTATAATCTCAATATGCAAAACACAATAAGAAAATTGGTACGGAGAATTCTAACATCAAAATATTGTGGTTTGACCATATTTCAAGAAATCGAGCTAGTAAAGAAGATGATTCGGAACAGTGTTGGCAACACCTATTAATGCTATTTCATTGAACCTTGGAATATGTGTAGAGTCGTTGTAGATGAATGTAGTCCTTTGACCCACGATTTTCTTTGAGGGATTTTTCGTAGGCTATAGGCAACCCTTGACTTTGGACACAACAATATGCATAGTAGATGGACTAGGAGCTTCTTTTCCTTCACACACAGTACATCATAGCATGAGATTATCACCAAACCATTTTCACGGCAATATCTAATGCAATGGTAGAGTTCCGTCTCCACAACCTATAAATCCTGTTTTTATTTACCAAAGACGACTTCTCACTATCCAAAAACAATTACAAACTCCACTTCTACCATGACATATTTGTTCAATTCGATATCATGCCACCAAACAATATCAATACTCTTTCAGCCGGAGGTATTAATCTCATACCTGTTGCTCCACCACGTGCTACAATACTTGAGACTTCTCTTTTATCTCCATCGTAAATTCTCCTGACAAATTATTAACTGCACGGTGAAACCTGAAGTACAATTTCTCACAAAGATTAGGGATACGCCATTCTTAATTCCTAGAGGTTGGTGTCAATAGGAAAAATTGCAGTCACTAAGAAGTCATGAACAATGTACTTAGAAAAAATGTTTTTCATTGAGTATCTTCAAGAAAAGTGCCAACCAAATAGCTTGGGAGCTTGAGCATTACCAACTTCTTTACATGCAACCAATTAGACAATTAAAACACTATGGTGGTAATGCTGAAGTCTTAACCTTGAACTAAATAGTTTTATTTTGTAGGAGACTTTTCCAATTAAGGATAGTAATAATAAAATAAGCTTTAATCAGCCCAACATGATGTTAAAACACATATTGGCTACAATGGCATCCCTCGTGAGACGAAAATTATCCTACGGAGATGGGAATAGGCTAATCGCACAACCAAGAGGTTTACACATGAGAAAGGGACATGACGTATGTCCAATCATTGTAAGAACCTATGTTGTCCAAATCAATTGTACCTGCTCATGTTTTGTCTACGTTTGTTGTGGACAACCAAAGATTATATTGTTCAAAGACAAGGTCATTTAGGCCCTTTTGAGCTGATTTGTTCTCCTTCTCGTGATGGCCTCAAACAAGCTCCAATAGCACTCACATGTGGATGAACAACAAGATTTGGAGAAGATTCAGAGGTAACTTTTTGCAGATTTCAGCTTTTCTGCGCCAGTTTTTCCACCAAGGATTTGCAAGATAAGATATTTGAGAGTTTAAAATCAATGTGAAAATACATTATAATTTTTGTCTACTTATCATGCTTGTGAATAATTCAAAATTCCAAATCTTATGCCTAGTGTTTGACAGGTTCTTCTTGTCTTCGAGAACTCTAAAGAGAATAGCTTACCACTTGCACTCTGGTGAATTTCCCATTTAGACGCAACAAGGTCTATCACCAGAAGCTTGAATGTCATCTGTTGAATACATATGGTGAGGCCCTCCGATCTCTCAAATGTAATCTTGGTAGGAATTTAACAAGGAATCCGAAAAGTAAAAAAGAGAGTTGAAGACTTATAATTCTACTGCATGAATGGGTTAGTGTGGCCAATTGTTTCGTCAATCAATAGTTTCCCATTTCGGATCGTATTTAAGGTTGTCTCCTTGTAGTAATTTTTAATATACTGCTTGGTCTTGTCCATGGTCACATAAAGATATCCCATTGGGGTTTGATCCACATCTACCCAGTGGAAAATTCTAAGAAAGGGCTTCAACACATACAATTAAAAACTACTAAAAAATTAATCATTAAACTTAGTGCAACTTTTTGTATTTGATTGTATGCTTTTTTCATCAATATTACAAATCATTTCAAATTGCACTCATTGATTCATAATCAAGATGAGAGGAGCATGTGGATTTTCCTTATGCTCTTCTCATCCTGATGACGAATCACCGAGTGTGATTTGAAATGTTGATGCCAAAATGCCACACACAATCAAATCAAGAAAGCTGCACTAAGATTAAATTCTTCACAATAATTAATCACTAAAGTCACAAATTAATAATGAAAGACTCGAATATAAATATATCAAGTATTCAAGTTTGGAAGTTACCTTCACAATCTTTGTAGCTCTTCGTGCAAATAGGTTGTCGAAGACAATGTATGCAACACCCTTAAAGCTTCTCCGAAGAACCTGAGTCAAGCCTTGACTCACAAATATTTTCTTCAAAGCCGTCAATGAATTAAGAATACTTTCCAACATCACAAAAATTGTTGCAAACCAAACAAGAGAGAGAAGACTAACTCTGATAATATAACAGGAAAGACCAATAACTTAAGTTGCAACTAGCAACAAATATGACCCAATGTGTATTATATTTTCTTAAAAGTAGCTGGTTCAATTGATAACAAGAGTCTGCGCACATAAAGATGATTTTCAAACCTGAAATTTGTTGACTGTTTGTATGCCCAACCTAAGTAGCTCAAAAATCTTTTTTTCTTCATAGAGACTTGGTAGCAAGGAGAGATACAAACACAACAATGTCAATATATCATTGGTTGCAACTTGATATTACAATGACCAAGTTTACTAGTTGAAAAATTTATGGACGACATCTTTATGAGTCACGACCCATATAAGGTCTGCTCCTTTCTATAACTTTGATTCAGATGGACATGATAATGACGACCCTGAAGGATCGCATAAGCACATGAGACATTCTCTGAACCCTAATACCATTGGAATAGAGTTTTGGCAATGCTATCAGCTGATGCAGAGCTACACCTCTTTGAATACTTCTTGTGGAATTAGCACTCAAGAAGCTTCAACAGTGAGCTCTTACACATCATGTAAAGATTCAAACCAAAATTCATAAGTTGGGACAGCATCCAAATGCTTTAAAGATTCTTGAATAGCTTTTACAAATGAAAAGATGCCACAAATTGCTTTTATGATATTAATTTTGGATGAGTTAAATACGTTTTTACAAATTTATAACTTAATCGAATGAGTAGAATAAAAGTTAGTAAACTTTTGCCAAATTGCCACCATGAAAACTAGATCCTGACCAGTCTGCTCTAAATCGATCATAACTTTCTTAAGTCAACATGAACTTTTTCCAAACCAATGTCAAATTGGAGCTAACTCAAATACCTTTCCAAAAATAGAAGTTTTAGGTCTATATCAATTCATTTGTGCATGTAGCAGCAAAAAAAACAGTTGGATTTCTGGAAAAATAACCTAGAAATGTATCATAAAACTCACAAAAACAAGCTTCTCTATATTACAGTTTTTCTTTGAGCTTCTCCAACAATTACATTCTAAAACTCATGAGCAATACATCATATTTTAAAGCCTTTTCACATTGTATAACTAATTAATTACCCCTCATGACCATTCACCTTCTCGCTTACATCATCTTTACATATTGTCAACATTTTATGACAATATTTTATTACATATTTGACAATTTTCATCTATCTTCACAATATGACTCTAAACATAATAAATGGACCTAATACATATCCAATATGATGAAATTAATCCGTTTACATCAATAATCATTTTGAAACAATACGACTCTAATTGACTTTACAATGTAAAATATTTTTTTTGAGTTTCCATCCCATGCGTGTTTCTGCATCATACTCCCGACTTTGAAACTTTTTCAAATCCTCTTTGAGACAGCTGCCAAACAAAATGTTAGGAAAGAAATTTTCATCTTCACTGTGGGTTTGTATTTCTCCTCTTCGTGTTGTCTTGTGGTTTGGGCTTTGAGCACCCAGAACTGCCATGTCATCTTGAGTTTTACTGTAGGCTTGATTCCTCTTGATAACCTAGAAACTATCTTCTGTCCATAGTTTGTCATCAGCAACATCATGTGCTGAACTTCTATTGTTGCATACATGTGCAACTTTACCAAATATATTTTCCAATTAAACTCACCTTTGTTGTCAATATTTATATGCCATATCTCTATGCTTGGAGAATAGATAAACTCTTGTGTCTTGTTGTGGTCCATTGCTAATGCTTCTATAGTCTCTTCTCTTGAGACAAAACCAAACTTCATGAGCTGAACCTCTTCTTCATGCCCTTCATTTTGGCATGCCAAACTATCATCTTTCTCTATGGGTGCATTTTCTACTCTCTTGCACGAGCTTTCAGCATAATCAAACTCTTGTTGGTTGTTCTTATCAGATTCTTTGTCTTGTTCCTCTATTTTTACTTCAAGAACATCTCCATTTTCTTCTTGTTGTACTGCAACCACTTTCTCTTTCAATGGATGTATTTCCTATTCCTTTGTTAGGATTGCTGTCCCAAATTCACATGCATCCACACCTTGTACAATTTCATGTTAAAAAAGTTCTTCCAAACATTCTTTTACTTTCTCTTCAAATTCTTCATGTGCTGGAAATTCTATTCTATCAATCAAACGTATGCTCCTTGTCATTGGCCATGATGCAGCATCATCATCTAATGGAACTAAATTAAACCTTTTTTCATCCTTTTTGAGAGAATATATATTCTTTCTACAGTCATACGGTTGAATTATTAAATTGCCATTCCCTTCCTAAAATTAAGTGACAATCGATTAAAGGAATAATATCACAAACAACATCATAGTATTCTCTAATATTGAAAGGATTACAAGCTTGTTCAATAACATCAATCCATCTGTTATCATCTAACGCAAATAAAATGTAAGGTATTTAATGTGGAATTCTTGGAAGCTTCAGCTTTTCAGCTATTTCTATTGAAAATATATTTTCAACTGAACCGCTATCTACTATGACTTTACATACCTTTCCCTTGCACTTGCACTTTGTCCTGCAAATTGAATGTCTTTGAGGGTGCCTTGTTCTTGTTTCTTCAACTTCTTCCATGATGCCTTAAGCTCTCATTTTTCATTCTGAAAAATTCAATTAACAAGGATCTACTATTGGATAAAACCTTAGATTTGGTTAGGAAGTATTACTAATGGCCTAACCTTCAGACTGATGTCAGACACTTTGTGGAACCATGTATGATTTGTCAAAGAGCCAAAGGGAGGACCACTAATGCAGGGCTCTATCAACCTTTGCCAATACCATCTAGACCATGGGTAAGCATAACAATGGATTTTGTGATGGGGCTGCCAAGAACATAAAGAGGGCGTGATAGTGTGTTTGTTGTAGTGAATAGGTTCAGCAAGATGGCTAACTTCTTACCATGCACCTCAACCAATGATGCTTCTGTACGGCAAATTTTTTTTTCAAAGTAGTCATAAGGATTCATGAGCTACCTCACAAAATAGTTTAAGACAGGGATGTGAAGTTTGTTGGACATTTTTGGGGGACTTTGTGGAGGGAACTTGAAACCAATTTATCCTTTTCATCAGCCTATCACCCTCAAAATGATGGGCAAACAGAGGTAGTTAATAGAACATTTGGGAATTGGTTGAGATCACTCACAAGGCAACGTGGAGAGAAGTGGGATGCAATCATATCTCAAGCTGAATATGCGTTTAATGACTCCATCGATAGGAGTACATGAAAGTCACTATTTCAAGTGGTGTATGGGATTCATCCTAGAGGGATCTTAGAGTTAAGAAATGTGAGTTCACAAGAACAAGTTAGTGCACAAGGAAAAGGAGTTTGCTACAGTCATCAAAGAGATCCATGACGAAGTCAAAGCACAACTTCAACAAACCTCTGAAAAGTCTAAGAAGCATGCAGATCAGAAAAGGAGACACTTGGAATTTGAAGTTGGAGACCTAGTCTGGGCTAATCTCAAGGAGGAGTTGGTACCAAAAGGTAAACATACTGAGCTCATGTTGAGAACACTAGGTCATTGCCAAATAGTGAAGAAGTTCGGAACCAATGCTTATAAGATTCAATTGCCACCTGAGATTGGATTCTCTCCCATCTTCTACATAGAAAACCTCACACCATTCAAGGCAGCCAATGAAGGAGTTGATATAGGGCAGATGGCTGATGTAGAAGACATAAAAAATCTACCATTGAAGGAGGCACCAAAGTTAGAGAAGATACTTGATACCAAAGTTGTGAAGAAGACAAGAGGAAAGGAGTTCAAACAGTACTTGGTAAAAATCAGAGGTTATTCTGACATAGATGCCGTGTGGATGACAAAGGAAGACATAAAGAAACAAGGTATCACTCTACAAGAGCTCATCTCAAGTGGGCTTTAGATAAGTTTTCTAGGGGTGTAAGGTGAAGGGGCACCTATGTGAAGAGTTTTTTTCTTTATTCCATTTCCACATGTACATATATCCATCATGCATTAGAATAGATCATGTCATTCATATTTGTTAGGTTTTGTCCATATCATCTAGTCTTTTAATTGCATTCAGTTATAATAAAGGCCTATTTTGTAAGGCACTTGCTTGATTTGGCACACATATAATTCATCATGTGCAAGTTGTCAACTAGCCTATAAGCATGCAATTAGTTTATTTAGTTCAATTTTAGGATCATCTAAATGTTTTAGAGGGGTCACACAAACAGAAATGCATGGTAGTTTAATATTGCTTACATATTACAAAGTTGCACTTTTACAACTAGGAAATTCTAGCAATTTTAGAAGTCTAAGAGTCTTTCAAACATGCAAGAGCTCAAAAGTCAATAGTCGCGTGTTTTGGTCGAATCATATCATTATTGAAAGGTATGAACAGCTGAAAAAGGTTTTTTGAACAAGTTTGGATATAGAAACAAAGAAAAATCCTGATTTTTGATTGAAAATTTTCTGCTGTATGATTCTCATGTGTGTGTACAACCTTGACAATGTCTGAAACCTATATGGTTGGAAAGAGCTTTGAATTGGCTTTCCAACAAATCCATTGGGAGGTTCTAACTCATCCGTATGTGGGAGAAAATTGAAATTTATTGAACAATGGTTGAAAGCCAGAGTATTGTTTTTAATGTTTTTTGGCCTTTCCCAGCCTTGGTACAGAGGTATATGGACTGGTAAAGGTCTGAAACCACCACGGACGTTTAGAGGGTTGAGCTAGCTTTAAAATGAACCTGATTTGAGGTTCTGACACGATAGGATTTGTTAGAAAAGTTAAAAACATTGCAGATAAGTCAGAATTTGCTTAGAGACCAAGGGTTTCGTAAAGAAGCTTGTTTATCTCCTCTTACCTCCCACCAAACACGTCTTTTTGGATTTAAGAAGTTTTTAGAGTATTTGAAGATTTGAAAATTCATTTTTATGTTTGGGTTGAATATTATTCATGGTAGAGAGCCCTAGTGGGCAGATTTCCTTATTTTCTAGGAGGAACAGTCATAGAAAGTGCTATAACTCACATGGACGTTTGAGTTAAGACTGGAAATTCAGGGTTTAGTGTAAAATCAATGTCCTCTAACTATTTTAATAATTTCTTGGCCATTATCAATTTATTTTGTTGCACTTGCTTCATTAGTGTGGCCTAAATAGGCCTATTAATCCATTGATGTTGTGAAATCTTGGAAGAGTGTTTTGGATTTTTGATTCTGTTAACATAAGATAAACCGATGAAGTATGAAGAGCCTACGGTGAAAACAATGAACTTGGGTGATCAGGAAAATCCAGAAAACATTCTTGTAGGAGATGATTGGAACCCAGTGTTGAAGGCGCATTCAAAATATTCATGGAGTACAAGGATGTTTTCGTTTGGACATATAAAGACTTAAAAGGAATGCCACCGGAGCTATGTGTCCACTGGATACCATTGATTGAAGGTGCAGTACCTGTACGGAAGCAGTCGTACCGAATGAATAAGAACTATGCGACACGGGTCACGGAAGAAATCGATAGGATGATGGAGGCAGAAGTAGAACTGAAGATTAAGAAAGAGCAAGTCTACAAGCTACAGGTGGAGCTGAACGAGTTGAGGGCACGGATGGCCACTACGCCAGGGACGCATCCCTTTGTTTAGTATTTATGCATTGATGTACTTTGGTTATTTTGAGTTTTGTTGTATTGTCATCCAGAGACGACTTTTCTTTTGGGGTGGATGATGTTGTCGGTAAAATCTATATTGTAGCCGATGGGTAGAATAGTATCTGAATGGGTGTGTGACGGTTGAGTCACCCCTTCGTAAAGATATATGTACACCGTCTGAGATGGACTTTGGATCATCGTTGTAATCATTGTATTTGGATTGTAAACATTGAGTGCATATATGAATAAAGTATCTATTCTGTGTTGTATCATGCTTTACTACATGTGTTAAGTATCTTTACCCTGTATGGTAAATAGATTCCTCAACATCAGTAGCATACTGTAACAACCTTGAAATGAAATGACTGAGAAGAAAATGTAATGATGATTATTTGAATTGGACCACACCCGCTAATGGCCTCTGAGACAGAATGATAGACTTTAGCTGATTCCTTCTTTAAGCCATGGTAAGCAATTTTGACAAACTCACCTTGGCTTGTCGTTATTATTGATGCAAGAACTTGTAGCTGCAATAGCAGATAACTAAAACCACTTACTACTGTCGGTGAACTTTTTTTCTTTCCACAAAATGACAATTCTCCCATATGCATTAAATAAATACACCTTCCGTTTTATCTCCAAATAAGGTATTTAAATTGTGTACTTAGCTCTTTTCTCTTATGCGATCGGCATATTCGTGCTCGATGAGCATAGTAGTCTTAGAAATATGGTTCTCCGTTGACTCAAGACAATGATCATAGAAACTTTAAGGCTTCAAACACACTTATGCTTCAAGTACTCATCTCTAGTAATGTAAATGAAAAACGTCCGGCAACTGCAACTATCTTAAGCAGTCTTCTCTGTGCTGAAGATTGTATTTGTCTGGAAAAGGACCTATATCTTCCAAAAATTGATTCACTGCAAGGCCCCCGATATTCCATTTAATAAAATATAAAGCTCCAACATCTGTACCCCAACTTGAAGAAGTAGAAGAGTTCGATAATGCCTCCAGTGGGAATCACGTAGTAGTGAACATCATGAACGTAGCAGACTCAAGACCAAACACTGTGAATAAAGCTTATCTCAAGACCAACCGGAGGTCCTAGCTATATTATATGGAGTTATTTTTTCTCTAAAAAAGATTTGGATTCTTTGTTCGAAGAAATGAGATGCCCTCCAACTTTCCCATTGTTTTAGATGATGCAAGGAAAGGCTCTTGGAGAGAATCAAGTCTTGCAGGGGACTTTTTTGCCATCTCATTTTCTGTTTATTGTTTCTTAGCTTGATGTGGTTGGTTATGGAGTAATTTTGGAATCCTGTTGTTTGGTTAATCGTCTCCAGGGTACTTAATGCACCTATGCTGTTCTCCATTTGCAGTGTATGTCTCTTTTCTTGTTTGTGGGTGGAAATTTTGAGTTGAAGAAAGTCAGCTTGGGGGGGCATTTTGAGATTCTTAATAAGGCCTCATCCCCTGCTTATGAGTTTGTGCACCGTCTTTAGTTGAATCTTCCAAAATGCAGTAACTTATGATCTCTTGTATTTTTTTTGTACAAAATATCAACTTTCTGTTCGTGTTCCAAGGTTTCATCTCAACTTGGTTGAGAAAAAAGTGCTCCATCAATGTTTTCAAATTCCCTTCACAAGTCCAAAATTCTGTTTTTCTTGTTCTTGTGCATGTTTGCTATCAACCTACTTGATCCATCTGTGATTACGTACTTGATTTCTAGATGGTTTGATTGATCAAAATGCAGATCCTAAGTTTGAAAGGTTGGTTCTCTTCTCACATTCCCCATTCTAGGAATTATTCCTTCTTCATCCCCTTACTCCTCGAGACTACTCCCTAAGTGCATGATTGGCAAAAATCCCCTAGCCCAATGAAAGTTTATTTTCTTTATCATTGTTTCACTCTCACTCTCATCATAAGGTAGTCTCCGCATCTCTAACAATATCTCTTGATATTCAACATTGCCCAATTGACTAGGATGGCTCATATTCCCAAATTGTTTCATCTTAAATACGCGTTCTCAGTTTGAGACTTCTTGTCCTTAACCAAGCTTATGAAAGGTGCTCTCTAGATTCTTTGAATGCATAAGTAAGATGCCGGATGCAGAACCAGGACTAAGCTTGGATCTAAACTAACCAAGAGGTTAAAAAAAAGATTGGAGATTCTTATTTGCAATGGGGCTTGTGTTCAAGGTACAACAGGGTGGAAATTTATCTGTAAACAGATATTTGTTTTTCATTATAATGAATTCCCAAATTTTATACCTAAATCAATTTATCTGTAACTAGATATTTGTTTTCAATGTTTATGAATCCCTAACTTTTATACCAATGTTTTCTCCAATCTTAGATCTGATTATGTAAACTAATTCCAACTTTATTAGTGCATGTATTTGTGTGCATCTTATTTTTTTATTTTGTATTTTTTGGGAGTATGCCTTTATTTATTTTATAGTTTAATGAAAGGATTGTTTATGTGTTCCATCTAGATTTATACAGAGTCGGCTGAAGTAAAGATTCCAGCTGTATTGGACTATATACAAACTATGATTGAGGTATGCATCAATTAGCTATCTTAAAATATAATTTTGTTATGTAAATATTCATGGTCAAAAATTTGAACAGCAGTCGGGTGTTTCATGCTGTGTTGTTTTTAAATTTGAGGTTTTGATGCAAAACTAAACATAATTTGTCTCTAAACTAAGTGAATGTAGCTTAATATCAAATCCCTTTAATTTTTCTATTCTAGATGAAATCCCCTTGCCTGTCAAAGTTTGTTGGACCTAAATTTTTAATTTTTTAGTTTCATTTTATATGCAAGATTATTGTAATTATTTGCACCCTTCGGTTTTAAGGTGTAGTTGATGGTTAATGGTTATTAATGGATTAGGACTCGATGTTCTAGCTCAGGACTAGTTGTATGGCTTAGACTAGTTTTGATTCTTGAATAATAGTTTTTTGTTGAAGGTACCTAGCTATGGGATGAATTTTGATTGTCCTCTATTGCTTCGCATTTTGCGAGTCCCATCAAAATTCATCCCATAGCTTTTTTAACTATTCATTTGCAAGCTGTGCACCTTCCGCTATATCCTTCAACATCCTCTGACGTCCTTTTACCTGAGGCTTGTCCTTCGAAACCACTTTAAAAAAACCCCAAAAAATAGAAAACCATTGCTTTGGTTTTAATTGGCGAAAAAAGCAAAAAACACAGGCAAAATTTGGTCACGCCTTCCATTTATTCTTCCACCTTTACCGGGAACAGAACCCTCACCACCCTTATCTTCCTATTTCCTGCAGGTCTCCGGTGACTTGGATTAGAGACCAAAAAGCTAGTCACCTTTCGTTCCTCCCTTTCTTTAAAATTGCGGATCTCCTCCACCAACCTAAGCCATTCCACTCTTATCTTTGCCTTATAAGCTTCCTTGTCCACCCCAGTTGGCCACCACTTGAAGCCAAGTTTTCCTCCTGCTTCCCCTTCCTCTTCATTTTCAAAGCACTCAGTGTATTTGAAGCCCTTCCCCGACCATGCCCATTCCAGCAGAGAGTCAATCCCAACAATCAGATCTTTGTGGAATAGCGATTTCATCACCATTCCACTTTCTCTTTTGAAAATGCCAATTCCAATCCCCATACCATTACCATTGTTGCTATATCCACATTGATTTTCGAATGGTGGGTTGATTTTTGGAACAATTCCCCCATCGTTCCCTTAACCGCCTCCAAGATGCCTTTTGATGGGCATTGAAGCAACAGTTGTAGCCTTTGATTTTTGAACCATGCCATAAAGGGCCTTATGCTATATGGTCGTCCTAAAGGCGAAGGTAGCTTCCATCTTCTTTCTCTAAATTTCCTTTCCTGCTAGTTTCACCAAATCTGCACTTTACTTTTCAAGGTTGTTAAAATTTACCTTTTTGGCTACTATATTTATAGCATATCGATTAGCTCACTTTTTTGCACTTTTTTCCATTCACCAAGTAACTTAATCATTCTGTCCTTTGCTTTTAGCCCATCTTTTCATTATGCAAGCAGTTATTTAAAATTGCCCAAATCTTCCTTACTTTATTTTGACAGTCCTTTAAAATGTCATCCTCCACTTAATCATTTACATGACAACAATTTAAACTATATTTCTTTTTTCCTTCATTCATCACCCAACACCCCCTCCCAATGGCTACACCATTCAAAACACCCTGATCCCACCAGCAAACAATCTGCCACCCACTTTGAAAACTGATCTGCTTCCCTGTTTGCCTCTTGAAAAACATGACACACTTTAAATTTCTCCAACAATTTTAGCTCCTCATTGACAGTTATCAAAATGTTTTCTAAGTGCCAAGTAGAAATCATGTTACTTCTTATCGCTTGCACCACCACCATGGAGTATCTTGGCCATTCCTTCTGAATATCTCTATCTATTCTCATAAAAACACTCTTTAACAAATCCTTCTTAAAAACCGCTGCACTTACCAGTTCTTTGATAGAGTGGTCAATCATTCTCAAGAGCTGTTCCACCGATTCAGTCACCTCTTAAATTATTTTCCTATTTCTCTCCTTCCACAACTCCCATATTATAATTGAAGGGCTTATCTTCCACATTCTTTCTAGCATATTTCTTTTACTCATTCTTGGCCATGAAATGTAAAAGTGAGAGGGACTCCATGGCCCTAACCATCCCAACTTACCTTGAATATATCTCCAACATTTTGTTGCTACCTCGCAATTTAACAATAGATGATCCAATGTGTCTTCCTCTTTACCACACATTACACATTTAGTTGGACCTTGAAATCCTAGTTTCTTCCTTCTTTTCCTAGTAAGAATTCTGCCTTGAATGGCTAACCATGAAAATGTTCTTACCTTTGGCAAAATCTCTTGATGCCAGCATAAATCACCTACTTGAAAATTGACATCCTCTCTATTTGCTATTAACTCAGCCTAGTTTTACAGAAAACTTTCCTAAAGCTGCAGCACACCAACTAATCTTATCCCGTCTAGCAATTATACAGACTTTCCTTTGAGTGAAAATATCTTTAAGAGATTGTTTCTGCCCCTAAGACAGGCCCTCTACCCTCCAATCCTTCCATTCCCAAAACTTACCTAGGACTCCTTCTCAATTAAGTAATCTCTAACTTTCCCTCCCCATAAACCACATAATTTTTGTTTTAAATCTCCATCCTGACATTCTTCATCCAGAGCTTTATAGCCATTCCATGAATCCTCCAAAAATTTGCTTGGTTACCATCACCAATCACCCAAGAAATGTGGTCCATTATGACATGTCGACATGAAATAATAAAGTTCCAAATAGCCAACCCTTTTAAGGGGTTTTGGACTGTTAAAGTCCTTGTTCCTTCATTTGAATCCAAGTATTTTTCCCTTAGAATTTTTGTCTATATCTGATCAGCACTTGTTACCATCTGCCATGCTAATTTAGCTCCTAAAGCTATTTTAATAAGATTCCAGTCACTTAATCCAGCTCCCCCATTATTTTTTGGTTGACATATTCTCTCCCATTTTAACAAAGGTATTTTCTTACGATCCCTTGCTTCACTCCAAAAGAACCTACGCATTTGTTTTTCCACACTATTAATTACCTTTTTTGGGATTTTAAGAGACATTATTGAGAAGATTGGGACTGCAGACACTACTGATTTTATTATTAAAATTCTCCCTGTTGAAGATAGCCACTTACCTTTCCATCCTTCGATTTTTTTAAAACACTTTTCTTTCTGCCTTGGAACAATGGGATCCCCAAATGTCTTCTTGGAAGTAACCCTTGCTTTATATTAAGAATTCTACAAATTGCCACTTTTTTACTCACAGGGGTATTAAAGAAGAAAATCTTTGATTTTGCCCAGTTAGTCTTTTGTCTTGAAACTTTCCCATATGTCTCCAAAGTCCTCTTCATCATTTTGGCATTCTTCTTTAAGGTTTCCCCTATTAAAAAGGTGTCATCCACAAACCGGAGATGGGAAATAGCTTCTACATCCCTAGCCACTTTCACACCTTTCCACGAGCTTCTATTTCTCTATATACTAATCAATGTCCCCAATACTTCTACTAAAATGATAAAGAGAAAGGGGGACAATGGATCCCCTTGTCTTATTCCTTTTCTCTAACTCAAAGAAACCTTGAGGATTGCCATTAACCAAAACCAAGAATTTGACAGAACTCAAACAATCTTTTATCCATCTTATCCAATCTTCATTGAAACTAAACTTATTTAGAACTTTGAATAGAAAACCCTTATTCATCTCATCATAGGCTCTCCTTATTTCTAATTTCACCATTATTTTGCTCAGTTTCTTTATTGTAATAGAATGAATCATTTCATGGGCTATTATAACACCTTCAAAGATAGATCTCCCTAATGCAAACCCACTCTGTTCTTTTGAGATCACTTCACTTAGAACCAGCTTTAGTCAATTTGCAATCACTTTGGAGATGATTTTATACAAAGTATTAGATAATTAGATAGGCTTGAAATCTTCAAAAATCCTACAAGCTTCCCTCTTTGGCACTAAAGCTATGAAGGTATTATTTATGTCTTTTGAAACAAATCCCTTTTGTCTAGATTCCACGACCACCTCCCATACTTCATCCCCCAAGCAGTCCCAAAAAAGCTGAAAAAACTTCCCGTAAACCCATCCGATCTTGGACTTTTATCTTTGCCTAAACCCCAAAGAGCATTTTTTACCTCTTCTTTAGTTACTTCTGCCCATAACATTTTGTTCTACATCTCTGAAACACAATTAGGAATACACTCCAAGACTGCACCTTCTATTTCCCCACCTTCTTTCTCTAACCTTCCCTTGTCCTTAAAAAAGGCTACAACCTTCTTCTTTATCACCTCCGGGTCATTTATCGTCCTCCCTTCAGGATTTGCTATTGAGAAAATCTTATTATGTGCTCTTCTCACTTTGACTGAATTATGGAAAAAATTGGTGTTTCTGTCTGCTTTTAGCTATGTCTCCCTTGATTTTTGCCTCTAATACACCTCTCTTGAAAGTATTTCCTCATATTCCTTTTTAAATTTCATTTCTTTTAGGAAACCCTGCTCCCTCATTCCCTGCAATAGTATTCCTTCATTTAAAACTTTTAGAGATAGTTCTAGCTCTTCTTTTTGTTTAAAAATATTTTTGAAGGATTCCTTCTTCCAGACCTTAAACTTCCCTTTGATATATTGTAACTTTTTAAACATTATGAAAGCTTTATTCCCTTAAAAAATTGCGGCATTTTTCCACCATTGTTCAACCAACTCCTTAAAGCGATTCGCTCTTAGCCACATTGCTTCGAATTTGAAAGGGCATCCATCAGGGGAACAATCTTCCTAAATTCTCACTTATTGGAAACTGATCCGATACATGGATAGATAATATTTCAGCTTCCACCATCCATTCAACCTATGTCCAGTCCCCTCCTAAGAAAAATCTGTCCAACTTTTCTGCAATATTCACAAATCCCAGTCTTCTATTATTCCATGTGAATTCACCTTCCTTAGAGGGGATATTTACTAACCCATTATTAGCCATAAAGGTTGAGAAGTCTTTCTGCTTTGCCGATCTCCAACCTCTCGCCCCTTTTTTCTCCCCCAGATAGAGAATAACATTATAATCACCACCCAAGACCTGTGATTGCATCTTGTAGAACCTTTAAAACCTCTGTTGAAGATTTCCATAACACTCTTTTCTCCCTATATTGAACTGGCCCATACCCATTGATCACATTAAATTATGTTCCCAGTTGTTTTGAACTTACCTTAAGCCATTGCCAATTTCTTTCCTTCTGCATCACCACAACAGTCATTGAATCTTCCATCCATAAAACACGCATTCCACCTAAAGCTCCTTCTGCAACTACCCATTCACTTTGCCACTTCCGAAATTTCCTTTTAGCACCTATTACATCATCTACTTTTATCTTTGTTTCCTGAAAATGAACCACATCCGATCTCGCTTGATCTAGGCTTCTCTTGATCAAGCGAAACTTGTCAGGGGCATTATAGCCCTTGACATTCCACAATAGGATCTTCATCCCTTTCGGGAAGGGTTTTTCCCCCTTCCCGTCTTTAGCTTACTTTGGCCTCTTGCACTTCTTGCAATTTGAATCAAAGCATTGAGTGTTCTCCTTCCTCTCTTTTGACTTTCCCCCACCTGAAATTTGTGACTCCTTAATTTGGCCTCTTGTACTTCTTGCAATTTGAATCAAAGCATTGAGTGTTCTCCTTCCTCTCTTTTGACTTCCCCACCTAAACTTTGTGATTCTTTCTTTTTGATTTCGCTAGGGTCCTCTTTTCTTTCAGAGCCATCATCTCCTCCAAACCAAGGTAATCCTCCTCTAGTATATCCTCCCTTTCCATTGCTTCCTCATTCGAGCTCTCATCAAAGCTTGAGGCTTTAGAGCCCCCCTTCAAGTTTCTGATTGGGGAGATTTCAATGTCTTTAAATACCTCAACCTCACGTCTGTCTTCATCCTCTTGTGTAACATAACTATAGTCTTCTTCTTCCTCATTGTCCTTATGCCCTTCCACAACCATTCCAACCCCACCATCTTCACAACAGACCTCTCTTCTAATATTTTGGGGTTCCTCTCTAGTAACTAATTCTAGCAAGTCTTTTCTCAACCTTGAGTCTTCCCGCTATTGTCTGCCCCCCCCCTCTTCCATTGCACATCCAAACTACCCACTTTTGCCTCCTAAACTTTATTTTGAACTACAGCTTCACCTTCCTTCTCTTCCTGGCTTTCTTGCTGCGTATTTCTAAACATTTTCTCTCCATTTAACTCCCCTTGCTCATTTACCATTTTTTCACTCCCTTCCTTTTTGTTATCTCTAAAATTGTTTTCTCCGGCTTTCCAAATCATAATGCTTTCTGTTTTAGCAGCAGTCCCTCTTGAACTTTTCTCTCCCCTTTCTTGCACCCCTATTTTTGCTTCAGCCAGCACCACCACTCTATTTAGTAACTTTTCATCTTATTCCCCTTTTGTTATCCGTCTTGCTTACACTTTTTTGATTCATGGTCCTCACATAAGCAATGCTCACACACCATCAGACCTTCATCCATTGATAGACATTGCCTCTAGACCTCCCCTTCAGGGAAACCTCAATCATTTCTGGTATAGGATGACAATCATTCCACATTATGCATATTCTTCAGAACATTTGTAGAGTTTCCTTATCAACCATTTCCACAATCTTCAAAAATGTCCCCAGTTTATTGCCTATCTTCTGATAACAATGCTCATTCCAATATTCTTGAGGAAGGTTTCTGAAGCCCACCCATATAGGAAGCTGCTTCATTATTTCCTTTATGGGGTGAAAGTTTGGTACCTGTGCTTTCTTATAAAAACCAAACCCTTCGAGGAAATACGACCCCTCATTTAAAATCCAGTCCCTATCTTGTGTTAGCTCCACCGTGACCATACAAAACCCATTCTCCAAATTTTGAAGTCTTTCACCCTTCCCCACTTTTCATCACACTAGTTTTTTAGCTTCCCTATTGTAGGCCATGGTCCTCCCCAGTTTAATAAGAATGCATTGTTTTCCAATAAATTCCTCTTCTCCTTCATAGGGCCTTGTTCTAAAACTACCCTTTCCATCATGCATCTTATCATTTGTTGGTTCTCAATCAGCTGTTTCTCCTGGTTCTCCACTGCTTGTGGTTTCCTCATACGCTTTGCAATCTCTTCAAAATCCATTTTTCCCCCTAGATTGAAGGATGTGAATCTCTGCATGGGATGGCTCCTCTGCTCATAGAAACAATTCCTTTGTCGTTCATTTTGCCAACTCCCCCTCTTTTGCTGTTCTGCTTTTTTCCACTGAGCCCACTTTTGAAAATTCCTTCGTTCCCCTTGCCATATCCCATTTTTGGTACCGCAGTAGTTCAAACATTCATGCCTTCTGAACAGTTCAAACCTTCTAGGATGCTGAAAACTTTCTCAAACAACCCTAGAAAAGTAGAAAAAAATCTCGAACAACCCTATTTTAACATATTAACATCATCTTTGCTCATTTTTAGAATTGAATATTAATATTTTTTCATATTATGAATATGATATACGAGGTATTTTATTTATAATTTTTTTGGTAATTATGGATTTCAGAGTATCATGGATCTAACTTAAGTAGTGTGTGTGTGTGTGTGGAGAGAGAGAGGGAGAGAGAGAGAGAGAGGATTTGATAATGAATGATAAAAAACTTTTTAATAATTAAAAATGAATAATAAATTTAATGTTATATATATTTGATAAATGATTACAATATAAACAAGTGATGCGTAGCGTCATAGTTCCTGCCATATGCATGATAGCTGTATTATTGTGAAGGATGGAGGGAAGAGGTTTAAGAATTCCTAATAGACAAGTTGCTTAAGTGAATGACACTACCCTTAAGTAATTGGCATTCTGCATTACTGCCAAGTATTGAATTTCTGCTAGAGACCAATCAGCAAGCAACAACAGTACATTTCATGTACAACAAACTACTCCCTTCAGAAGAATGAAAATATAGAAGAATTATAAAGTGGAATATGGATGCAACACACAACTTTATGTAATATATAAGTTTACTTCATTGACAAGGCTTGACAACAAAAGCCACAATAAATAGCCAGAAATATCCACCAATCCAGCCACCTATTCTCAAACTTTCCCTATAAACGAAGTAGTAAGGTAATGCATGATGATTAAATTCTTAACCAGGAACAAGCTGTAATTGCATCAGGAATCTCAAAATCTCAACCGTACCAAGGATGCATATGTAACTTTTTATTAAACTTTGGCATACCTGGCAAATATGTTTTTCTGCATTGCTCAATATAAAACAAATTTATTTTTATCTTGCAAATATCTTTCACCAAAAAACATAAATATGCGTGCCTTTGTACTGTTAAATTTCATGATAAGCTTCTTAGAATATTTTAAGAACCACTTAATTTTTATTTTATTGATTGGTAATTTCAAATTTAAATCCATGTTCATTCAAACCAGGTGAAAAGATCTTAGAAGATAGGCAACTAAAATATAGGGCGAGGAAAAAATTATTAATTCAAAGTAACTTGCAAAACAGTAACAGTGGAAGGACATCACAAAAATAGTTAACCAGAGAATTTAATGGCAGGAAAAAAACATAATAAAATATATTTCCATCTAGATTTGATTTCACTGGTAGCAAGCAGCGGCTATCACCAATGGCCATAAGTTTAATGTCTGCCAGATTAGTTAACAAAGATAGTATAAAGGAAACTCGTTTTTGCCTGGAAAAGAGGGGTTGACAGTACCAGATAGCTGTAAACATTTATATCATATCAATTTCTAGTCTTTATCCCCATAGAGAAATCAAATTTGACAGAAGGAAAGCGTATTTAGGACAAATAACTGAATGCTACTGATTGCCTCAATGGAAGCTTAAATTCGTCCAACTTTTAAAAGGGCTTCAGGTAATATAAACAGTTAATTTTGATGCATGCATTGAAGCGTCAGACTCTATAATTTACCTGAACAAGTAAATTCCTATAGAAACTAAAAGAAACTGGCATAAATATATTATATTTACGTTTGCTTCGAGGAAAAAGTAACTAGACTCAGAAAATTAAAGTGGTGTATGTGAAGAGATGCATCTAGAAAAGCTTCGTACCTTACATTTTATTCAAAGAGCAAATACTTCAACATTTTGACAGAAATTTCCATAAAGGATAGCTTCAAAAAATCTAGTTCCTATACTTCACTTTTTCAGAAGGAAAACAAATTTCCTATAAGTTTTCAAACATAAACACCGTATAGTGGACATATCAGAAATAGTTAAGCACGCAGAGAATGCAGCTTGAAACCCTTGAGTTCAAACATTTTGAGCTTGCTGACAAAAACTACGCAGAATTTGCCATTCAAACATTCCATCAAATGTTGACTTCGGGAAAACAGTTAAATAAAACATTGAATAGTTAAACTGTGGAAGTTATCAGACATACCAAATCTTCTAGTTGTTGGATTCTCTGAACTTGCAATAGCCTTTCGTTTCACCAAAATTCATAACATGCACCATAACGCTGAGCGAACGAGACAGAAATAGCATACGAGTAGATGGAAATAGTTCCTCGTCATTACCTGCCGAAGATCTCAATGTCAACGGCAGAAGAAAGAAATGATGTTTCCAGTTTAATATATCATATGCAGATGAACGCCACTGACTAAAACATTAATGCCACTGACTAAAACATAAATAAATGTTCAATCAATTCCCACAGGCATTTATGAAACTGTAATCACTTCCCACCAACGGAGTACAAATGAAAAAGTTTAAGTGGCCCAGATATGCAGTGGTATTTATGTCAGAGATGTGTATGCCAGCATATTTATTATTATTTTTTTTATGACAATCAATAGGCCTTTTTACTTTCTCCTATTTTTCTTTTGAGAAAAAAAATTTATTCCTTGCCTAAAATGACAATAGCCAATGAAACATGGAATAAACAAAATTTTCTACACTTGAAAAAATAAATTTAAAAAGAAACATCAGACTAGATTACAGAATTGGTAAGATATTTTAATTTCATTGGTCAGACTAAAAAAATTTAAGAACTTGCATGAATGCATTAGTATTCCTGCCTTTGGCAGGAACTAATATGAATAGTATTTGTTATCATAACAGAAATATTATATATAATTGCATATTTGATACAATTATTTAATATTATCATCTATTTGAGTATATATTCAATATATTTGATACTATCATATATTATAGTCTAAAAATAAATATTATATCTATATTATTTATGCATATAATTATTTGACATGTTATATATAATCATCTGAAATATGAATACATAAAATTATATATATGTATGTATGTATGTAAATGAATAATAAAACATAAATGTAATTCCAACTATGGGAGCATAAAAAATACTATGCTGTAAACGTAATAACTAACGACTAAAAGTCGTGACCTTTCCCACCGTTCGGGTATGTGGGGATGTCTTGACAATGGAAAGAAGGCATCAAATAAAAGTATCCAATTAGAGTATGCAAACCATTACAATCATCAAACGATATAGACAAAAATGACAAGGAAAAGTAGTGAATAACATGTTTTGCTGCAGTCATTGGAATCATATTGGGGATATTACTGAAATACAATACTTGTTGCAGTCGGCTATACAAAGGGAATGATTTGAAATGCCAAGTATATTATTGGACCATGAATGCTCTATTCTCTCGAGGACCATGTCCCAACAACAATTATTGAAATTAGGGCACTCAAATATTATGCAATAGACATATTAATCAAGGAGCATCCATTTGTTATTATGTTGAGCAGCTAAATAACATCTGCATAGTGATCACTATTATTGACTATTGAAGTATAGCATCAGTCAAAGTGATATACTCATTACATTGAGTATTTTTATTCATCATTTATATGAACATTGTTTTATGTCTCATATCACTGATAAGAATGTGTGTGTGTGTGTGTGTGTGAAAGAGAGAGAGAGAGAGAGAGAGAGAGAGAGAGAGAGAGAGAGGACATGACTTTGTTGTAGCTTCTATTGGATTGATTTTATTAGAGCTACCTCATTGATGATAAATTGTCCTTAAGATAAGTATCTTATATATATAATATATGTAATATAATATATATTTTATATAATGCATTATATATTTTATATATAATATATATATGATATATGTAATATAATATATACTATATATATTATGCATTATATTATATTATATTACATATATGGTTAATATATTAATATTATATAAATGTTTAAAGGTGAGTTATACATATAGTTATTTATTAACTAAATGGTGATTAACTATAGAGACATGTCTCTTCATGTCTCCTCTCATATTTATATGAGATCCAAATCTGTTTTTGAAAATCATCAATTACAATGGCAGTGTTGAAACATTTGTAGAAACAATCCATGTTATTTAACATGGTATTAGAGCCAAAGTACAAATGTAAGAAAGAAGAGAATATTCAGTCCTGTGTTTATGAAGTAAAGGAAGATATAAGAAGCATACATGAATAGGATTTTTTTTAATAGATAGATATAGGTTGTGGCTGAGAATATTAAGACTAGACAGATATACAAATAATCTACAACAGAACCAGCAGTTATATAGATGGCAATATTTATTGAGATGTTTATTTGAGAATCCCAAACTAGAAGCCACGTTGCCAGCAAAACATGGGAGACAAGCTTGAAGTCATTCCTTTCACCGATAGCAAAGTGCATAAGAAGTGTCTACTATCAGAGTCCAGATAAAACAAAAAGGAAACAGGAATTATGTTATAAAGTAGGATAATTTAATGAAGAGAATACATAGAGAGATACTACTGAAACAACAAGTAACGCATCATGCACTCCAAGATTGACCAAGGATAACATAGAGTCTTTGTGTTAAGAAGTCGCTTATAAGAGTTCCCACTGATATGAAATTCCAATAATCCTAACTGGCCTGAAAAGATCAGGAATCTAGAGGATAAAGCAGGGATAGTAGTTACGGAATCATATAAGCACTTGGAATCATATTCATCATAACCAATTCTCAAACTTTATTAAATCCAGGATAGTCTTTGACCGGTGATCACTTATAATCAGATATACAACAATGGAGAATCAATACATTATAGATATGGTTGCAGTCATCTGAAATTTGGAAGTTCTATTTATGAGACTATTAGAAGTATCTTGAATTGAGACACTCACTCCTAAATCCAAAGCACTTACAATGTTGATAGTAAGTGCATCATCAGAGGAAATATTATAATGTTGATAGCAATTTGGGCAAGTTTAAAGAGTTATCCAGTATTATGGAAGACTCCACTCTACATAGTGGTGACTCAACAAAGGAGTTAAGAAGATAAATCAAGTGTGCCGTGAATGACTATCGACCAATTAAGGAGTGATATTCAATACAACAAAAACACATTGATTTTTATATCATATAATTAGTTTAACCTAAAACCGAACATGTGGCATTCAAAAATACTAGTCGAATTGTATGAAAACGATAGCTCCACAGAAGACATAGCATAAGTAATATGTGCTCATCAAATAAACAAGGAGAATTTAGGGTACATCGAATATTCTATGTGACCATAAAATTGTGTAGGGATCTCAAGCGATTAAATAAACAAATAAATTTGATAATTTGAACTCTTGAAGAACCAAATACATCTGAACATGAACTAGAGGATCGATTATATAGGAGCATCAGATGTACAGAGCACTGCTTGATGATAATAGAGGGAAAACATTAAACCATTCATTGCCACATGGACCCATAAGCAAACGAACTGACCACGTTGGAGGCATCAAACGCATGTGGAGATGAAGGTATCTAGGAGCAAGAAACATATCTATAGATTGAGAGGAATACGTGCTGGAAGATTGGACAAAGGGAAAGTACCAGTCTTCCGGATTGACAAAAAAGCGATATCTTCTTGTATAAATGCCATTCAATGGAAGGAAGGAAAGAGAGAAAAATTAAGCCAGCCACGGTGGAATTAAGAGCAAGTAAAAGGAAAGATAATTATATTTTGAATGATTAGAAAGGGAGGATATTATGGCCTGCCATTTATGAAGCTGTACTGGAACCCAAAATTGTAGGAAATCAAACATTTAAGGTATGTAACGTCAAGGTAAGAGTTTTATTAATTGTTAAGGTTGTATTTATTTGTTAGATAAGTTTATTAGATGATTTTTCTTTTATGTTATTATATGTATCTATATATATGAACATATTTATATGGAAATTTATAAAATATATTTAAGCTTTGAAAATTATTAATATTGGAAAAACACATTTCTAATATAAAGAAGGGTAATGTAAGTTTTGACATTATTGAAGTTATGTAATTATTTAAAGGCATCATAGATATGAGATCCATTTAAATGGTATTATATTATTATAAGAATATGATTGAAATCAAAAGTTGGATTTGTTTTCATATTATAGACCTTACTTTGTAAATTATTCTATTATCATATTTTGTAATAAAAATAAATCTCTCTTATATTCTTTTTAAGACCTATGTGCCTTGATCTTTTCCTTCGAGAATGTTATTACAGGAAAAAGAGGGAGATTGAGAATCAGAGGGAGGTTGATATTGTAGGTAACCTTAAGAGAGAGGGAGAAGACTTAAGGATGGTTTTTAGTTAATCTTCAGTGATCTCGGTCTTAGTGGTAATTAAGAGAGAGTAAACAATGTTGAGATGAATTTCTCTAGTAATCAATAAATTCGCACTGTCAAGAGGACCGTGATTCATACATTGTGACCATGTGATTTTAATGGGCCTACCCCTTGTGTACATCACGAGGAAGTAATGACTTCTAAATGATGTCACTTGTATTTACAGAAATTACTGTAAGGAAATTTGAGTTGTTGTGAGATGTTAATAAAGTTTATAAGAATTGATTTGAACCATATATGAATCTCTCCTTGATGAATGACACTTGACGTGTGAGTTGTAGAGTCATTCATATGGCACAATTATACTTAATCAAGATATTGGCATATTGTGGACGAGCTTGTGTTAGCTTCTACTATTAAGCTTAATGAATGTTTAGAGCTTCAATGGATGAAAAGAGCACGTTGGAACTTAGAAAGAGGTTGTCAAATTTGATGTGATGTAAAAGTGTGCAATGATATAAGAGTGGGAATTTTACATTGTGGGGGGAATAATAAGCAATGTTTCATTCCCACTTGAACCATCCTTAGAAAATGAGATATTCCATGACCCTTATGGGCAAATAAGTACTTGTATCTTTTACATTTATCTATTCATTTATTTGTAATTCTATGCATACTATAAGGGTTATTTGCTTTGATCTTTTCCTTTATGTTTGGGGATATTCTTATAGCAAAAGAAGGTTGGTACTTGACATATGCTACCAAATATTGTGCAGACTAAATCTAATGATAGTAGTTCCAAAGACCCTGATGATTAATGTGGAAGGTTCTTGAAGAAAACATCTTTGATGATTAAGATTATGAGATTCTTCTACATGAAGAGGGAGTATGACACTTCTTCGAAGGCAATGCTGGGGCTTATAAGATTGATACTCAAAGGGAGTCTAGAAATACATGTGGATGATTGCATGATGTTGATGAGCCCACTCCTATTTATATCATGAGGGAGTGATTAGTTCGACAGGAATCCTTGGGTAAAGAGAGTTTCTGAGGAAGTAACAAGACGACCTGACTTCCCAAGAGAGAGAAATTTTTGAGATGTAATCCTTTATGGATGATATCTTCTCTATGAGAAGTTCTAAGAGAGATTCTTTATAATGTGCTTTCTTCTATGAGAGAGAAATATAAGGTGAAAGCCCTTTGTACCACCCTATGGTTAGATTCATGGTAGTTACTATTTCACATATGATATGTAATGAAAGGTGACGATCTTTCATTAACATATATAAACAGAAGGTAACCATTATAAGATGAGGATCTTGTAAATGGTAGACCTACTATCATGGTTCTTTGGCTAGATTTTGTCGGACACCATGATAATGAACAAACAAAAGGTAATTGTTTGTAAGGTGACAATCTTGGAAATGATAGGCCCGTTATCATGGACATCTCTAGATATTGTTTCGGACAATTAGAGATCATAGATGACGAATCCATCATGTTACCATTGACATCTCTAGATATTGTTTCGGACAATTAGAGATCATAGGTAACGAATCTATTATGTTATCATGGATATCTCTAGATATTGTTTCAGACAATTAGAAATCATAGATAACATATCCATTATGATTACTCTAGATATTGTTTCGGACAATTAGAGATCATAATATATGTTATGATAGTGTTCATAACATTGTGATTCTAGTTATCTGACAAGTCACTATTTCAGAGTGTTAAAGTCAGATAATATGTTGTGTATAGATATCGTTAATTCTGATGTCTCATAAAATGTTTTTGTTAGTTCTCCCTTGTTAAGAGGGAGTGTTGAAGTATAGCATCAGTCAAAGTGATATACTCATTACATTGAGTATTTGTATTCATCATTTATATGAACATTTTTTTATGTCTCATATTACTGATAAGGATATATATGTGTGTGTGTGTGTGTGTGGGTGGGTGTATGTATGTATCTATGACTTACATAAGCTACAGGACATGACTTTGTTGTAGCCTTTGTTGGATTGGTTTTATTAGGGCTACCTCATTGATGATAAATTGTCCTTAATATAAGTATCTTATATATATGATATATATTATATATGTAATATAATATATATTATGCATTATATATCTTATATATATGATATATATGTGATATATGTAATATAATATATATTATATATATTATGCATTATATTATATTATACTACATATATGATTAATATATTAATATTATATATGTTTAAAAGTGAGTTATACATATAGTTATTTGTTAACTAATTGGTGATTAACTATAGAGACATGTCTCCTCCTCTCATTTATAAGAGATCCAAATCTGCTTTTGAAAATCATCAATTACAATGGCAATGTTAGTACATTTGCAAAAACGATCCATATAACTTAATATTGACAACCCCATTGGTTTCTGTTGAGATTATTGGTGTATAAATCTTGGGAGAGTAATATTACAACAAAATACCAACTCATTCTGTGGACATCACAACACATGTAAAGAAAATTAAGTTAGAACTAAAACCTCGGTATAGGAGACATTGAGTAAATAAAGGTTAATTGTTTTGTTTGGATTCGTCAAATAATATCTCATGACAACTACATGGGGTATATTGGTTTGTGAACAAATTAGAAATCAAGGAGTAGGATAGATCTAATTTAATCTCTCTCAAAGTAATATGAATTAAAGATTTAAATTTAATCAATCCAATTTTCATTCAGTCTTAATGTAACACTCCTACTAAGAGTCCTGGAGGGAACACAAATTTTCAAAGAATAAGTAGTTTAATTTTACAAGTTATTTATAACAATAATTTGAAACATAAATAGAGTTCATTACTAACTATATACAATCACGATGCTCAAGACCAAGATTTATCACAATTATAGGTTTCTCTTATAACATGTTACATCTGCATGACTAATAAATTAATGGTTCCCTCAAGAGCCTATCAATGTTAATATGTTAGAACTTTTTCTCTAGTTGAAATATGTAGGAGATGAATTAAGGATGTTCTGCTTCGAGTTTCTAGTATCTGCATTGTAATGTCCTCTTTTTTGGGACATTAGAAAATTTAAAGACATATTCATATAATATTAACATTGACTTTGAGAGCATGGATTAAAATTATGAATGGTCAATTTAGTACTATAAAGGGGGTTAAAAATGACAAGGAAAGATCAGACAAAAAGCCAAGAAGGGAGTCGAAGACTCACAACTTTGTGGATTAAAAGGATAGAGAGTCATTCATTTAGTTATGCTTGGTTTATGATTTAGATTTCAGTTTCACTCTTGTGAGAGTTATTCGGAAAGCTTCAGCTTTCATCTAGTGTGAGGACGTAGCCCCTTGTGTCGGTAGACATTGGACGCAAACCCATTGTCCATGGAGACGTCACATCAGGTGTCTCGCATGTGCTTATAGGTTCTTTCCTTAGTATTCCAATTTGGCTGTAAAATTGTGTTTAAGATTGGATTTTGAATACTAGTTATCGTATTGCTGAGGTATAATACAATAACATAGTTTAAGGTACTTTATGAGAATTTACTGGTTTTATATTGTTGGTTTGTAATGCATTTTCATATATTTAAGTTCTTAATATTATATTGAGGGAGAAACTGGGTAAATATCTATTGAGGATATTTCAGTGGTATCAAAGCCATGAACTTGCCATCCTGTTGGGTATAGTCAGGTTTTATTAGTAATAAAGGTACAGAGTTACAAAGGGATTAATATGTATTTACAGTTCTCAAGAATATATTAGAAACAAAAGTGTATAGAAACGTTAGTTTCAAAATCCACTAGGCTCAATGATTGAATTTTTTTTTTTTTTTTTGAGACTGGCTAGGCACACTTTGGTCAATATTTGTCCACATATTATAGTAGTTATATTGCACCTCTGATTTTGCCTTGAAGTTACTGTAGAAAAATTACAGTTGGAACAATTGAAATATTTGTCCTCCATTCAAGTGAGGAATTAAGCTTTACGAACATCAATGATATGGCTACTTTTCATATAAGGTGCGAAGCAAATTAAAATTCAGGTATTGCGGGCCATATGTTTTAGAATAAAAAATGATTTAAGTGGGACCGTCTAGTTGACCACTTGACTATAATTTGCCATTTAATATTCGTGATACATAGGGGTGCATGATGGTACTAAGATTTTATTTACCTGTTGTTAATATTTATGAGAGACTTATGTATCACCGATTGGCAGAGAGATTGGAATATATTTTATATGTGGTAGATTTTCCACACAAGAGGAGAAGCTTTCTTTAATATTTTCAAGAAGAATGGTTTTTGTAACGGAGTCTTTGTGCAAGCCAAGATTCTAGAATAAAGGTTTTCAAATGATGAAGGAATTTAATATTTGTTGGGTCGGTTTCAAATGTTCAAGCACTCAAAGGATGTCAATCTAGCTTCCAGAGCTAGAAATTTGATCTTACTTGAGAAGTGTAGGTCGACTGTTGTTGGAGATTGGTGAAATTGCCCTTAAGGTTTGAGTATTGTTTTGAGCTGAAATTTAGTGTCGTAAATGGTGTGTGTTTAGGTGTCCATTCAACATTCCTTCATCCAAGTTGGAGTGGTATATTTGATGAGGGAGACAACAAATTTAAGTGAACCATTCTTCAAATATGGATGAACACTCTAGGTTTGAACTGCAACAGTTGAAGACAAAATTGCAAGAGCGTTAATATTCAAATTTTTGGCATGACTAGAGGAAGATTTCTAGAAAGTTTAGTGATATCAATGGTGGCTGGACTCAGTAAGAATCATTTCTTGGTGTAAAGTGTGTCCTTTCTATTGCCTATTATCGATCTTGAGTGTTACACTTGTGCCTTGTCCTTTGGAAGTGAAAAGAATGAATTTGGCCAAGGTTTGACAGAGAACATCTTCTATGAGTCTATGGTCTAAGTGAATTTTTAGAAAAAAAAAAAAAACTGCAAGTCTATGATTGCTGTGAAGTTGTCGAAGAAGTGAAGTCGTGCTACTCTGCACATACAATGTCAGAGCGGAATAGTTGACGTGTAAAGGAGTAACAACAACAGATTAATAATTGTCGGGGGTAATTTAAAGGAACCGTTTTATAACTCTGGACAACATGGCATCATCGATACTAGTTTGCAGCTTTTGCAAATTTGCAGGTAACGGTTGAGTGACAGGATTGATTAGATGAGCACATTGTGGATAGGATAATTTGGTTGAGTCACAGGTTTGATTAGATGAGCACATTGTGGATAGGATAATTCGGTGAATATTGTCTGACAGTTTTTGATTGCTTAATTATTGTCTGCCTTGAAGGAGAGAGTTACGAAGAGAGTATTCCCTGTCGTCACACTCTAAGAGACCGTAAGGCAAGACTGACCTGAGTCAGAGTACATTGCAGCATTATAGTGGAGTTTGAAAATCACAGCGGGTTTCCCTTGCTCAGTAGAGCGTGAACCTCACAATCTTCAATCATGGGAACATCCATTGGCCAAAGGCTACACAGGTAGCGGTTCAGGTATTACCTTTGTGCAACGTTAGGGATAGAGGCTGAGAGCATTCGAAGGTGGTGTGAGAGAGGTCTTCCTACAACCATAGTAAGAACATTTGATCCTCAATAGAGACACCCTACAGTTGGTGAAAATCGGGTCTGTACACTACTTAGATGTTCATTTATAACAGACTGTATCTGTGCTTTGTGAGATCTTTCCAAATGGTTGCAAGCTAAAGCTAAGTCGTCAATAGTTGGAGTTTAAAGTCATCTTTCTGCAAAGAGCTGGTGTAAAGATTCTGCAAATCCTTTGAATCAAACTTCTATTTAATTCCTTGAATGCTGACAATGGTCTTCTAACAATCTGAATATTGATAAGGTTGACACTTATAATTCTAATCAGAGAATTACATATTTCTGCAATAGATCAATATGATATTGCTTGAGGAAATAGCCTTAAATGTGAAATGTTAGAAGAACACTGAACTTCTCTAATGCCTATACAGGAAGGAATAGTCAACTTTGATCTAATATTAAAATAGAATACCTCTGCACTATAAATTGCTAGATAATGATGCTTGGAGGAGCAGACTGAATTGTGATTGTGTGTCCTCAAAACTACACCAATAACCTCCTTAAATATCGATGCTAAAGGGTATGTCCCTCAAAGAGACATATCCCTTCCTTAACAAATATAATCCTATCTAGAAATTGGCAATTAGTATGGAAGGTTATAACTTTTGCTAACTAACAAAGTGTGTTAGATTAGTTAACCATTACCAAACAATTTCTAAGAAGTCGCTGACTTCTAGAAGGTCAAATTATTCAAAGAAACACCAATGATATTTAAGGTAAGAATGTCTAGTGTGGTTTGCACTTTTTGATCTGTATATTATCAAGTTAAAATACTTAACACTCCCTCTTAACCTAATAATCATACAGAGAGATATTATATCTAGCAACATCAATACAGATGAATAAGCAAGAATTAATGCTTTATATCTGTCTGAATCTTCTTAGTATGTGTTATCATAGAACACATGATACAATGTCATATTACTAAACCTGTGATATGACAAATCATCGCTACTAGTGATAATATACTGCATAGATCTGAAGAGTAATTTAATCTCTTCGTTTATCCAAGTAGTGATTCATAGAAACTAGTATTTTTATATCACAACAAGATCCTGAGTTTAAGATCTACCAGAACATAGGATAAACTCGGAGAATACTTAGATTCTTCCTTTATCCAATTTGTGACTCATGGACATAGCAATGTCAACATCACAATACGATCTAAAACACATCTAGATCTTATAGTAAAGCTCTACTATTTTAGTACATTATCTAAGAGATCGTCATCTCTAATAATGCCTTTTATACAAGTGTTCATTAATTCAAAGATCGTCACCTCTTCAAATAATGAATACAAATGGTGGAGCCCATAACAATCAATAACCTGACAAAATAAAATAATTTTATTAATAATTAAAAGAGTACAAATTGATTACAACTCAACCATACCGAGTCTCCTCCTGAAGTGTTCTATCTTTACTCTAGATAGAGGTTTGGTGAGTATGTTTGCTATCTTACGAAATTCTTGTCTACCATATCTCTTACATAATGGTAAGGAACTTGGACCTGTCATGAAGAACTGGATTCACTAAAAGCTTGATGGAACTCCGATTATCAAAATGAATAATTGTAGGATTCATGGCTTGCCCAGATAACCCTACAAGTAACATCCTTAGCCAAACTGCTTCTCGAGAGGCCATTGCTGCTTCAATGTATTCAGCTTCTGTGGAGCTTTGGGCTATTGAAGACTGCTTTCTGCATATCCAAGATATCATAGTTGATCCTAAGCTGAAACAACATCTTGAAGTACATTTTCTGTTTTTAACACTTACACCCCAATCTGAATCGATGAATCCATGCAAATCTAAAGCAACCTTCTCATATTTGAGTTCAAAATTTAGAATGCCTTGTAAGTATATCGTAATGTGTTTAACTGCAACTAGGTGAATCTCCTTTGGTTCACACATAGACTGACTTAAGGCATTAACTGCATAGCAAATATCTATTCTTGTATTTACTAAGTACATAAGGGACCCAATCATCTATCTGTAGAGAGTAGAATCTATGGAAGGTGATTCTGCTGTTGCTTCCTTAAGTTTATGTAGATTAGTCTCCATTGGAAAAGACATAGGTTACATTCCAAATCTCTTCAAAATGTTTGATGTATACTTTCCTTGATTAAGTATGATACTGTTAGAGTTTTGCCATACTTCCAGTCCTAGGAAGTAATGAACGAGTCTCAAATCTTTCATCTCAAATTCTCTAGTTAGATCTTTCTAGCACTAATCTATGAGTTGATCATCACTTGTTATTAGTAAATCGTCAACACACAGTATCATAATTACCATATCATCTTTATCTCTTTTATAATATAAATTTGGATCAACTTCATTCTTGGATAATCCTAAGCCAGTGAGATACTTATCAATTCTTTCATACTAGGCCCTGGGAGCCTGTTTAAGCCCATAGAGAGCTTTCTTGAGTCTACAAACAAAAGTCTTAGGATCATGTGTTTCAAATCCTTCAGGTTGCTGTAGATATACTTCTTCTGAAATCTTTCCATCTAGGAATTTTGTTTTTACATCCATTTGATGTACTTTCCATCCCTTTGATGCTGCAATTGCTAAAACTGCTTCTACGGAGGTATATCTAGAAATAGGAGAAAAAGTTTCTTCATAATCAATCTCTTCCTTCTGAGAAAATCCTCTTGCTACAATTCTAACTTTATACTTTTCAATGCTACTGTAAGCAGCATGCTTTATTTTAAATATCCACTTGGAAGAAACAACAGATTTTCCTTAAGGTCTTGGAACAATTTTCCAACCATCATTTTTCATAATAGATTGGTATTCTTGTGTCATATCTTCTTTCCAAAGTATATGTTTAATAGCATCAGAAGGATTGGCTGGTTATGATTTGGATAAATCACTCATGTTTGTTGTATAATTAGAGAATCTTTTAGGTCTTTTACTTTCTTTGAATGTTCGGGAAGGTGCAACAAAGTCTTGAGCTGCCTCGATTGTTTTAATGGCCCAAACTGGTCTTTTTTTTGAATTTTGATTTTCTTCAATATTCATATTTTGAATTTCATTTTCGATTTTTTCTAAGTTCTCCCTCTAGCACCTGGATTTACTATTTCCTTCAGAACTAGATAAAGGAGAAGGTTCTTCAGAACTTATGGCTCTTTTGAATGCAAGATCTTCTTCAAAGATTATATCCCTATTAAGTTCAATACTTTTCTGTCTAGGTATGAAAATCCTATGTGCCTTAGATGTTTCACTATAACCTACAACAATACCTTTTCTCCCAGAGGGTTCTAACTTGGTTCTCTTTTCTTTTGGAACATGGATATATACAGGATATCCAAAAATTCTAAGATGACTTATATTGGGTTTTACCTTAGTAAATACTTTTTCAAGAGTTTTATCTTTAAGATAGGAGTGAGGGATTTTGTTTTGAATGTATACAGCAGTACAAGAGGCTTCTGCCCAAAGATAATATTCTAGATTTTGATAAAAAATCGTAGCTCTAGCAGCTTTTATAATTGTCCTATTCTTTCTTTTTGCTACCTCATTTTGTTTTGGATTATAAGGAACAATGCACTCCCTCTTAATTCCTGATTCTTTACAAAACCTTTGAACAAGTTTGAGGTATATTCTCCTCCGTTATCAGTTCTAAAGGTTTTAATTTTGTGCGCTGAAAAGTTTTCAGTTAATGTTTTGAATTCCTTAAATCTCTATAGGATTTCTTCTGATTCTTTGCATTTTAAAAAGTAAATCCATGTTTTCCTAGAGAAGTCATCTATGAACAAGGTATAATACTAGAATCCTCCAAGAGAAGGAACAAACATAAGTCCACATAAATCTGAATGAATTATGACTTTTTGTGTTCTTGCGCATAGCACACCCTTTGCAAATACTTGAGTGGTCTTTATTTAGTTTAGGTAATCCAGTAACCATCTTCTCCATAGTTGATAAAGTTTTGAAATTTAGATGCCCTAATCTTTTGTGCCATATTTCATTTATATCTGCAGCTTCATGAACTAAGGCTTGAATGGATCAACTAGATTTTGTATTCAATTCATACAAATATCCTTTTCTCTGACCAATTAAGTTTGCTTTCTTGATAGAGGAGTTCTTTGCCCAAGTTAATACTTTGCCATCCACGAATTCAATATTATGCCCATCATCTTCAAGTGTTGTAATTGAGATTAGATTTCTTATAATTTTTGGTACATAGAGTACACCTTTGAGATAAAGAGTATTTCTTGATTTTAGTTGCAAAGTGCAATTTTCAATTCCTTCAACAGAGTGTGCTGAATTATCGCCAATGGTAACTTCACCGTTTACCTTCTCTGATAAAGAGTCTAATGTTTCTTTGTATACCATTATATGTCTAGAAGATCCACTATCAATTACCCGTGCTTTATTTGAAATTTCATTTGATAGTGAGGAATACAAAACACAGTTTTCAAGATCATAAGTATCTTCTTCCCTAATAACATTTGTACAGTTTGCTTGTTGTTTGGAATTTTCATGACAATTAGATCTGTAGTGTCCAAATTTTTCACATTTGAAACACTTTATTTTAGATAGAGCTTTCTTGGGTTTTCCATTCTTTTGATTTTCCTTTTTCTTTTTGAAATGCTTCTTCTTGCCCTTATAGGAGTTTGTATTAAGAACATGAAGTTCTTCATCTTCTGTTTTGGTTTCCCTCCTTTCTTTAGTTTTTTGGATTCCTCTTTGGGACAATTGTTCTTTAGTTTGTTGAAGTTCGGAAGATTATCACGGGCACTTATTCCTTGTGCAAATGTCTCTCATGAATCTAGTAATCCATCTATAGTGATTAGTGTTAATTCTGTGTCACTAATAGTGGTTCCTATACTTGATAGTTCATCTCTAATGCCGGCAACCCTTAGGAAGTAAGAATTTATCGATTCTCCTTTCTTTATTTGAATGTGATTTAGTTGCCTTTATAGTGCGAGAACCCTAGTTACATTGTTTACTTCATATGCATTTCGTAATGCATTCATCATATCAAAGGCAGTTTGATGTTTTGTAAGCATAGGTACGATATCATTTTTTACTCCATCTAAAATGATTTGAATTGTTTTTCTTTTTCCTCTGCTCTAGATAGATTTGTGAGGTTCAACTGGAGGTTGTTTGGATGCTCCATCAACAAATTGCTTTACATCATTCTCTTCAAGAATCATCATGATTTTCAATTTCCAGGCTTCAAAGTGTTCTTTCCCATCAGACCTATCCTCGGGTCTGATTGTGTATGCCATTTGAAAACAGAAGATAGTTGCTAGATATATATGGAGTCTTGATAATTGAATTTTGGAGAGCCTAGGTTTGACTACCAGAGCTCTGATACCATGTAAAGATTCTGCAAATCCTTTGAATCAGACTTCTATTTCCTTCCTTGAATGTTGACAATGATCTTCTAATAATTTGGATACTGATAAGCTTGACACTTATAATTCTGATCAGAGAATTATATAATTCTGCAATAGATTAGTATGATATTGCTTGAGGAAATAGCCTTAAATGTGAAATGTTAGAAGATCACTGAACTTCTCCAATGCCAATACAAGAAGGAATAGTCGACTTTGATCTGATATTAAAAGAGAATATCTCTGCACTATAAATTGCTGGATAATGATGCTTGGAGGAGCAGACTGAATTGTAACTACACCAATAACCTCCTTAAATATTAATGCTAAAGGGTTTGTCCCTCAAAGAGACATATCCCTTCCTTAGTTAACAAATATAATCCTATCTAGAAATCAGCGATTAGTAAGGAAGGTTATAACTTTTGCTAACTAACAAAGTGTGTTAGATTAGTTAACCATTACCAAACAATTTCTAAGAAGTCGCCGGCTCTCTAGAAGGTTATATTATTCAAAGAAACACCAATGATATTTAAGGTAAGAAGGTGTAGTGCGGTCTACACTTTCAAAGCTATATATTATTAGGTTAAAATACTTAACAATTGGATTCACGTGAGGATACAGTGAGCAATGAAAATCTTATGGTTGGGATACCAACGTGTAATCGAGGAGAAAGATTGTAGGTTGTTAATTGTTGTCAGAGTAAAACCATAGGTAGCTGGAAATGTATGCTCTTCCACCAAACTGAACACAATTCCTAGACAACCCACAGCCTGGAGGTGTTGTAATCATGTACAACCTGAAGATTGGTAAAAGATCATCACAATCAACTTAGGAATAGCATCTATGTGTGAAAAATATCTCAGAGCTTATTAAGCTGCCTCCTTACAAGGAAGATTTGGTTATTATTTTGGGTGACACAATATGTAATGAAAAGGCATGATTGGGTATTACCGCAATGTAGGTCTGGTTCAACATGGGATCATTGATTTTGAGGAAGAGGTAAACACCATTACACTTGATCATGTTCTACAACAGATAACATTGGGAAGGAAGATAGAACTGGTTACACCAACAAAGGAGTGTTAGTACAAGGTAATAGGAGAGTACAAATACACCAGAAGCAACAAGATGTGTTGACACTAAACAATTCTATTCGAATGTTTTGCACAAGCTTTGCCATGAGCTTCCTTAACAAATCCTTCTTTTTTCACCAAATTTTGTGAGAAATATTAACTGTGAATTGCCTTGTAGCTTACCTTGTTGTAATTAAGAACAAACTCGTTATTGTGCATGCAATTGATCTCTCATGGCAATTTGAATCACACAAGTAGTAAGAAAACTATGTTAGCAAAATCTAAACACATACACTCAAACCCCAAAAGTCAATATAGAAGGAAGTGCATTCTTTAATCAAACAAATATCAGGTAATTGAAGCAGTCATGTAAAGTTTGAAAAATCAAGTGTTTTCTTCAAAATTTAATGACACCATTAATGGTGAACAATTGAGAAACTTGTAGAAAGAAAAACAATTGAGTTGGGCTATACGTGCTTGGGTTGCAACTAGAACATATGGAATCCTCAAATGATATTCTCTCTAAATTGAAAGAGATAGAAACTTATTTGACATATGTAGAGTAGACAAATTGTAGACTCTTAAATTAGGCTTTACAACCTTCAATGGTTACTTTGGTCTAGCCCAGGTTTATGGAACAGCCAGATAAAGGGGTTAACCTTGGGGTTGCTTCTTGTCTTAATGAGATCATGCGAATAACATCTCCTACAATAGCTTACAATGATGTGGTGATGAAGAGAGTTTTGGAACTGATAGTGAAGAACTTGAAGGATTTACAAGTTAAAGAAATCCCTATGAGGCAGGAACAGATTTGCTCGACATGTGAGGACACTATTACACTTGATCCTGTTTGTGGGATTCGTAATAATGAAGAAGAGGCAAAATAAATTCAGATCAAGGCAAGGAAAAATGTAGATAAGGAGCATAGAAGTTTCTAGATTGGTCATGTGGAGGTTAGCTTTGACAAACATGTTGATGAGGTTGGTTGTACTCAAAGTAACAACATGTAGGGGTCCTTGTATGATGAACCATATGTTTCTTATGTGCATGATATAAAATTCCTTGAACTGTCCAAGATGACACTACAAGAAGATAAGTTGTATCAACATGACAATAATGAGATGCATGTCTCAAAGAACCAGCTGAAGGTTAGTGAAGACATGGTTGTGATGTCTTTGGTATGTTATGACAACACTCACATGATGGTTGAGGATCTCTATTGGGAGGCTCAAAGGGGAATGGAAAGAGATTGGCTTGTTGCTGATTTGTAGGTAGTCAAAATAGCCCTTGAATCTATGAAGTCAGATTATTTATGCTTGCTTTCCGATAGGGATTATATCCTTAAGGTTGCTGGAATATATGTTGATTAGTTGAATAAAGAAAATAATGAGAATATGGAGATCAACAGGGAGCTTAAGCATGTTCCTGAGGCATTGGATGATACTTAGTTTTCCCTTCAGGAAGCGGAAAATCAGGTTAGGGTTACGAATCATTTATGTGAACACAAGGATAGAGAGAGGTAGGAGTTTTTCGAGAAGTAATGTATGAACTTGATAGCATTCAACATACTTATAACTTGGATAGTTGTCCCAAAAGACGAAGTACCGAAATTTCAGATCACATACAGCTTGTAGACAACCCCATGTTTTAAGTAGATGCTGATTGGACTTCTGGTAATTCCCCTTTTGAGATAAACGAGGAAACTCTTTTTGATTATCATGAAGAGGATGATCATGACTTAAGAATATTGGATTCAAATACAATTTCTAGTGGTGAATGTTGGTCACAGGATTGGTGTAGTGAATTGACTACAATTGCTTGGCCTCTGATCAGCCCAAATATGGTTCCCGATTTCAACCCATATAAGAGTTGGATGGATTTCATATATCAACCATTGAGTAGATCTTGGTGGAGTATTGATGAGAGTTATGTTTCGAGCATAAGGAATGATTTTTCAGCTTCATTCTTACTCATAGCACCTATGTACGTAGTGGTTCTCCAGATTGATGACCACAAAATGATATTTGATGTGTCCATGGTGTTATTTTCAGCTTTTGAGTAGCTTGTTTCTTACATCAACTATTTAAGTCATGTCATCACCATCTATTGGGTTATACATAGCTCTTTGATACATTTCTACTCATCATATCTGCTGGTCATGACAACAGGGTTTGGGGTCCAGGTGTTGGGCATATGTATCTATTTCTTGTTGAGGATTTTGTTGTAGTTCTACTCAATTTGAGATTGGATGTGATGATAATCAGAGTTGTACCGCCTAAAGATGTAGTGATACTTCATAGATTAACATGGGACCCAAAGATCTGGTGGATGGATGAGTTGCAGTTCGACACCTTGCTTCGCAGTGTGGCAAGATTTATTTTCAGATTGGGCTACAGAGCTACCTGCAGATTCATATGGGATCCTGGTACTAGTTGCTTGAGGACAAGCAATCTCGAGGAGGGAAAGTTTTTAAATGTCCCCTTTTTGGGACATTAGAAAATTTAAAGACATTCATATAAAATTAAAGTTGACTTTGAGAGCATGGATTAAAATTATTAAAGGTCAATTTAGTATTATAAAGTGGGCTAAAAATGACAAGGAAAGATAAGACGAAAAGTCAGGAAGGGAGTCAAATAGTCACGTCTTTGTGGTTTAAAACGAGAGGGACTCATTCATTTAGTTATGCTTGGTTTATGATTCAGATTTCAGTTTCTCTTTTGCAAAGTTATTCGGAAAGCTTCAACTTTCATCCAGTGTGAGGACGTAGCCCCTTGTACAGGTAGGTATTGGACGCAAACCCATTGTTCGTGGAGACGTCACATCAAGTGTCTCGCGTGTGCTTATTGGTTCTTTCCTTAGTATTCCAATGTGGCTGTAAAACTGTGTTTTATGACTGGATTTTGTATACTAGTTATTGTATTGTTGAGGTATAATACAATAACATATTTTAAGGTACTTTATGAGAATTTACTGGTTTTATATTGTTGGTTTGTAACGCATTTTCATATGTTTGAGTTCTAATTATTATATTGAGGGAGAAACCAGGTAAATATCTATTGGGGATATTTCATGCATCAAAAACCACAAGTACAACTAGCAACATACAAAAAAGGCTAAGAAACAATACATTTATAAGTAGACATGTAAGCATCACGTATAAAGATCAAAATATGTCATCATGGAGCATGCAATATAAAACAGAAAGGAAGCATGTACCATAAACATAACCATGGTAGCTACAATAAGAAACAATTATAGGAATAGGTTTCCATTTCCAAGCAAAGTATTAGATTGGACACTAGGGAGTATTAGGGAAGAGTGCCATCACACGATCCTATCTCCTTGGGTTGTCTTGATTGATACCTTTGGACCCTTGGCCCCAAGTTGAACTCATGTAGAGTCGAACATTTCTTTCGTGGGGACAAGGTAGTTCAACAATGTCATTCGCTTCTGACATCATCTCCATTCCCATCCTTAGCCTTTACTAGCTGTAAGGCATTGACGAGGCATATCTTTATCTTGATTAGTCGTTTACCCGAGTTAATATTATTGTTTTCACTTGCTTATTTAACACTCACATGGGTTGTCATGGACTGGCCTCTTTAGTGCCCCAGTCCCCATTAAGAGCCACTCCCCCTATATGACTCCTAAGTGACCATTTTTTAATTCAACCACAATACATAGAGCACTGAATTGAACAATCTACCAATAAAGATTTACACCTGAAAAGATAATTAAAATCAATGCATCGATAACACTCGTCTTGCAACATTACTTAAAGTGTGGAAATAGAAATTTCATTTTTAACATAGATCTGATTTTTACATTCAAACATATAGACGACTCGATAAGTTCACCCAAACATACAACATAATACAACCATACGAAAATATTAGTTAATTTCTCAAAACATCATTATCATTAATACTCACCTACTAGAGATGCAGACATAATACTATATGTTTTAGAATTAATCAATTACAATCTGAAGTTCCACCAAATAAAATTATACACAAAATATACCTCAAACATCTTTTGATTATTATTAAATACAAAGAGAGTTTAATATTGACTATTAATCATGCAGAGACAAACTATATAATCTTTAACATTTATTCTACATCAACCCTGACACTACTTTCCAACCATAAGATTCAGTTTTGAAATCATTTTGTTTAAGAGTAGTAGGTGAATATGAGTTGTTCTAGTGGTTACAGCTCGTATGAGGCAAATCAGATCAAGACGACAGCACAGCATTAACATATATTTACAATTTCAATTAGTTATGCTGTTTGGAAAATAAAGAAGCTTCGGTTCCCACTAAATACACTCCTGCGGCAAGGAGATACTGCTATAAGAGTCATCATCAACAGATGACATCAATTTCAATAAAATCAGCTCACTTCAAACATTCTACAGCTGCGAATAAGCGAGCACCTCTCATGGAATGCACATGAAAAACATTATGCATCTTAAAATAGGGAAAGCAACCTAAGCATATGAACACATCTAGATACTGGTAGCTGTGACAGGAATGGTAACAGCAAAGAAATCTTGCAATAGTCGGCAACATGAAGGACTCTATCAAGACATCTTGAGATGAGAATAACAGACAAAGAGTCCAAACAAGGAGAAGTCCCCTTAATACATACTTAATTGCATAATGCCATAATCAATTAACACTGGATTAACCATCAATCTGTTTAAGAAACAACAGAAATGTAGATGGATTGGTCCAGTTTACAAGTTGCTTCCAACAGCCGATAACACTTTGACTGACCAAACAACAGTGAGTATAAAAAGGATTGAACAATACGGATATATTCCTAACTTTCAAGCCCTTGTACACATGCCCCAAGAACTAGTAGATAACAATGAGATTAACTATTAATTTCATTAATGATAGCAACCAAGCCCCAGACTTTAAATAAGTCTCATAGCCTGGAACATGTGTCTACCATAATGGTTGATTCCCTGAAAAAACTTATTTAACAAAAACAATCCTAGAGCATGCCCACACAGAATTGATAATTATTAATTTATTTAGCATAAACTCAGGCTCTGAACAGAAAACATCCTCACGCCAAAGGTTTCTCAATTAAGGAAGTAATGAGAAGTAAGAAATTGATGCTAATAATGTAATCATATTAAGGTTTTTTACCTCCATTCAATGATTATAACAGACATTTCAGTTTCAGATTTGGTACTAAGAGACTGTATACCAAATTTAAATTCAATTTCATTCTTTTGAATCACTAGAAATATAATTCAAAGTTTCATTTCAAATTTAAAAGCAAAGAAATTCAAAACAAGAGCCCTACTACCTAAATCCTTTCATGAGCCAAATAAAAAACAGAGGAACATTTTTGCATGCTAAATTTATAAAAAACACACAAGCATTACTATTCTTTTGGTTACAGATCAGATAATACAGAAACACAAGCCCCACCTCAAAACAGTGTCTGCTAGTGCTGATGACAAATTGAGCCAGCTCCTGTTAGCTAAACGAAATTCCGAAACTCCTACCCACTGTGCAGAACAACCAAAAATATATATTTTTTGCTCGCTCAAAGATCAAGGAGATAACTGACATTTATGCTTACACTCTGTATTTCGCCACTACCAAGTACAACTGAATTTTGATTTTCCAGAAATGATATCCTTCCACATTCTATGGTTTTCAGTTTTCTAGATCAGATTGCCTCCCACAAGGAAAGAGTAGTGGCATTACACAACATCACTTTAATAAAATATTAATAATTCAAAATTCCATACTTACATGGCCTAAATCCAACACTAACTTTATTCAACTTGTACTATTGAGGTACCATATAGCGAAAGCTTGCGAATTATAATGAACTTCTTAAACTAGCTTTACTTGTGTTAAGGGGGATATTCGTTTATATGAAAAGTAACACATTCAATTTTCCACAATATTGTTAAACTAGTAGCTTGCTACTTTATTAACTTGAATACCAAAAATAAAATGGATCAGAGCAATATCATTGAACTATTGTACAAGGTGCAATACTCTTAGCATTATAAATGTTTCAACACAACACCTCTTTAGTGTAAACATTCTGTCAAACATCACAGGAAGATTATGGAAAGGAGACAATCACTAGATAGACAACACACAAAAAGGGAACAAAATTTATCTGAAAGAGTAGTTGAATTGAGAGGGCATTACACTTGATTAGGATGGAAATAAAAGGCATGTTAATAAAGAAAGAAAAAAAAGTCGCATACACTAAGAGCGGATATACATATATTAAGAATATTATTGCAGATCATAGGAGTACATAAGAAGAGATTGTTACAGATATGAAGGAAAGATTCAGCGAAGATTTTTTGAGAGATTGTGTTCATTTTGTGGCAGATTCTAGGATTCTAATAGGGTATTGTAATAAGTTTGTGGCAGTTTTATGATTTATTGGTGAAGTTGGTGTTTCATATCAAGGGATTTCAAGCACACATGGAAGAACCCTAACCCAAGGGAAATATTTTAGTCCCGAACCCATGTACCCATACTTGAATGTAATATCCACTATGTATATTTGCTTCATATTTTGCCAAATATTTAAAGGAATTTTAACAAACATTTGGCAAGCAAACTGGCTTCCATTTATCCAATAGATTATACTGAAAATCATGGAGGTCAAATTTAATTTGAAGATAAATCATTACAATGCTATTTTCAGAACAAATATGAATTACCTCTATCACTATGGGTTTGTCTTTAGATGAAGACTTCTCAAATTTGCATAGCTGTGAACTCGGTTGCGATTCCACCAAGAAAAGAATTGGGTTTCCATCCAATCCATTGAGGAATCCTGAAGGTTTTTGTTCTCAGGTTTTAAAATTGAAAGCTAGAAGCTGCCAAAATTTCCGAGAGATAATAAACAAAGCATGCTGAGAATGAGCCTGTCAATGTTCTTTAGTAGCCCATTCCTCTGGGTATTCCTTTCCTCTGTATCTTTATTACCCCCCTTTAAATTAAAATGACTTTACTAATTATCCACCAAGCGCTTTTGAAGTGATTTTAGTAGTTTTAAAATTATTAAATTAAGTCGTCATTAAATTTGATATAGTTTGATATAAATTTAATTGTTTTCTAATGTGTTAAAAATTAGTCCTTCCTTCTTAGAGATTGTTTGCCCTTAAGCAATCTGCAGGTGCATGTTGAATCCAAATTCCTGAATCCCATATCAACCTCAATAATGTTGTTCTACTTTAATATAAATATGCCTGGAATTATAAAGCCACACATCAAAGTCTCATCGAAGTAACATACCAAACATGAAATGCCAGGATCCCAAATTATCTTGATATCACAACTATCAAATATGAGGAGACAGTAGTATCTCAAAGAGCTATCAACACTGAACAACTGTCTTACTGTGAATGATCTCCATGGAAGTGCATAACACCCATCATGGGCACACAATATCACATCTCAACTAATCTTGAGTTTGTGCTGTAAACTAAAACAACTCTCAGAAGTCTGAAAACTCTAAAATTGTGATATCAATCTGTGATATCCCTCTTCTAGAAAAGGAAATTTAATAATACAATAATATTATCGACATAATAAAAAATAATAGTAAAATAATTATAATAGATAAATTAGTAATTGAATTAAATATAATTATAATATAATCAATAGTATGTACTAATTAATAAATACACTAGTATAATCACTATGATAAATAAATAAATTAGTAATTGAATTCAGAACAATTATAATATATTAATTAGTATATAATAATTAATATAATCAATAGTATATACTTTGGAAAAAATAAATTAAAGCATTAAATAATAACATATATATATATATATATATATATATATATATATATATATATATATATATATATATATATATATATATGTATGTATGTATGTATGTATGTATGTATGTATGTATGTATGTATGTTACTTCACTGCTAATAAACGGGACTTCAAAAGTTAAAAAGATCAGGGCCCAAATAATAGTTATTAAACAAGGATTACGGGTCTAAACCCACCCATGAATCAAATTAAAGAAATAACATTCAAATTCAAAAGGGTGTGAATGATTCTTAAGGTAACAAGCAGTTGTGCCACTTGGCTGGCCAAAGAAGGTATTTAAGTGTACCCGTGTAGGAATAAAAGGAGAGAGGAGATTTTCTGGGAGAATACATATTATTGGTGCCAAGCTAAGTAAAGGAATTGGAAAAAATGGCAAGACATATTCTCATTGGATGATAAGTACGAAGTAACCAAAAAGGTAAAAAAGGTAAAGAGTGGATAGCCACCCAAGTAGATAGTAGAATATTGCAAGGGACATAAGGAGATAAGTGAACAAACAAGAAATCAAGTTATATACCATATTTCCTTATAAGGGGCAAATCACATGTTACAAGGCCGAAATTATAGGGAAAGTTGAAATATTGCAGTGAAAACAAACTATTTAAATATTTGAGGATAAAGATAGTAGGCAATTAGGTAATAAGAATATGAAAGGAAGAAAGGGGATCTTGGAGAGGTATTAAGTTATTGAAACAAATTATAAGGACCAACACTAAACATTGATTATAGTGGATAAGAGTAAACATGTCAATTTAGCTCAGAATATTTTTATGGGAAGAGTATATTATTAAACATGCTTTGTTCTCATATAGGAAATTATTATTTCCTTATTCAAAGACTGTATATATTTTTGAGAGAACAAATTGTGCTGGGAAATAACTTTTGTATATTTATAATGGTAATACATAGTTGAAGTTCTCATGAATTATTCACAATATGTATATAATACAAGTGAGATCAAGTCCAAACTCGAAGTTGGAAATTAGAAGTAAATTAGAGACCAATTGCGAGAGGGGACATTACAGTGGTATCAGAGCATATTCCTACCATCCTGTAAATTTTGGCTCACTCAAACCCCTGTATAAATCAGAGAATCATGGCAAAACAACTAGCACAAGAATTAAGAAGCTTTGTAAATAAAACTAATGAAAGGTTCAAGAGCACAAGCAAAATGATGCTCGAAGCCATCCAAATATGGGCAATAATAATCATAGTGAAAGGCCTAATCAAACTTCAGGGAGAGTTGTAGTGCAAAAGATAAAGTAAGTAATCAAGGAGGCATTCTAACATATGAAGATGTTATAGAGATAAGATAATTTATTAGTGTCCAACACATGACCACAAATAGGGTTGAAGGAATTGCTGACACAAAGCAGATGACCAGCCTACTGCAGGACACCATATGGCATACAAGGAAAGAAAGAAAAACAAGAAGAAAACGACTACAGCCAAAAAGAAAACAGCATGTTAGCTGTCCTAAATAACAGAGAAGAAATAGTCAGCGTTTAAAGAGAGAGACCAGTAGTGACTTGGAAGGGAAGAGAAAGGGGAGGTACGAAGCATTAAAGAAAGCATACATTCAATAAGTATGACAAACACATAAGATGCTCCTAGTCCGTGTGAAGGATTGAGCGATCAGTCTGAGTCGGTAATATTAATGTTATAGAAGATCAAATTTCTAGGGTCCACCCTAGCTTTTACACTCTTACTTCCCGATTAATCGAGATCAGCATATTCAAATAGAAAAGAAGATTCATGGTGGTAATTATTCATTTCCTCATAGGCTATCAACGCATCGAATAGAATAGTAGACTTCAACATCGAGTACCAATTGGGGATTATAAATCTTCACCCCTGGTGTATAATTGCAGCAGTGGATTCACTGAGATCATTAAATAATTCCTTGATATTCATATATTTGGAAAGGAAATTCAATCATAAGAGATCGATGAGCATCCAATCAGCATTACAGTCTTTAATACTTAATCTAGTCTACAATCAAGGAGAACACGGTTCCAATACAATTTCATACATGTGCCTAATTCCATTTGTAGAAGACATGTAAGTTGTGATTCCAAAACAATCATTACCAATATCACAGTTGGAAAAATCTCACTTGACAAAAGCTTGCCAAGCCAGAAAAAAAAAACTCAAGATAAATTTGGTCAGTTTTAAAAAAAAAAACTCTAGAACCTAAAAAAAGTTTAAATTAATTAGAAGTACATTTATATTACAAAATTAAATGAGAAGATGCAACTGAGTTAATTAATGAGAACACAAATGAACCAAGCAGAGTTTAGATATATATAAATACAAAGTGAGTACAAAATCGGTTTCTCACGCAGAATGCTGATGGAAGGAAGCAAACTAGTAAAGAGTTTCTATAAAACTAAAAGTCAATACATCATTGTAGTTGGTTTCTATAAAACTAGAAGTGAATACATCATAGTAATAGTTTCTTAAAGTCTAGAATCAAATACATCATAGCAAAATAGTCTGAACATGAGTTTGGGCAATTCCAGCCTGCTGGAAAGTAATGTTTGTTTTCGGTCTAAGCAAGTGGTTGAGCTAAGTTTGTCAGGACTCAAGAATGTAGAATTGGAACCAAGTGATTTCTGAGAGAATGAGTTTGAATCATTACAAAATCATTGTTCTAGTATCAATTCAACCTCAAATGGCAAGGATACTTTGTGGGAGATAATGTTGTCGAAGGCATGTTGAATCTCAAAATTTGGCTATGTCTAGAATTTTTTGAAAACCCCCAAAATTTAAAATCTGCATTTTAACTCCTATGAAGCTGAAAGCTATCTCAAACATCCTGATAGTATTTATACAAATATAAGTTAAAGTATAAGAACTTATATTTATATTAATCCTCTTGCCCCTGAGCTGCAAAAACGACTAAAGAATGTTGCAAATGCAAACTGATAAAAAAAATTAACATATTTGGGTGTTTGACCTCTGATTTTGATGCATGGGCGAGTACTTTCACAAAACGCACCGAGTTTTCTCTAAAGAAATGTCGATCACTCGGCAAGTTTTTAGTAAAAAATCAGTGAGTTTTCCAACTATGATCAATATAATATTCTGATGGATATGCCAAATAAGAAATAAAAGTATAGTCATCAAGCCATTACATGGAAGAAGACTAATCGATATGTTAAATCATAACCGACTATTTAAACTAATGAATGTAAACATTGATTATTATGAAAATTATACATCAGTCAATAGTCAAGTCAGGAAACAACATTAAAAATAGGTCAGGGACTTTGTCACCTACATGACACATAATATTTAATTAATGACCATTCTGAAAAAAATTACATTGGATGCTTACTAATTGCATATGATTGAAGAGGCACATTGATAAATCTAAAGCCACCAGAAATACTGGCAATTGATACTGGTTATTACTCTTGTCATCCTTATTACACAATTTATTAGTGGGATTAGGAATTATAATTGGAAGAAATTTTGTTGACTATTCCTTAATCCCAAGGAATTATAGCTAGTAACGTTACAGAGAAACATATTATGCTTTGTAATGTCTAAATCTATTTTTTGACTTTGGATATTATGGTAAATGTGTAATGTGTTATATTGAGCAAGGAGCTTATGTGTTATCCACATCTCATTCCTTTCCACCGTTGAAATGTTTTGTAGTGACGTAATTCAAATTTTGGTTGACTGTCTTAGAGGATTATGAGGGCTTAAGTAAAAGATGATTCTTTTTGATGTTTGGATTTCTAAAAGGATGCAAATCTGAAAGTAAAAGTTAGGTATGCAAAAGAGATTTAGGAGACTGTAAGGTTCTTCTGGTGTTGCAGCTGGTGATAGTTATTTCAGTGGTGGAGTCTGTTTCATTATTCTTCTTTTAGCAGTGAACCTTTTTCTATTGGTTGTAGCCAGGCAGTGAACCACCTTTTGTAAAAATGTGTAAATGAATTAAGCTTCTATCAGATTGTATAACTTTCCAATTTATCAGCATATATATATATGATGATGATGATGATGATGATGATGATCTGATATGTACCTTTTCTTCTGCTGGTGTAGATTCAACAATTATTTGATTGCAATTATAATCTCCAATTCAAATACCCGATCTCCTAAGACAAATGTTCGATCTGATGTATGATCTTCTATATATTTATTGTCACTGCAAATGTCTTTGCTTGATATGATTGGTCTATCTGCAGTTATGGAGAATGATCTGGTATGCAAGTAATGTATCTCTGTGACTATGCAAGTAATATAATATGCTGTAGCAAGAGGTATAGAACTGTATGTTTATTCAATCTGAAGGACAAGTAGTTCATTTATTGATTTTGATGATTTCCTTCCTTCATTGATCTTGCATATATAAATTTATGATATATTCAAGGGTTGCATTGATCAGTAAAGATCTTTCAACTCCAAGAGGCACAATTTGTCATAGTTAGTATTCGCTAGCTAATCCGGTCCTTATGGACTTCACTAGTTAGTGAATACTAACTATCTTTGTCATCAGCGATTAAGATGAATACATACCTTTATGATGCCTGATCTGAATATATTTACAGACACAAGGAATTCACCTTAGTTAGATGAATGTACAGGTGCAAGATCAGTGAAATGCTTTTCAGGTTTGCTATGATATGCAGATGTATGTGAATGTATGTAACATACATTCACATACATGTACGGTTGCAGTCTTCAGTGATCTGACTGATGCTACTCATCAACAAAATCACCTTAACTAGCATTTCATAATTGAGATGCAAATTGACTGATACATAAAAACTAGTGTTTATGGTATTCCACTGTGTTTTCATGTTCATATCTGTTTTGTTTATTTGATTGAATTGAGGTTGCTCCAGATCAATGAAGATTAAGACAGATACTTTATGACAACTGATTCACTTCCCCTCTCAATTATCGAGAGTGTTCAATAGATATTTGCTCTAGATTTACCAAATTTTCTACAGGAACTTTAACAAACATTTTGAATTGACTTCCACGTGTCCAACAGATTATACTGAAAATAATAGAGGTGTGAAAGTAAATACGAGGATAAATCATTAAAATCTTTTATTCAGAAATATATGACATTCCAAGTTTGTCTACAGATGTAGACTTCACAAACTTGCCCAGTTGTGAACTCTAGCGTGAATCTACCAAGAAAAGAATTGTGTTCAATCAACTGAGATATCCTGAACATTTCGATCTTCAGGTTTCAAAACTGAAAGCTAGAGGCTCTCAAAATCTCTAAATGAAAATAATAAACTAAGTATAAACCAGGCATGCTGAGAATGATCCCCTCCATGTTCTTTAATAGTACCTCCTTATGTCTCTGTCGTCGGTAGAAATTGTGTATCAGCCGACGGGTCCCTTCGGGAAGGAAATTGTGTATCAGCCGACGGGTCCCTTTGGGAAGAAAATTGTGTATCAGCCGATGGGTCCCTTCGGAAAGGTTTTTGTTATGTAGCGACATGTTGTATGTGGCCGACGGACTCCTTCGGGAAAGTTCTTCGGAAAGTATTTATAACCCCTTCGGGAAGCATTGTATTGAGGAGATCTTATGATATCAGAAACTAATGTAATATCTTGGCATATGCGAATAATAATAAGAGTTTTGCTGTTCGTGTTCGTGTCCATTATCTGTGTGCAATTCTTAATTAACCTATGCGGTAAACATTTGGCGTCGTTGCCCGATGGACCTAGTACGCAGGCAAGCGGATATGAATTAAATGCCGAATCAGTTGAACAGTAAGTTGAAGGAAAAAGATGACATACGCGTTGTGCAGGAAAATTTAATTCTGGCTCAGCAGACAGAGCATCGAAGGAGATTTCAGAAGATTGCCGACGGAAACAAGAGCGTAGAAGGATTGTTGAAGGAGACTTGATAGCAGCTCGTTTTGGTGGAAGAAGCGAGGGAGGAGTTTCTTAACTTGCATACGCCACGGGAAGAGAATCCTGACGGAAGGAGATCGACTCTCACGGCTTGAAGTGCCGAAGGAGCACGAGCGTGGAGTGACCTCTTCGTTCGAGATATACTTCCGGAACGAACAGCTTCGGTTGACGAACCCTCTTCTTCACCAAACAGCGCGGAAGCCAAAAACAGCGTGGGTGTTGAAAACAGCGCGGAAGTCGAAAACAGCGCGGGTGTGCAGAACAACGTGGGTGTGCAGAACAGCGCGGGTGTTGGATACAGCGCGAGCGTGCAAAACAGCACGGGTGATCAAAATAGCGCGGGAGCTCAGAACAACGCGGGTGCTCAAAATGGCGCGGGAGTGCAAAACAGCGCAGGTACACAACAAAACCCCCAACATACAATAATAATGGCAAGGTCCGAAAGAAAAGTTGCCTAAATTTGATGGTGAGGAAGCAGCTGATCCCAATCAACATTGTAAAACATGTGAAACGATCTGGAGGGCAAATGGCATAACAGATACAAACGAATGGATCCGAAAATTTCCCGCTACCCTACGAGGTGTTGCGATCGATTGGTGTACTGATACTGATCCACAGAAGTTAAACAGTTGGGATAACATTAAGGAGTTCATCGCAGAATTTCAACTTCTGCGCGACAATAATGAAATTGTAGTGGAGATATTCAATACCAAGCAAAATAAGAATGAAACAGTACGGGTCTTCGCCAAGAGGTTGAAGGACTTAATCAGTAAAATGGAAAATAAGCCGGTAGATGGGCTCCAAAAAAGATGGTTCATTGAAGGTCTTCACCCGAAGCTGCGGAAAAAGATGAAGATCGTGCCACCATCGACATATACTGAAGCATACAATCGGGCATTGAACCTCGAAAGTGAACAGAAGACAAAGAAGAAGAAGAAGACCAGCTCATCCAATTTAGATGACGACGAGCCTTCAGGAGAAGATAGCAGCGACGATGAAGGCAGTAGCAAGAAAGTTCGTGCTCTTCAGAATGACATGCTTCGGATGATGAGGGAGTTCAAAAACATGAACAAGGAGACTAAGGGCAACGACCTATGGTGCACAAAGTGCAAGAAAGAAGGCCATACGAAGGGATCATGCCCGAAAGAGCAATTTTGCGAGATTTGCTAGATTATGGGACACTCGATAAAGGAATGCCCGTTCAATCTGAAAACAAAAACACTGCAGCAAGTGTTCCTCACGCAGGAGGCATCCCTGTCAGGAGGGAACGGGAACACCAGTACGGAAGGTGCCACATCGGGCGGATACAGAAACAACTGTCACGGTCAAAACAACAACAATAGCAGCAACAACAATAATGGCGGAAGAAGTCGAATCCAGTATGATGCGAATGGCCGACCGATAGTTCAATGCCGTGCATGCAATTTGTGGGGTCACTTTGCCCGAGAGTGCACAACGGCGAACACACCGAAGTTGCTATGCCGATGGTGTGGACCTGGCGATTATGACGATGCTAAGTGCCCGAAGTCTGGAGTAAACTTGATTATTGTCGGGACAGGCGAGGAAGAAGTTCTGGCAATCACTCGGAAGCAGGTGAAGCTATACCCTGATCCGACGGAGGAAAAGAAGAAACTGGAGGAAGCACGGGCAGAGATCCAGAGAGCAACGCAGGCAAAAATGGCACACCTGAAGGACACATCTGGTACCTCCATACGGAACTACGCAGAATAGAACATCGTACGGCAAACTTTGCAAGCCGAGATACCTATCAGGACAAGTGATCTGTTGCTCACTATGCCTCAGCTCCAATCGACACTCACAAACATCGTTCCGCTGCTAAACTACCAGGAGAACATGGAAGGAAGCAGGAAAGTGGAGCAAGTACAATGGACAAAAAGGAGAAGGAAAGTGGTGCAAGTGCAGAAGATCCGATGTTGTTAGCCCTCTCATCTGGACGCCATCTGGCAGTCGTCGAAATGGGAATTCTCGGGACTATATTGACGGAAACAATTATGGACGGAGGGTCCGGTGTCAATGTGTTGCCTGAAGACACTTGGAAAAAGTTGGGACAGCCAACATTGTGGCCACCTACCTTCCAGTTGTTAATAACTGATCAACATGGAATCAAGCCATTGAGAGTACTCATAGCGCAACCAGTGATGATTGGAACACAGCCATTCTTGTTGGATTTCGTCGTGATCCCACTGAAGCGGAGAGGATATGATGCCATTCTGGGCCGGGGGTGGCTGATACAAGCCAAGGCGAAGCACGAGTGGAAGAAAAATACTTTATCACTTGAAAGCAAAGGCCGGAAGTATGTCATTGATTTGCACACTCAGATGGTCGGGGAAGAAGCCCTATCGTCAGATTCTGAAGGAGAAGAGGATGAAAAGGGGCAAAGTATGGAACCAGATCAGGAGGGAGTTCTACGACTGGAAGGAGATGACGATTTGGATTCAGTAAATGGTCTTTACCACTGGCAGATAGAGGATTACGAGCTCTTTCCAAGTTGTAATATGCTAAGGATTGACGAAGGTATGAAAGAAGAAGGAAATGAATGTCGGAAGGAACACAGGGAAGCCGAAGGAGGAAATGAATGTCTGAAGGAACATAGAGAAGCCGACGGAGGAAATAAATGTCCAAAGGAACATGGAGAAGCCGAAGGAGGAAATGAATGTTCGAAGCAACACACAGAAGCCGAAGAAGGAGACGTGGGTATGACTGAAGATGAAGGAAAGAACATACAATACGAACCCAAAAGAAGGAAAGATTCTACTGTACGACCATGTAGGAAGAAATTATTATGTCGAACCACAGATATAGCAGAAAGGTACCGGCAGCAAGGAAGACACATGATACGGTCTGGACAGGCAACAAAGAGGAAGGGTTCAATAAAAGTTGTAGCAATACAGAGTGAATGTGTTATTGACGGACAGAAGGGGTAGCTGACGGAGTCCATGGTATCGAGCTTCGGGAACAAACTGGGCGATATGGAGATGACACAGAATAGGCGTAGTAGGTTTCAACTCAGATAGTGGGTGTTGAAGTACGACGATCGGAATGAGATCAAACCAAGCAAGTTCAAAGTTAAGTGGGTCGGGCCGTATCAGATCCGGGAAATAGGGGACAATGGAGCAATAAAATTATGGACTTTGGATGGACAGGAAGTGCCTCAGGTGGTGAATGGCTCGAAGCTGAAGGTATGCCATGGCCGGAAGACTTCTGCATCAGAGAATGGCCTTCGGGCGACCCCTTCGTCGTTGCAAACTGACGATGCAGACGTGCGAAGGGAAAATTAACTTTCCTATTGAGGAAAAAAAAAAAAAAAAAAAGAGAGAAAAAAGTACCATACGGTTTTCAGGGAAAAATACCGTACGGAAAAGTGTCGTACAACTTCCATATGTACCGTACGGATTTCATAGTTGAAGGGAAGAATATCGTACGGCTTCCATATTTATCGTACGATTTCATATTTGAAGGGAAAAGTGTCGTACAGTTTCCATATCTGAAGAAAAAGGTAGCACTGTATGGTTTTTCATATTTGAAGGTGTATGGTTTTGTTGTAGTACGGTTTTTAATACAATGTACGGATTTTAACTGAAGGTTGATGTACAGTTTTAGTATAGTACGATTTTTTTAACAGCGTACGGTTTTTAAAGAGCTGCATATTGTAACATTGGGACCACCGTACAGATTTTAATAGCCTGAGAAGGTTAACGTACGGACTTTATTGAAATCACCGTATGGTATCCCAGTATGGATTTTCAACAACAGTTATGGTATGGATTTCTAGTATAGTGACCATACGGATTTCTACATGTGCTGTACGGATTTTTGTGGAAAGCCATTGACACTATGGATTTTGGCCGTACGGCATACGGAATTTGGAAGTAAAGACAGCGTACGGAAATTATAATTTGGAATGCGAGGTAATTGTACGGATTTTTCAAGCATATCATGTGTATGGATTTGGATTGCAAGATTACAGATTCTGAAGAGGGGTTTTGGTGTGCGGCTTCTATTGCATTCAGACTTTGGAGGACGTTATAGGATATTGCATAAGGAAGGAGTCGATACAGTGGCAGGATGTATGGTGTAAGGGTGACAGGAGGTTTAAAAAAAATTAAAAAAAAAAAAAAAAAACATCGACAAATCAAGAATGCTCAAAATGAGTAATAGATGATGCCACAAGGTAGAGGAAGAACCAACGATTGCCAGAAAGAGTGTAGAATCGGTAGAAAATGACAAAAATGTTGCGTTCCGTGCAATTTTGTGTGGGTTTCAGAGTGCCCCTCGACCCCGCCGGGGGGCGTTGCCCCCTAGACCCCCAGTCGTTGCGGATATCAGTCGTGGGAGTCTGACCAGTTGAGAAGACTTGGAGCTGCTGCAGGCATGGAGTGTTTGTGTACTAGAGGCACTGCGAGTAGGTGTTGGCCGTGAGGCTGTCTTGGTGGATGCGTAGAGAGCTCGGAAGGAGTTGATCATCCAGTTGAAGGTAGTACAGCAACACTTGGTTCAGTGTACCCGGAATTGGAAGGCAGAAAGTGGCATAGGTGGCTATCAGGGTCAGATGTCAGATTGGCTAAGGTGACAATGTTGAAGACCAGTTAGTCAGTCAATGTATTTTGGTTGTTGATTTGTCTCAGAGATTTTGTAATAATCGTCAGGAGACGACTTTTCTTTTTGGGGGGGATGATGTCGTCGGTAGAAATTGTGTATCAGCCGACGGGTCCCTTCGGGAAGGAAATTGTGTATCAGCCGATGGGTCCCTTCGAGAAGGAAATTGTGTATCAGCCGATGGGTCCCTTCGGAAAGGTTTTTGTTATGTAGCGACATGTTATATGTGGCCGATGGACTCCTTCGGGAAAGTTCTTCGGAAAGTATTTATAACCCCTTCGGGAAGCATTGTATTGAGGAGATCTTATGATATCAGAAACTAATGTAATATCTTGGCATATGCGAATAATAATAAGAGTTTTTCTGTTCGTGTTCATGTCCATTATCTGTGTGCAATTCTTAATTAACCTATGCGGTAAACAGTCTCTTTGTTTTGGTATTCCTCTACGTTGCAGATTCGGTGCCTACATCCAATCGTTTCCAGACATGAAACGTACTAGATGCAGATGCGCTTAAAATACTATTTAGATTCGTATCTGAATCGTATTTTCCATCCCTGAATCATTTTAATGGATTTCGCCGTGACTCCTGTCAAATCTAGTCGCAATCGAAAATTTCCAAACCGAATTTGAGATATTTACACGAATTTGGGAAAGATTTTTCAGTTTTGGGGTTTGCCGTGATTTTGGAACGAATTTTCTATTTTATTAACCTTTTAAAAAAACCTTCTATTTCATACACAGGATTTGCCAAAATAAATAGATGGCAATGCTTCCTGTTGGACACCACGATTTGCAGACGTTTTTGGAGGAGGACAAACGCCTGGCAGGAATAATTTTGCATTTTACAAAGGAAAAACAATGCTGCAGGAGGCAAGAGCTGGCCAACTCTTCTTCAATCAAACCACAGGCGAGGCACTTGAAAGCAACTTGTTTGCTGCACGCAGTTTCGAATAATTTGTCCTCTTTGTTCGTCAATCGTAATATTCCAAAATCTAAGATTGACTATAGTTTATGACTTTATATTGTTTATCATATTTATTAAATTTTAATTTTCAATTATTCCATAGTTTTGAATAATATTTTTTTTATTAAATTTCACTAGTTTCTAATAATAATAATTTGTTCATTAAATTTCATTACATTGTCTTGTTTTCTCTATATTTGATAATTCTTTCTTATATAGAATTAATCATATTATATTTTCATTTTGAAGTGTACAAATCTTTATTTTATATGTAATTTTATGGGGTTAATTAATGTATTTTAATATTATGATGTCTTTAAATTGGAAAAATTAAGTTAATAAAAAATCATATTATTAAATTAATAAAATATTATCAATTAATTTGTGTTCATATATTAGAATTTAGCAATGTTAAGTTTATAATATCTAGGAATATAAATTAATTCTAATATTTAGTAATTTTTTTTGTAAAATAAAAATAAATAATGAAACTAGTATATTGTACAATGTATTTTAATGTGTTAATTAAAAAATTTAGATATAAAATAATTAGTGATAGAACTAGAAGTATTAAATAAATAATAATAAAGTAAATTTTCTATTAAAATATGACTTATAAATTTATAATATATGTTTATAATCATGTTAATTAATTTTTTTAATAGTTGATCAAATATTTGACCTTTATTATTTAATAATTATTAATTGCTTTAAAAAAATTTCATTGATAGGATAATGGTGACTAATGTTAGCTCTCCCACCTTCAGGACCAATCCAAATTCACCTCTATGGAAATATGTCCAAATGATAGGACAAGTAAAAGGGGGTGGAAAATTTGTTTGGATATGCAATTTTTGTAATGTGAGGTACAAAAGTTCATATAGTCATGTGAAAGCCCATCTTTGTGTGATTCCGCAACAGGGAATCAAAGCATGTCCAGGAGAGAATGGTAACGGATTACCACCTCAACAAATAGCAGGATATATTAGAGAGCAAGAAGCAGATGCAAGAGTTTCTCATGGCACAAACCATCCTTTAAAGAAAGGGAAGAAATCAAGTAAGCATCCTCCATCTCATACTGATTTTCCTGATGTTGTAGTAGAGAGTCACCCATTTTTGGGTAGAAATGAAGAACTTGATAATGTAAAGAGAAGCAAGGGGCCATTAGAGAGTGCATTTAAGAATGATGCTAGGGAGATTGTAGATCAAAGTGTTGCAAGATGTTTATATGCAAATGGTTTTTCATTTAACATTGTACGATCACCATATTGGCATGATAGGTTGAGAAAAGTAAATGAGGCTTCAAAAGGGTATATGGGGCTAGGATATGAGAAGGTGCGTAGCACCTTATTAACAAAGGAGGTAAGAAGCATTGATACTGCATTGGCTCCTATTAGGAATTCATGAAAACAAACAAGGGTGTCAATTATTTTTGATGGGTGGAAGGATGTCAGAAATTTGGCCTCTAATCAATGTGATTGCGGTGTGCCCTAAAGGGGCAATGTTTCTTAAAGTTGTAGATTGTGAAGGGCAAGTGAAGGATGCACAATTTATTGCTAACATCCTTATACATTGCATTCAAGATGTGGGCCCTCGGAATGTTGTCCAAGTAATAATGGACAATGCAAAGAATTGTAAAGCTGCTGGCATGTTGATTGAGACACGATTTGAACACATATTTTGGACACCTTGTCCATTGCACTCTCAATCTTATGCTACAAAAGTTGGGTAGGAAAATAAATTGGATCAAAGAAATCTATGCAGAAGCTGAAGAGATCCAAATGTTCATTACAAACCATCACATGTCATAGGCCATTTTTAGATCATTTTCGCAGTTGGAGTTGCTAAAGGTAATTGAAATACTTTAGTTCTTAACTTTTAAATTTTGTATTTCACAATAATAATTATGAATTTAGTTTTTAAAGGTGAGCACATCTTCGTATTTTGAACTTTATTTTTTTGTGTTTTGAATAGGTTGCCGAGACTCGCTTTGCATCCAACACAATTGTGTTAAGGAGACTTGTTCAGTTGCGAGAGTCACTTGCTAGTATTGTTATTAGTCAAAGTTGGTCACTATGGAGGCAATCTAGTACTGAAAGGGCTACAAATCTAAAACTAATGATCTTGGACGACGCTTGGTGGGAACGAGTGGAATATCTTCTTAGTTTCACTGAGCCCATCATGAGTATGATTCGTTATATTGGCATGGATCATCTATGTTTAGGAGAGGTATACGATGGAATTGACTCAATGCTTGAGAAAATGAAACATGTCATCAATGAAAAGGAGCAAGATCCTGAAGTAACTTTCTTCAAAGAGGTGTAGACAATTTGTGTTGAGAGGTGGAATAAAATGACCACCCCTCTTCATCTTCTTGCATTTGCATTGACTCCCAAATTTTATAGTGATGAAATTCTTTCTATGCCTTCAAGGGTACCACCATATAGAGATGTAGAAGTTAGTGAGGGGTGCAGGAAAGCACTTACAAAACTCTTCTCCGATCGTGAAATGGAGAATATAATTACAAGTGAGTCTGCTGATTTTGTGGCTTCCAATGGTCAAAGTGCTTCCGCTCTTTGTGACAAGTATACAAAAGATGCTCATGCTTGGTGGTATCTTAATGGTCATACGTCACCACACCTCCAAACTCTTGCAATCAAACTTTTATCACAAGTAAGTTTTTTGTTTTCGGTTTTCCATTTTCATTGCACTCAAGTTATATTGTTTACTATTTGTAAAAATAACAAAAATTATCAGCTATAAAATTTCAATGATATTTTTTATGCCCCTCACTTTGTTAATATAGGTTGCTAGTTCCTCCTCATATGAGTGAAATTGAAGTACATACTCCTTTATTCACTCAGTGAAACGCAATCGATTGGCTGCAAGTAAGGCAGAAGAACTAGTTTATGTGCATTCCAACTTGTGCCTTCTTACTCATAGTCAAGATGAGTACAAGGAAGGGGACATAAATTTTTGGGATGTAGATCTGTAGTGAACTGATTTGGATTTTTTTAGCTGCCACACAATCTTTACTGGATGTGCAGCCAGGCAGCCACCGTCCTAGTGCAAGTAGCAGTGGGGTTTCATGTGATTCTAATCTACTTACATCAACTAATGTCACTGATGATGTTGATTTTGATGATCTTATATGATGCCTATATCATCGATGCATAATTAGTAGCCACTAAGTGTGTTATTTTAATGCTGCATTTGAATAAATGAACAATGAATTGAATAATTTGTGTTATTTTAATGTTGCAGTTGAATCAATGAACAGTGAATTGAATAATCTACCATAAATTCAAGTTTTGACAAATTGATAGCAAATTGATACTATTGTATTTTGGGTTTTTAATATTAATGGAAGTTTTGAGTTTGTTTAGCATGTATGATCTGTGATATTCTAAATTTAGTCTTGTTTTTACTTTTAACTTTTAAGCCTGCAAATATTTATATAGTTATGATTTTTAATGTTTTTCTTTACGAACGTACCCAAATGTACCCAAACTCCTCCCAAAAAATGGTTGTACCAGCGTATCGTATCAATGTTCCCGTATCCGTGCCCATACCCGTAACGGCAACTTAGGTATTCCTTTTCTTTTTTTCTTTATTATCCTCCTTTAAATTAAAATGACTATTAATTATTCACTAAGCTCTATTTTAAAATCATTTTAATACTTTATTAAATTATGTTGTTATCAAATTTGATACAACTTGACAACATAAAATTTAGTTATTCGATAACTTCTAATGTACCAAGAACGGGACGATACATGAAACCAAAACTAGAATCAGAAGCTTAGTTTCAAGCTAGTTGTTTTTTTTTCCAGTTCTGTTTTTTTCTTGAAAACTTTTTTGAGCGTAGAGGTTAGTATGATGATGTGGCCCTAGGATGACCATGGATAGAATTGTGTTCCCCATCGTAAGTTTGTGTTTGAATTTCGTAGATCTAAATTTTTCATAATGAGTGATATCATATATGGTGTATCAATGTGATCAATCTTTTAATTCCCAATGAAATGATCAACCTTTGGTGTTTTGACATTTTAGTTTACTTGGATTTGGGATGCTGGAATATGAATTGGCTATTTGTATTCATTGGAGTTGAAGATATTTGTGATTGTTTTGTACTAGATTTGAATCAGCTTGCTTAATGCTTGTCAATTTATTCTTTGCTTTTTTTTTTTGTGTTAGGGTCCATAGATAAAGAGAGCTATCTTTGACAAAAGTCAATGGTTCAATCCATTTTATTTTTTCTAGCAGCTTTGTAATAAAGCAAGAACTAAAAGATTTGGTTTAGCTTTTTGACAGATAGATGCATTACTCCTGAAGCTTACGTACTAAATGAGCATTTCTTTATATTTTGGTATTGAAGGTCTTTTCTTTGACTAATGTATTGCAGGGAGGCTGCAAATTTCTGGTGTTTGCACATCATCTGTCAATGCTAGATGCTATCGAACAATATCTGATTGTAAGCATATTTATTTACTGGTTCCTACCATTGTATGTAAATGTTTTAAATATGTAATGTGGAATGTCTAATAAACTCATTGTCATTGTCTATGTTCAGAAAAAGAAAGTTAGCTGTATACGAATTGATGGAAGTACACCGGCATCATCAAGACAGATGTTAGTGACACTGTTTCAGGAGAGAGATGATGTGAAAGTGGCTGTGGTATGACATTTTCAGTCTATGTTGCAATCTTTTAATGCCTTACCATTTAATATTGTTTTCTAGTGTTTATACTCCAAAACTGCATTCATGGGAGTCTGGAATTATTTGACATATATTTTTAGTGAATTCGGTAGTTTGACTTGATTTCAAATGTCATAACTTCTGCCTGTCCAGCTTTCTATACGTGCTGCAGGAGTGGGCCTGACCTTGACTGCGGCAACTACCGTGATATTTGCAGAATTGTCATGGACACCTGGTGAAATTGTTCAGGCAGAAGATCGTGCCCATCGAATTGGCCAGGTATGCAATTTTAGCTGATGGAAACATAACATGACTAAATCCAAGAGCTTTTGAAGGATTTGCTGAGAAAATGGTTTACTACGACAAACTACATATTTTGTACCTAGAGTTTAGCTACTGTGTTCATATTGGTAAATAAATTTGAGATGGGAAAACACTCTACGAGTGCATCTCCTTAGTAATATTGCTGTTTCTTTCCATTGACTGATATTTCAAAATACACTTATTAACTTTATTTTCTTTTTAACTCACTATTTTTCTTTTTCACCCATTTTACTCCATTTACTCTTGCATGCATGCCTACTTACACAAACTCATTGGCAGGACTGTGTTGAACTGTAATTCAAAGTTTCTTAATGTTACCATGATTAGAATTTTTTTTTTATTACTGCTACTTTCTGAAAAGACAATGTAATAAGTTCACATTTTAACGAAGATGTCATAATAATTCTTTGGCTTACCCTTCCACAATCTAATTGTATGATACAATATATTGGTCGTTATAATGTTTTAGAGAAGTGTGAAAGAAGATATTATGGGGAACTGTATCTAGAAATTTCATCAGTGATGGCTATGATAGATTAGATAACCAAATTCCTATTGAACATAAATAAATAAATGCACAATTGATAGAAACAGAGAACATTGTATGAGAATGTTTAGGAATACATCTAAGAGAATAAGACTTCGTAATATATAATATAATAGAATTGGAATGAGGAATGTTTGTCTATTTATGCACCATTCTTATTGCAGGATGACATATTGAATGTTGAACCATATGCAAGGGTAACTAAATGTATTTCAACAAGAATACTTTTGTATAATAAGAGTCATGGGGACATAGATTAAACCATAGTAACACGGGGACGCGTTCCCCCCCCCCTTTTTGCCCCAACATCTCGGAGACTTCAACGCACCAGAGACTTGGGGACTCCGTCTCCCCATCCCCAGCGGCACCACCAGATTCCACCACCTCCATCGAGGATGGGGGACATTCTGATATTCACTATTTACAGATTCGACTATTTATGTTTAATGTTCGATGTTCCAATTCAATGCAATGTTCAAGTATTCACTCTTTTACATCTTTATATCCTATATTGCAATACATATATTCATAACTAGCATTTTTAAGTACCATATGCATAGATATATTCACCCCTCTTGTCCCTCGCCGCCATCCCCAAATTAAGGCCCCTCTACCCCCCTGTCTTGAAAACTTGTCCCCCCGTTCCGCCGTCCCCCCATCCCCCAAGGCAGTGTAACTATGGATTAAACATTTTGTAGACATGGCATTGTGCCCCATATACATTCACACCCTTCCATGTCTTCTCCTGTTGCTACCCCCTCAGATTTCCCCTATATATGCAATGTCTTTATTCATTGCTTCTCAAAAATGTCAATTCCCTATTTTTTCCACTAATTCTCTGCAGTCATTTGATTTCAGACCACGTGTTCACTCCATGGTTGAATTTCTCAGAATGATTTTGGCAGCGTGTGAAACTCATTTGCTTATATCTTGCTAATGCTTGGCTTCCGCAATCCCATACCAATGGTTGTGCATTGATGAATCCATTGTGGAGCCATGAGATGTTTTTGTAGGCATTAATTTCATATCATATCTTATGGTTTGGATTGGATATAAGTTCTTAGATATAATGCAGTATTGTTTTGAGTAGAGCAGCATTAAAAAAACTCCCATTTGTCAAAATTAAAATGTAGAGTGGGAATTAGAGCTTGGCTTCCCAAAACAAAGAAAACATGGTTTGAGAATTCTTGGAATTTATTTGTTTGGTGGACTATAGTTGAGAAAAAGTTAATTTGGATCATCTTGATATCTATGGTAGCTTCAGAAGTCTGTTTCTAATTTTTTTTGTGGGGGAGGGTGGCGGTGCGCTAGACAGTTGTGCACTTTCTTTAGAAGAAGGCCCTGGGAAGTTGATGGCAATTAGCAATTGGATTACTCACCTAAGTGTGTGCAAATGGAAACCTTGAGCTGACATCAATTGCAAAAATATGTTGGGGTGTTAAAGCACTCGAAAGGAGAACATAGGCCTATGTTTGAGGGGGCAAATGAGGCGGGAGTTTTATGTGAACCTTTAAATAAAAGAATAGTATGTGTCACGTGTGGGAAAGATAAAGCATGAATACTTTCTAATATAATTTACCATAAAGGATGATTTGGTGAGCTTTTTCTTATAAAAAGAACATGGGATAGACAAGTTTGGTTTACATGGATCAGTTCCCATTGGAAAGTGGGTGATGAGGTGGATTTCATTCAAGAAATACTTTATCGAAACAGAGGAAGAGAATAAGAATTAGCAATAGCTGGATGCAAAAACTGTCTCTAAGTGTGTAGCTAGCTTGAGATAAGATTGTCTCCAACCTTTAGTACCTCTATCCTCCATCTTTGTTACACTTTATTGATTATTCGCTTGATATTTCATGTGAGTCTCTATAAGCCTTGTTAAGTGTAGCATGGATGGCCTGACAAGTGCAAGCATGGAATGCCATGATAAAAAAAAACTCACTTCAAAGTGTCAGAAGTAGCTGGCTATTCACGAATTGCCATTCACAAATTTACTAAATAGTTTAAAGCTTTTGTTACCAATACATATAAAAACACCAAAAATTCCATATATCTAATTCAATATAAAAGCAAATGCTAAATATTTTAAATGCGGTTGCCCTTATGAAAACTTAACTACTTATTCTTCCTGTCAGGTTCGTTTTCTAAGTTAAATTATATGGGAGATTGTAGCCTATTTCTTATTTCTGTTATGTTAAGGGATAAGGCTAGAGGAATGTTTTATTAATAATATTTAAAGTTGTCCAAAAAAATTTATTTTTAATATTATGAAAATGATTAAGGTCATTTTTATTAATCTGAGCATCATAGAAATATTTTATTAAGATGTTTTAAAACAAAGGAATTTTTAGGCAGAAAAGAAAAGAAAAAATTAAGAAGGTTTATATTAAACAAGAGTTTGGCATCAAAAGAGGCATTCATTATTATTGTTATCAAACCCAATAACAGAGCTTGAGCATTTTGTTGATATACACACCCAAGAATGAAAACCCTTTGGTGCAGAAATATGGAGAATGAAATACCTCCCAAATTCCTGTTGAGGTGACTCCATTCAGGAGTTACATTTGTGTTGAAGTTTGTAGTTTTGCCAATTTCAATTTGGTGATCAAATATTTTAGTGATTTGGAAGATTTGCCTGATTTTATAATATACTTTTATTTGTCATTGAGTGGCGATGTCTTTATTGATATTATTATTGGCTGTGCCCATGCTGACTGTACCATTCTATTTTTGCAGTTTAGCATCACTGCTATCAGCCATAAAATTATCTATTGTTATTTCTATTTGTTTGGGGCTTCTGTACAACATGGAGCATATGCATTATTTAATTGGGGCATCATACAAGTCAAAGAGGGAAAAAACTAGACCCTTTAGGAAACTGATGATTGACAACTACACTACTTAGTTGCATCTTCATTGTTAGACACTTCATATTATGTCTGTGTTTCTTTATATCTGTCAGCTGGGAATGTTCTATCTCTGTGCAAACATCCATTTATTTATAGACATTTCTAGAGGTTGGTGGGAGTGATCTTTGGCAATATTAAGAATATAACATTGGAAAGAGGAATCAATGATGAGTATTGCTGTGTATTTTGCTGAGTGTTGTTTCTGCAATTTCAAATGATATATGTATCTGTGAACAACACAATTCATTTTCAGATTTGAACTAACTTTATAGATGATTTTTTGGGATCGGTAAGAGGCCAAAGCCAAGATTAATTATTATGTATTATTATTAATTATTATTTTAGTAAGCATGGGTATATTTGAACCCAAGACCTCTTCGATAAGAGGCTCACAATTTACCATTGTGTTGTAGGCTCTTGCCTTAACTTTATAGATGTTAATAGCTATCTGCTGTTCATTATTCTCTATTAAAGTATGGAGTTCCAGTCTTGCATAAGGTTGCCTAAGGTTTTACTCTCAGCTTGTCCATAGAAGTCTTTTCTGGATACATCAAATATTATGATTAGAAAACTCAGAAAAGGAGGTTAGATTGGTAGCATTCTCTCCTTGTAGTTTCAGTCATGAATATTATGCAATGTCAAGAGTTTTAGTATGATCTTAACCTGAGAAGTTAATCTCATGTCAGTCCTTGTCACTTATTCTCAAATACAAGTTTGGATACGATTATAAACTTGCCAAGAACAACTGAAACTACATCATGTTACTTATTTGACATTGCATCCCAACTATTTGACATTATTCTTTTTCTGTTATTTTTCCTCTTGTTTCCATGATTTCATACATCTGATATGCATTCAACATCAAAGAGAAATCATGCAGACTATTTGACGAAATGTCTTGTAGTTGGACTGGTTAAGAAGGGGCTAAATGTTTGGGTTAGTTTTGAGGTGGCTTCTTACAATGGTATCAGAGTTTAAAGTTCTTGCTAGCTTGTGGAGTTTGGTTTAGTGTGCATCAGATTTTCTGAAATTCAAAACATTTATCTCAAAAAATACTAAGAAGATAAATGCGTATCTGAAAAGTGATATTTTCTCTAATGAATTGAATGATATATTTACTGGTGATCTGCTGTAGAGAGAAAAAGCAGTAGAAAGATTGACTCTATGTAATTGAATTGCAATTCGAGTCCATGAAATTTCCTGATGCTATTGTATCTAGATTCTAAATTGGAGGAATTAGACTCATATTTGTCCAAAGATGACCAGTCAGATCAGAGGCTTTGGAATTGGTCTTTGCAGGCCCCAATGCTCTCTTCGGTCTAGCCCAATTTTAGGGAAGATTCTTACAAAGATGTCAGACTTGTAGTTGCTTCTTGTCACATTGAGATCGTTAGAATAACAACTTATATAGCACCTTATAATGATGAATACTAAAGAAGGTTGTACAACTGATTGTGGAGAGCCTAAATGAGTCAAATGATATCGAATCCCCTACTTTTGATAAGAGGACTAAGATGTTAAAAATCATGGCAAAAGCTAAATCATTTATCATTAATAACTATATTGGATCTCAAATGTGATAAATTGATTCTATAAATGTTTCAAATTTTTTGTTTCTAGAATTAGAAAACTACATCCAGACAATGTGAGGGATTATATGCAAACTATTGTGTCTTCAATCCTAGATGAGGGTGATATTCTCAGGAAGCAGATGCAATAAGACGTGTTGGCCATTTGGAGAAAGGAGCATAATATCTCACTTTGTAATGTCTCCCTTTGGGACATTAAGAATTCTAAAGTCAAATTTATGAAATATTTAATTTGGCTTATGAGAGTTTGATGCAAATTTATAAAAGGGTCAATTTAATATTAAAGGGGAATTAACAAGAGACGAAATGACAAGATGACAAGGAGATGGGGTAGAGGAAGATGAAGAGTTAGAGCATTGGACAATAAAAGGAGATGGTTTCATTTAATAGACTTGGATTTGAGACTTATTTTTTGGATTCTCTTTGGAGAACTTTGGGAAGCTACTAGCTTTCTCTTGTTGAGGGTCCTAAGGACAGAAACCTTCAAGCTCTTCTTGGGTGGATTGGATGTAGCCCCGGTTCATCTTTTGTGGTGGATTCATTTCAAAGCTCACACTTGGGATTACGGGGGCATTTTGTAGTTATTTCCAATGTAAGTGTATTTTCTACATTTAAGATTGGACTTGTTATCTGGGTATTGTATTGCTGATGTATAGTGCATTAACATGCATTTCTGAAGAATTTATATGAGCAATTACTGGTTATTATTGTTGGGTTTCATTGCATCTTTTATCTGTTATATTTTGAAAATTATTTTGAGAAAAATTGGAGAAAATGTCCTACTAGGAATTTTCACACCTATGGCTAATGAGCTCCCAAAAGGGTTGACTAAGGAAAAGATTGAAAGTTTCCAAAAACTGATGACTAAAAATTAACGATTATGAATGGGCTTATAGGTTGCATGGTCTCCCAAAAATGTAAGAACCGAATGAGAAGGGAGTTGATTTGTTTTACATGTTAGGAGACTTGGACACCTGGTCACAATTTTGGGGTTGGTAAGGAAGATATGCCAGTGAAAACAATTTGGACAAATGATGGAAGATAGGTATCCCAAGTGTTGTTCCTACCAAATAGCACACATGTTTATGAGGAGGTGAATTCAATTGTTGCTATAGGTAACGGATGTACAAACCATTATATCGGTGACTTAAAAGTTGTTATTGACGAACATTTTGTTGATGATGGTCTTACGTAAGGGGAGAGCATGTTGAAGACTCGGGATGTTTTTAAGGATGAAAATAAATCTTCAAATGATGAGAAATTGCAACAAAATGATGACATAGCAAAAGCCTTGACTTTGCATGTAGATCAATCAAACATGAGTTTTGAGACCTATGCTATCATTGCATATGTAATGTCCTTTGCACCAGTTGTGTGCCTCGACAAATACGTCTTCAGGGTCTGCGTAATTAGGGGCTGGTCCTTGCCCTCAAATGCTCCAGTGATGGGAGATATGCCTAATCTTTTGGTTTAGCGATTGGCCTACACTGGTACCAGAGCTAGCTTTCCTACCAACCTATAAAGTTCAAAAGAACCAGAACTTAATGGTTTACAGTTCTAGAGATTGTTTTCAATTTGTTTTGGAAAAATAGAAATATTTAATTCCGAATTTGATATACCCAAGATCTCAAAGGGTTCTGTAGAGTTATATTTAGTTGCAAAAGAACACTATTTAAGGTTTACTCTTAGTTAATATATTCTATTGCTGATGGTTTTGGTGTGAGATCCTATGAAAATTTGTTTGACCTAAAAAGTTAAATGGCATCAATGTGTACAAATATTTCAATGAGCTATTGAAAATTGGAAAAATTGAAGTATTATGGGTTAGTTGTGGATTACAAAATAAGGACTCTATCTCATTTTGATTATAATGTGAGATGGGCATTTGAAAGGCTATATATTTCATACTATCACCACTAATGTTTGCAACCTAATGTCGTGTGAAGGATTTCTTCTATAGTTTGGACATACAATTTAAAAGAATGGTTAATATTTATTAGAAGTCAGTTTCTCTATTTTGAAATACTCATGCAAGTTTTGATTGTGAAAAGTTATTCCAAGGACTATATAAAAAGTACGGGGTCCACATCTCGTATTGGCATTGAGATTTCTAAAGCATTAAAAATATTGTTGTGGGTATATAGCCGTTGCACAAAGGATTGTGGTGAAATATTCAAGGTAGTCTCCAATTTTCTAGAAACGTTATTTTTTGAGTTTGAATATTTGCTTACAACATTTAAGTTCGATATTGGGATCTTATGAAGTCATGAAATGGCTGGTAAATAAATTATGTTGCTTGTTATGAATGAGAATAATGTTGTAGGTCCAAAAGCATTCTTATGTGAAATGTTATTTGGAGTAGTAATTAAATAGTTCACTTAGGGGGGGGCACCTTATATTAAGTTTAATGTTTTTTAATCCTCTAAGTTCGAGGATGAGACAAGTCTAAAATATTTTGAGAAAAATAAACATCCATAACATATATGCATTTGTCAGGTTCTCCTTACTGACAATAACTACTACTCTTATCCTTTTTTGGTGCGAGAAATGATAAGATTTAGTCATCGCAGAAGTGAAGAAGAAATAGAAACGGATCGTTTTTTCTCCACACAACAAACAATAATATTTTGTGTACAGGTAATTGCTATTGAGGGAAAGAAACTTATCTTGAAGCACAAAGGAATGAGCGAGATGATATTCTGAACATGTTTAGTGGAGTTGGGTTTAGGTAAAGTTGTTGTTACAGCTTTCCAATGCTAGGTGTCCTTAGCTAGGTGTGCTCAATTTGTGGTGAAGTGGGAACAATTGCTTAATCTCTTGGCTAAAGAACTTAATGATTTTTCAAATCCTAGGAGGTTGCATAATATTTGGATTCATAGAAATGACATATTCTTCTACAACATCTTGTTCCTGAACAATCGTTTTTCAGATTTGACTGAAAAGAATACTGTTATTGGGTTGAATGAACGAAGAATAAATATTTGATTGAGACCAATAGACATTGTTCATTTTTCGTGCTTCTCATTAGGCATTGTATCATTGATGTAAGTCTCTGAAGTTTTTAGCTAGTAACTTAATAGACGAGACCCAAATATTGTATACAAGGCTTTCCATATTCCAGCAAGGTTGTATTTCAATATTCATTAATGATGTAGTACAAGGCAGGGGAATCCCCAAAGGAGATGTCCCAGCCCCTAGTAAATAACCGCACAGTGGAAACACAAGATCTCATACCAAATCAAAACTCTGTATTCATAAATATAACTATTTACATGCAATGTGCCGAGCTGTAAGGCCTTCCCAGTTATGACCAATTACAGAGCAAGTAATAGTTTTGCAAGATTCCTCAAGATCCAATCCAAACCCTAGCTAGTCCAAATCCACAATTGGATAAGAACACCAAGAAGGATCTACACTTGTACCCTCAGGTCCACCAAGCAATCCTCTGGTTCTCAAGCCTCGACTAGTAGCCCTACTCACAAACTCACGACTCCACCACAATCCTACTGTAAACTGCCTCACATTCGGTGCTTTGTACACAGACTCGGGAAAACTCGCCCTTTAGCTACTCCACGCTAAACTCACGATCCACTCCCTCAGAACGAATGAAAATGAATATGAATCTCAAAAGACTCCACAAGATCCCTACTTATACCCAACTAAGCCACAAGTCGCCTAGTTCATTACAAATTAAATTAAATCCTTTATATTAACAATATGTTGAGCGACAAGTCATTTACAACACAAATTAAATATCCAAAGTTGAAATGCCAAAAGTCAGCTCACTGACAACTCAGCACCACAGTAACCAAGACCAAGCCAAATGTCAAAGAAATCAAGCCCGAGCATCAGCCTTCCACTCCAAGCATAACCAAGTTCCCAAGTCATGTTGAGCTCCTAGTGCATGCCAAGCACTATAGTATTTGTCGAGCTCCTTCAATGACTAAGCACCACTCCTTAGACCGAGCACCAAGCGTATCCACCAAGCCCATTTGGTCAAGCCTCCAACCAAGAAAAACCATAGAGATGACCGAGCACCTCTAGCTTTCCATAAAAATGCTTGAATCTCCAGGAACCTTAGATGCCCCTACATCAATTAACAAAGTTTTTTGTGAGTGGCATAGTATTTAATAAGCCTAGGAAAAAGTTGCATCACAACTATATTGAAGTTTATAATCATAGTTCTTAAGCAACACTTATAGATTGGGAAGGTATATTAAAAATAATGATGGGAGCAATAGATCAATACACAACTAAGGAACTTTCCAGTGAATTCCATTTTTGGAGTTGACAAGGGAATATTACTTAGTTGTTTTTCAGAAAGAGTCAGGAGTTAGATTTTATTCTACTAGACAGGTTTAAAAACATATGGTACTTGTGCACAAACAATGCCTTCATTCATCAACACATGGGCATTTTGGATGCAGACAACATTCTTATGTAGGTTGAGGCTCATGTCTAGTCAGACACTTGCAATAGTCCATGATTGGAATTTCAATATAAGTCATTGTCTGAGGTCACACTACCATTCACCAGCGCACATATTCTAATAGCAAAGTGTTGGTGCCTATAAGACATTCCTAGACTGGGCATATAACTTTACTGTTTTGGGAAATTATTAAGGAATTACCTCAGGTGTATTGGCCTAATTGGTTCATTTTACTGAAGTCATTACTGTTGTGTGCCTACCATTCACTACTGAAATATACAGACTCAGGACTGTTTGAATTGATTTGGGCCTTGGTATGTTTTCAGTGAATATTTTGAATGTAGTACAAGCAAGCTCAGATTTTGGGCATCTCAGAATAACAGCCTGCAAACATTAATTCCAGTATCAATACCCAAACATACTTGCTAATCAAGGTGTGGTTTCCATTATTGTCTACAGTCATTACAGAAAACTTTCTACTCTATTAAAGTATTAGTGATATTCCATTTGCTCAACCAATACGTATGAGTGATTAAACTTTAACGAGATTACACTGCAATTGTAAAATCTCAAAAAACTCTATAACTCTCAGCCAACTTGTGATATTGCTATCAGGATTTAATTGTGTGATTTTGAGTCAAACTCATTGACCCATGTTTCGTGAGTAGTGATTCAACATGAATCCATCTCTCATGAGAATAAATGGAATACTTAGCACTCATTGGATCTAGGTGATGCTCATAGGGGTGAAGCATCGGGACTTCCTGGGAGGTCACCCATCCCAGTACTGCTCCAGCCTAAGCGCACTTAACTACGGAGTTTCCTCCATGGTTAAATCCAAAGCTTGCAATCCCATTTGCAAAACCTTCACCAAGTGTTGTGCCTTATGAACCATTCATTAGATAGCCCCCTAAGCTCATCAATTGATAAGTAGGAGATAATTTCCACAGCAAGTCAAATTGTGATATTGCTATCAGGTTTTAACTATGATTTTGAGTTAAACTCATTGACCCATGTTTCATGAGTAGTGACTCAACATGAATCCATCTCTCATGAGAATAAATGGAACACTTAGCACTCATTGGATCTTAGTGATGCTCACAGGGGTGATGGATTCATGTTGAATCACTACTCATGAAACATGGGTCAATGAGTTTGACTCAAAATCACACAGTTAAATCCTGATAGCAATATCACAATTTGACTTGCTGTGGAAATTATCTCCTACTTATCAATTGATGAGCTTAAGGGGCTTTCTAATGAATGGTTCATAAGGCACAACACTTGGTGAAGGTTTTGCAAAAGGGATTGCAAGCTTTGTGTTTAACCATGGAAGAAACTCCGTAGTTAAGTGCGCTCAAGCTGGAGCAGTACTGGGATGGGTGACCTCTCGGGAAGTTCCGATACTTAATCCTTGTGAGCATCACCTAGATCCAATGAGTGCTAAGTGTTCCATTTATTCTCATGAGAGATGGATTCATGTAGAATCACTACTCATGAAACATGGGTCAATGAGTTTGACCCAAAATCACACAGTTAAATCCTGATAGCAATATCACAATTTGACTTGCTGTGGAAATTATCTCCTACTTCTCAGCCAACTGTTGGACAAAAATTCCTTTCAGAAAAAAAGACAAAAGAGACAGGTACAAACAGGGATAATTTTCAGTGCATTAGATTTGATGGAAGAAAAACAAATTTAAACAATGGAAAATCTGAGAATCAGTGTTTTCTCAACGGAATTTAATGACACGTTCAATGGTAATCAGCTGCAGAACTTACTGTAATAAGAAATAGGGGATGGGTTGTATATCATTGGATTGCAATTGTAGTCTATGAAAATTAGGATGTTGTCCTTTAAAAGTTGGAAGAATTGGATGCATATTTATCCAAAGTGGACCATTTTGATTGGAAGATATTGATAGTTCAACATAGGTTAATGGAGCATCCACGTGAAGATGTCAGACTAACGGTTGCTTCTTTTCTTAGTGAAATCATCAGAATAATAGCTCTCGTTACACCTTATAGTGATAGAATCTTCAAGAAGGTTCTACAACTAATTGTCGACAACTTATGTGGATTACATGATGTCAAGGGACCTTTGGTAAGAGAGTTAAGACCTTGGAACTTATGGCAAAAACCAGATGTTTTATCATCTTGTTGGATCTCAGTTGTGAAAGAATGATTCTACAATTGTTTTAATGTCTCTTAAGGAAATTTAGGAAGCATCATCCAAACAATGTGAGGGCTTGCATCAAAACAATAATGTCCTAAATCTTAGATGAGGATGATGACATATGTAAGCAGTGACAATCAGATTTGTTGGCGATTTGGAGAGCCAAATATAAAATTTCACCTATGGCTTATGAGTTCTTAAGGAAATTAATTGAGCATAAGATTAAAAGGGTTCAAGGAGAACATGACTAAAAATGAGCTAATTTCAATGGGCATATAGGTTATGGGATCTTTGAACTTAGCAAAAATGAAATGAGAAATAAGATAATTTGTTTCACATGCCAGCATACTTGAACACCTGATCACATATTTGGGAACAACAAGAAAGAAGAGTCAGTCGAAGAAGTTCAGATCTTCATTGTAGAAGATGAGAAACCAACAACATGGCTTCAACGTAATGCTACTCAAGCTTGCAAGGAAATGGAATTGGCTACAGTTAATGGTAAGGGATATACAAGCCTCTTATTTAGTGACTTGGAAGTTGTTATTGACATGCATTTTGATGTTCCCATGCAAGAAAATAAATCCTCCGATGATGATGAATCATTTGAAACTAATGACATAATAGCAAATGAGGCCATGCACTTTGAGATGGAGAAAAACTCTTTTAGTGATGATGAGACTAAAGGGGCCGATTTAAATGACCTATTAGAACTTTTATTTCTAGATGAGGAATTTGGGCCATGTAATTTGGAAGATAAAAGTATCGTATGACATGGTTGTTGCAGCCTCAGTGTAGTTTGATAATACCATAATAAAGTTGAAGAAACCTTGTGGGAAGTACAAATTAAGGTAGGGGAAAGGGGATAGTGAGTGAAATTAATAGTGCATTCCTTCACACAATAAAGACGATATTGTTAAAGCTGGAATCAAATTATATGAAGTTTCTCAAAGATAGAGATATCACCATCAAGTTTGCAGTATATAAAGTGGAGGAGATAGATGAGCTCTGTCTTCAACTGAGTATGTCACATTACCTATTGCACTAGGCTGAAAATCAGATTTCTATGGCAGGCACTCATAGGCAAGATGGAGTTGATTCAAAAACCAAGGAGATCATGCAATTTGTTGAAGGAATGAACACCATTTGCGATAATGAAATTGAGCATAGCATTTCCACCTTTCCCTACTCAAATGAGACACATTATGCTAAAGAAGATCAAAAGAACCAGTGAGAAGTTAAACTTGTGAGTTTTGATGAACTATTTACCTATGATGTTGCCTTATGCAGCCGTAAAAGAGTTGATATAACAGACTCTATGGGCAGATTTCAGAGTCATTTCAGTTCTGAGGCAGAAATGATAGAAGAAGTTGTTTACCGGTGAACAAGTTTAATGCTTAATAGAAAAGTAAAGAATGTAACACTGAGTTTCATAAAACTGTAATGCTGCTTCCATTAATGTTCATATCAATACAATATAAGACAATTTACTTCTGATTGATTCCTACTGCCGCTCAGGTGGATGTACATATAGTACCCGAAGGGTTGCGAGTCAACCGTCACATTCCAACTACCTTCGGTACTTGACAACTTACACACTTAACTAATAACTATTCCTAAAGGTCTACAATTATTCCTGACAATAGAAGCTAGACTCAAGAATCCTGATTTTTACATTAGCAATTGTATGCCTTTACAAAACCATGAGATAACAACTTTTCCACATGAGGATGAGGATAAACCTAGTGATACTAGTTCTGCAATTTCATGTGATGATGATCATTTCCTTCATGGAGGTGTTGATTTGATTGATGACACTTGTAGTGAATCAAGAATTCCATGGTTGTCCTTAATGTGTAATGAAGGCTTCTATGGTTCAGCTAGAGATATGCCACTGAGCTTTTTTACTATAGCAGCTATTAGTTTATTGTTTGGTGATTTCTTCTTCATCCATGCTTCATTTATTAGTGGCTGTCTTGCTTCGTCCTCTAGTGCATCTTCAGATTTGGCTTGCTCTACCAAAGTTATTGAGTTGCAGGCAGGTTTGTAAAGACATTTTTTCTTGAGGTGATTATTCTTCAAGTGCAGACGCATGATGGCTCCTTTAGTACTATTATTGATGCTAGCATATCTTATAAAGGAACATTTGCTGGCCTAATGGGTTGATCCTCGTGCCTATTAGAGGTGTATTTGGCATCTGTTGGGTGGATTACTCATTCCAATGTCTGTGAAGGTGGTAAAATGATATGCATTTATTTCTAATCCCAGGTTCGAATGGTTAGGCTGATTTGGGATCTAGATGTTGACAGGATGAGTGCTTTTCTTTTTGTGGATTATGACAAGTTGCCTCTCATCTTGAGGCTTGGTGTTGTTATGATCGGAGTGATGTAGTAGATTGTGCAGCAGTATTGTCCAAGTTGACTCCGGATCTAGAGATCTTACTGATAAATGAGTTGCACCCTAAATTCTAACATTTGGTTTCACAGTATGGCATGTCCTGACTTAAGAGATTCTGGAATGACCTATAGAGCAGTTGTAAATTGATATGGGATCTTTGTATTGGTTTACAGATGTATGATTGCTTGAGTTTATTGAGGATACTGTAAACAGCTCAAAACTTCTTATCAGGATGATAAGGTGTTAGAAGACAAAATAATGATAGTAGTTTCTGGTATTGTCCAACAGCGGGTTCTTTGATATATATTCATTCACATTTACATTATGATATGAATTTGGATTGAGGGTTGTTGCGATTACTTCTTAGCAATCTTTGTATAAATTGGAACATCCAACCAACATACACACAAACAGTTTGACAATTTCCAGCTAGATAAAAGGATGGAACAGTGCAGTTTTGATGTAAAAATATTCAATGGAAGTAGTGGTAGTCTTATGGTGCAGCAGGAGTCAAACCACCACAAAACACAATGAAAAATCTTAAGAACAAAATCTTTTCCAAAGAATTCAATGAGACATTCGATGGTAATCACCGACGAGGCTTGCAAAAGGAAAAGGAAATTGGAAATGAATTGTATATCATGGGATGACAGACCCAATGTGTGGATGATGTCCTTGCAAAATTGGAGGAATTGGATTTATGTTTATCCAAAATAGACCAGTCTGATTAGAGGCTCTTAATGTAGGTCTTGTAGCCTTCCATGATTAAATTAGTCCGTCACAGATTGACAGAGCATCCATGTGAAGAGGTGATGTTAATAGTTGCTACTTGTCTTAGTGAATTCTTCAGAATCACAGCACCAGTTACACCCTATAGCGATAACATATTAAGAAGGGTATTGCAACTGATTGTGGATAGCTTATGGGGGTTATGTGATGACAAGGGCCCTACTTGTCGTAAGAAGGTAAAGATTCTAGAACTAATGGCAAAAACCAGATTTTTCATTCTCAGGTTGGAACCTTGGTTGTATGGAGATGATTCAACACTTGTTTCAATTTTTCCTAAGAGAATTTATGAAACAACATCCCAACAACTTGAGAGCTTGCATAAAAACCATCACGTCATTAATCCTTGATGAGAACAATGACATGTAAGCAATAAAAAATTAGATTTGTTGGCTATGCAGAGAACGGAGAATATAATCTCACCTATTGCTTATGAGCTTGAGGAGGACTTGATTGAACATAAGTTTGACATGTTCAAGGAATTTATGACTAAATGTGAGTTAACATCAGCAGGTATACAGGTTGTGAGTTTTCTAAAAATGAGCAAGAATCAAATAAGGAGAGAGCAAACTTATTTCACATGCCATCAAACTTGGACACCTACTCATGTTGTTGATGTAGATAAGGCAGACCAAGAAATTCAGACCAGCAATGGAAATGATAAGAATCTCACCACTTTGCCCCCACAAGAAAATACACTGATTGGTGATGACATGAATGCAATTTTTGTCAAGGGTATGGAACATTCAAAGCTCTACATTGGTGACTTAGAGATTAAAATTGACGAGGGCTCCATTAACAATAGTCATACTCTGTGAAAGCGTGATGGATGTTTCTAAAGAAGCTTATAAAACTTCATGTCATGAGAAATTGTTCAATGGCACAGCAGCAACCTTGCCTTTGCATACAAATTAATCAAACAGGGAATTTGAAACACATGATGACATTGTTGAGAGGTGCGATGAATCATGTATTTCTTATATCAACAACTCACTTATAAACAATACTGATTTAGAATACCAAACAAAGATCGTATTCAAGGATGATGATGCCCCTCACTATGACAAGGATGAGAGGCATGTCTTGAAGAATCATCTGAAAGCACTGAAGATATGACTGTTGCAGCCTTAGTATGCTATGACGACACACACAGGATGATTGAGGATCTTTACATAAAGGCACAAATGGAAATTCAGCAAAAGGGAATAAGAAGTGATTCTTATATTGTTAATTTACAGAGGGTTATAGTAGCCTTGTGAGTCTTTGAAATCAGATTATTTATGTTTGCTTATAGACAAGGTTTACATCTTAAAGGTTGCTGAAAGATATGCTAAACAATTGAGGGAAAAATATGATGTGGTTAATAAGCTCAATTGAAAGCTTAATATTGCTCAAAAGGCATTGGATAATACGTAGGTTGCTCTTCATGAAGTAGAAAATCAGATGGTTGCTACCAAACAATCTAGGGAATGGGAGATTATAGGAAGGCATGAGTTTTCTAGGAAGTAATTAAGGAACTTGATAGCATTCAGCAAACTTATAATTTGGACAGCTGCCCCAAGAAATTGAAGGAACCATTAGATCGTCAAGATGAGATGGAAGTCATTCAGTTTGTTGACTTTGTTTATTTGAGATGGATTCTGATTTGACTAAGTGGATGAGGATGATCCCACCAATTTACATGACAAGGATGAGATTAATCGCAGGATTTGGGACCCATGCATACACACTAGCGTTGGGCCTCGGTCACAAAACTACAACAATGGGGTGATTTCCAAAGAAGATTGTAGGAGAACGCACATCTGTTCCCAAGATCATATGGATAGAGTGGTATGCAATCTAGGAGTTAATAGGAAGGACACTATGCATTATGTGGACTATGTTGAGTTGCTTCACCATCTAAGATGTGACACTATTATTTTCAGAGTAGCACAACAGACAGTCACAACAATATCTCTGAATATCACATGGGATCCAATGATCATAGTAATAGATGAGTTGCATTCTTTTTTTTGGTACCACAACATGGCAGGTGCTGACTTCAAAGTTACTAGTATGGGCCATTAAGATGCTAGTAGATGGATATGGGATCCTAGTATTGGTTTATGGACTCATGATTGTTTGAGGGAAAACAATCTTGAGGAGAGAGGATTGTAATGTCCCCCTTTGGGGACATTAGGAAATTAAGGACATTTTCCTGTAATATTAAAATTGATTTATGAGAACATGATGCAACTTAATTACAAGGGGTCGGTTTAATATTATAAAGTGGGCAAAAGTGACAAAGGAGGAATAAAACTAGAAGGCAAGAGAAGACAACGAAATAGTCACTGTTTGAGCACTAAAGGGGAAGCCAAATTTTCAGCTATGCTTGGTTAGTTTTTTTTTTTTGGAGAACTTTGAGTTGCTCTTGGAGACACATTGGGAGTGCTTACAACTTCCTATTCAGAGCTGAGGTCAGAAACCTTTAGGCCATTTCTAGTGGATTGGACTCAATTTAAGTTCGTTAGTACAGTGGATTCAGACAGAGTTCACACTGAGCTTAAAGGTTCTCTCTTACTGTTCCAATCTAACTGTGTAACTGTATTTAAGATTGGATCTTAGATATCGGGTTATTGTATTGCTGATGTATAATGCAATAATGTATTTTGAGGTAATTTAATGACTATCTACTGGTTAATTTGCTAGTTTGTATTGGTGGTATTATTTGCATGAGCTATTTGTTATGTTTTAAAGTTTGTGAGGAAATTTGGGAAAATATCCCTTCGAGATATTACAGCTTATTAGACATGACGTATGTAAAGGTACATACATATAGAAATGCAATGTTGACCTACTCGAATTTAGTTTAGAAAAGGGTTGAATAGTAACCCTAATTAGATAGCGGCCAAAGTATGTTTGTCTTATTGGCTAGTAAGATTACTATTCTGATACCAATTTTTTAATATCTCCTTTTGGAATTACTCTATATTTTACCCTATAATTATAAGTTAAATTAAAACAAGGAAGATAATACAATTAGAGATATAACTCTACCCAAAGAATGTAAAAGCATGATAGATCCTGGTTGAGATCCTTAAATCATGTTAGACAATTATTGAAGATATAATCTGTTATTAGTATTAGGGTTAAAGAACATTTATCTGTAATCGTCTTAGTTATATAATGCATATAATTCATTATTTCGGTTCAACCATAATGGGGCTTGGATAAGGAAACGTGATAGGGTAGCCAAAGTGATCCTCATGCTAGGGCTAAGGCCTGATATACCATCCCTCTTGGCTTCATGCAGTTGTCTACCTTCCATCCTTCATGAGTTGGTGTATCTAGTTAGTATGCTTGTAACTGTCTCCTATTCATACCACCTTATTCGCCCTACTATGATTGAAACTCCTTTGAATCCTTTTCAGTATAGGTTAGAGGGGAAACTACAATAGAGATCCCAAAGTATCATTCCCATCTAAGCCCAAGGGAGGTATTCACATTGCCTCACTTGGTGTCATGTGACCGACCTCTAGCCATCCACCACAAGGTGGTGTACTTTAAAAGAGAACCTCATATCAGTTTCTACCTCCTTGCATTTCCTCTCCCACCCACACATGATGGTTTCCTTGGGACAATAAATAAATTAATAATCTAGAGTGATTAGCATTTAAAAGAAGATGAGCATAAGGGGCTTTATAATGAGTGGTTCATAAGGCACAAAATTTGTTAAAGGCTTTGCAAATGGGGTTGCAAGCAAGGTGGCCTTAATCTTGGAGGAAGCTCCCCAGTTAAGTGCACTTGAGCTGAGATGGTACTAGGATGGGTGACCTCTCGAGAAGTCTCAATGTTTCACCTCTGTGAGCATTACCCAGATGCAATTAGAAATGGGTCAATGATTTTGACTCAAAACTACACAGTTGAATTTATAAGTAGGTAACATTTGCATCATGCATACACTAATCATATATCTCATGCATACCACCATTGAACAAGAATGCTTAGCCTGCAATAAATATTTGTCTGGTTTGGTCCATCTATGTGCTTGATCGGTGATGTTTGATGAACTGATCTGCTCTTATGAGCTTCAGTGATAATTGGATTGGTTGTCTTGATGCCTCCTCCATTCTGATCTTCTTGCCTTAATAACATTGTGCCTCTAGAAGAGAGACAACTCTTGGAGATTGCTGTCCTTAAGGGATGGACACGACCTTTCTTAACAATGCCTTTTCGTAACTGATCTCTTAATGATATTTATTTATAACCAATCCCTGCCATTAATTGTTGCGTCAGGTATCCTAACCAGTGGTATATGTTAATCCCATGATATGTCTAATGCTCTCTTACTAATACGAATGAAAAGGTGCCAATATTTTATTATTTTCTATTCTTTTCCATTTTAATTTATATGATCAGATAACATCAATAATGTTAATATCAAAGTTCGCACCATTGGCATATTTTTTGGTCACATTAATCTTATCCATTATTTAATAGATAATTGGGTTTTCTGAAGGGTCACTTTTTTATGTTAATGCTGTCATTGTCATGGATGATACTGATTCTCATTCTATCATAAAGCTAAATGTTAAGTTACTCTTTAACTTATTGAAACACCTTAAGATGTTAACTCCATATCCACACTTAACCAATTAGTCCATCTATATCAAAATGTCTAGTTGGTCAATTTATCTTGGCTTATCACTAAAAGGTGAAGCTATGAGGGTGCACCAAGAGTTATAACTATTAATAAAAGGTGGTGTCTTGTTATATGAGTGTTTGCTTTAATTCTAAAATTTCTGTTGTTGGTATTTATTGCCTTCTAAAATAACAGAATCACTGGTTTTAGTATCTTATTGTTGCTGGTGCTTCTGTCTTGTTTACTTGCTGCTTTTAAGGTTTATCTCTGCTTATGTCTTCTGTTATATCTTATAGTATTTCATTGAATTGCTTGCCTTTATCTCACATACCTTTTTTAATACCCAATCCCACCTTAACTTGAAAGGAAGTGGCAATTCATAAATAGGAATGACTTCACTAGTGTGATGACTTCTTCCTCAAGAGAGGTGCCTCATCATTACTAATCATGGGTCATCATTTTTTAACATTTAATCACTTTATTTCCTAACATCCTTTAACTTATTGGACTCTCTGAATAACGTGATCAAGCCATGATAGTTGGACTTTAAACAAGGTGATTCCACTTTAATGAGTTAGCCCGAGTTACCTAGAGATCATCCTTTATTAGTTGTACTTAAACCTGAGGTTTGCTTCTCATTCCTATGATTTGGATCGATCCTAGGCAAAGCATCACAACATTTTAGAAGTTTTCAATGATTGTTCTTCATATGTTTGAAAGGAGACTTACTGTTCTTTTCATAGAGAGTTTGACCAAGCCTCTCATAGGTTGGTTTAAGGCTTTTAACCCACTGTCTTTGCAAGAAGTCATTAAGAGGGCAATAGCTTTGGAAACATTTATACCTGAAAACAAATTTGACTCTAAGACATCACTAGTGGGACAATAGAAGAAAACATTTAAGAACAACACATTTTGATCCAGGTGGATCTAGAAAAGCCAAAAAAAATCAGTCTTACAATCACTCAAACTCAGCATTGCTGCATAGAGCTCATAAAACTTTACCCCACGCAACTTGAACGGGGTCAAGAGGAGCTCATCCTTAGAAGTTATGCTCTGTTAAAGGTCTGGTCAAACAGGCATAGCAGAGGTTGACTAAAAAATGGTGAAAATATGATTGTCTCAAATGCAAGTAAAATTGACACCAAGTCAGAGAGTTCATCATGTTGATTCCAGAACTATCTTCGGTTTCACAAAACAGAGTCTGTATGCAAAAGTTACGGCCAGTCAATGTTTTGTGGTCAAAGGTTGATGAGGTAGGCTAGTGGTGACATCAGCATGACATGGTTAAAACGGTGACATGGTAAAGGTCCAATCAAAAGGCAACAAGTGGCAGGATGGTGACATGGCGAGTTGAGGTGGCAATGCCGACACGTGGCAGTTGCAAAAAAGCAAAACACTTGACCAATTGAAGTGTGACATGTCAGCAAGGAAGCCAATAATTTGGTGCCATGCAGCACTGATGTGGCAGTCCTATCCGAATCAGATTTTATTCTTATCTGAGTCAAAAGACCATTGGAAGGTTTGAACCTAGCAATTCCAATTTCCAATTTGTCCCCTCCACCATTCCACCAAATAAGGGGGGTTATGCTATTTTTTGGTCGCCAAATCGTTTTGTTACTTATCAGGTCAGGCATGATTATTAAAAGCTAATGGTGGATATTGAATCACCAACCACCCAACTCCTAAAAGCAATCCCTACCATTCCACCATTTACTATTTTGGGAATTAATTTGAGGCACATTTTATTTTAAGTGTTTGCAGCCAGAAACCTTTTAAATAAAGCTATATTTGTTTCAAGTAGCCCCAAAAAATATAATGATGATAAAGTGGGGTATAAAACAAATATCCAAAATAGTTAAAAGGGTTATTATGGTTATAACCCATTTATGGAAAAATTCATGTATAAAAGGAGAGTAATATTCTTTGGGAAGACAATTAGCTTTGGAGAATTTTCAGTGATAGAATTCTTGTGGAAATTTTAATTGTAATTTCTACAGGGAAAATTATTGAGAGATTTTGTAAGCATGAAGGCATTGGGTATTGTGTTCAAGTGCATAGGAGACACTGTGAATGGGGCTTTGAAGCTTGGATGTTGTAATAAAGCATTTTTCTTGGCAACATTGATAAAGTTGTTCCCGAATTGAGAAGTGGATCTGGAGACATAGTCCTAACTTGACGAACTCCGTTATCAAAGTTTTTGCATCTCTTTTCTATCTCTTTCTTATTTTCTCATTTCTCTTAGTTCTTTATTGTTCTCTCTTTTATGTTTGAAATGTTTCAATCATAACGGTATTACGTACTCTGTTGTAAATTCAATGGTTAAAACATATAACCATGCATTTACTGCCTGGATCAGGGAAGTCATACTTTATTTTGGATTAAGTCCATAAACTTGTAAATCCTAGTTTTTAGATCAAATTTGACTAGAAATATCTCAATCGAAGAATAAATTGAGAAAATCAAAAATTGCGCTTCGTGCAAAAGATGTGGGTACGAGGACAATGATGCCTTGGTAAAGGATAGGTGCATTACATAGAGATGATTTATACAAGGAATGGAAATTAGAGGAATTTGAACAAAAAATGAAAGTGAATGAATCAAATTTTGAATATAAAGAACTAGAAAAGTCTCTAGGAGGCACCCTTCTACCCTTTTTGTTGTGTCTAGATTCAACTATGTTGAGGTCTATGGGAGCAGAAATTGCAGAATTACTTTATAGTGGAGCAACCCAGTACTGTCTAGATGAAGGATGTGCCTTGGAGTGACTAACGTGGTCTTGTGAGTGTAATGGTTACATTTCTTTGGAAATTTCACTCTAAACTACCAAAACATTCAGCTGAAATTCAAATCAAAAGGAACAGAAGTGATGCCAAGTTATATGTAAAGGACCCTTTAGAGTTATTTCAATACAACAGATGGAACAATTGTAAGTTGCTTGGACAACTCCTTGTTTACTGACAACCATAAGTTCATAGATATGAAATCTTATCATAGTGATAACTAGTCTATCTTGGATATCATGGTATGCAATGGGTTACCTTCAAGACTGCCTCCTAATAGAGAATTTCAGCATATAATAGAATTGGAACTGACTTTCGAGCCTAGAGTGCAACCTGCTAGTGCTACCATCCAAGGAGGTACAAAGAAGAAAAAGATATGCTAGAGAAGAACTGTTAAATATGAGTCACATCAGGTATAACTTGATTTCCATTGCTTCATCAATGGTTTTGTTAATGAAAATAATGCAAACGATTATTGAACAAGCTTTGGAACTAAGTTGCTGAATCATGGGATTTTTCCAAGCATTTCCTGATATGAAACGTACTGGAATCTAAATCTGAAACGAATCTCTTGTCGGTACACATCTGGGATTTGTCTTTTTAAATCCCGAAATGTTTAGTTGTTCTAGTTTGATCTTCTAGATATTTTTAAGACCTAGACTGCTGATCAGCGAATTATGAACTTACCTATCATTAGATTTTGGCTTGATCTTTCTGAGACAGAAACCTGAATTTAAATTAGAATGATATGTTTCAAAATTTAAAATTTGCAATAGCATATGTATAGGTATATGATATTCTAAACTTAATCCTAAGATATATATACACACGCACGCACGCACACACACACATATATATATATACCAATAACGTACCCAACATCCTACAGAAATTTGTGTCATACCAGCATTTCTGAACAATAGGACTATAATAACAAGGTACATAATTGTGGGTTGATGCACTAAATTGGTCATTTGCATGGAGCTGTGTATTTCTCAAATATTGACTTGAGGGTAGGTAACCATTAGAGTAAGTAATCAAATAAACTTTTGTGTAGTTATAACTTATATGTCTTATTCTCACAAGTTAAAAAAAACATGCCACAAGGGAATGGAAATGGAATAATATTGCTTGTGTGGTGCAATGACAAAATCTCTTTGTTACGCATGTCATACCATATTCATCTTTTCAATGTTAAAGTGTATTGTAAACTGATTTTGAAATCATGCTTAATTTTAATCCTTCAGAATTTTCTTGATTACAAGCAAAAATCAAAGACTTCACCCGATTACAAAAACGCTGTGATGAAAAAGGAAATACATCCAACATGCTGTAATAAGCACCCCAGACGTAGAATGTTTTGCCAAGTCTGATTTTCACTGAATAGTGAATTCTGATTTTTTCTTGGCTTTGTGTTTATTTTTTTATATTTTTTGTATTTTTGAATAAGGTGGTTGCAGTACTAAAGAATATAACCAAATGCACAAGACTGCTAACTCCAAACTAATGCCAGAACTAAATGAGGATCTGGTTGGAAAAATCAGATTTATTCAATTTGTTTTGAAACAATACACCATAAGATTGTACCAGGCTATCTGCTAGCCAAAACTGATATCATGAGTTGCATACATTTGGATCAGCTGCTTGATTAATGTCTTTTTTCTCTCTGTCAAGTACCCAAGTGCTGTTATCAATCAAAAGTTCTGATTTCAGTGGGATGACAGCTGCTGCTGCCAAGGAAAGCACAGATCCAATGAAACAGTGAATATGGTGCTGCTGTACGGCTGGAAATTCAATACCGATCTGTCTACTACATTGCTTAGAGGCCCTATAGAGTTGGAACCTGACGTTTTCTGTCCCAAACACCTGGAACAATAGTCTGATCTGCAATTTTCCATGTCAACCAAGCTGGGTCTTGTTGGATGGAAACTGGAGCTGTATGGCCCAGGCTGGGTTGCTCAAATTAAATAAAATTATTCCTGAAGCTCCAATCTGTAATTTTTAATGAGGAAATCCCTGCCTTCCAATTCTGAGCTGAGAAATGTCACTAAATTTTGGATTGCAAACTGAATACAAATTGACTTAATTGCATGGCCTGTCACCAAGACTTGGGGATATGTTCAGCTCCACTCTCTCCCTGGAGATTTTGTTCCTGAAAGATGAATTCTGGTTCAAACCTCATGGAGGTTCAAAACCCAATGCTGCAAAATACAATAATCCTGGATATCCCAAAAAATCTCAAAATCCTTTTTTAGTCAACTTGTTTTTCCCTCTCAAATGGTTTGAACCATATACGATTTTATCATTATTTTATTTTGTAATTTACCTAAGTTTTATTTTAAAAAACTCTCCCCCTAGGAGTCTGATACATACGAGGGGTTATTTATTCATAAAATGGGTGGTCATGTATTATTATATTACGAGTGACTATAATAGTCCACTTAATTGTTATTATATTATAATCTGAGTAATTAATTAAATTATCCCCTACACAGTCTGCTGGCTTGTGGGAACCATATAATAGGCCAACGTTAGCTGTCAATTAGCTTGCCTAAAGAGCTGCTTATCAAAATGGGAAAAAAAAAAAAACCTTCTCTAAAGAGGGGACATTACACATGCAATCAAAAGTTTCCAAACTAAAGTGTGCTAGCAAAATGACCACAAGATATCTTTTCATCCCTTGTGTTCTGTTCAAACAACGGCAGCTTCTTCCTAGCCTCCGATGTTGTGCAGCGGCAAGAAAGCAGATTAAAAGCCAAGCACCATTTTTGTTTTTGTTTGTGAAGTATCCACCATGATTTTAGGAGATACCTTGAGCATACAAGAAACTATGGAAAAATTAAAGTATAAGCTTTGATATCATGTTGAAACAATGCAGGCATCAATCCCATAAAAATTAAACAATTTCGTTCACATGGATTGCACCAAAATGTAAATATAATATAATGCATTGGAATTCTTACAATGTGTTGTACAAATATTTATAAAGTACTGCATTCCAACACTGTCATAAATCATGGGATCTTCACTGAAGGGGCAATACAATACCATGTGGGATCATATTGGGAGGTTTAAAATAGGCCTAAAAGGGGTCAAAATATTTACGAAAAAGGGGTGAGGGGGTTTTCTTTGGCATGGGGAGAGGGGAGTGAGGTCAAAATATAAGAAGACAGTGTAGGGGGTTATTTGGGTGGGTATTGGAGGGGGTGATTAAAAAAGAGTTTGGGGCAATATTTTTGAAAATAAGAGGATTCTTTAGTATGCCATAAATATACGAGCTATGACCCAGGTTCACTAGGTGAAGACCTCGAGATCATAATCCATCTTGGGAAATAACTCCTATGTTTCCTAACTAATTTAATAAAACTAATTAAATATGTTAGTCCCTAACTGATTTAATTATTTTTATTATCTAACATGAAATTTTATGGATTTTGGTTGTTAAAGCTGAATTTAAATCTTGCAAACTAAACTCTCTGAGTTGTTTCTATTATTTGGCTTTTTGGAGGGAGGTTGTTTCTGCATTTCTTGTTTAAACCATGTGAGAAGGGTGTTGCTAACAATAGCATGGATGTGCAATTAATATTTCAATAAAGGCTACGAATAATTGATAATTTACGTAAATTAAAATGGTAGGTGAGAGTTGCTATTGTTTTTTTTTTGGATTTGCATTACAATTAGCAATGACAAGGTATCTTTGCTAGAAAACAAAGAGAGATATTATGTGCTGTTTAACTTCTTGTTATCATATTTATCTTGGGAACTTTTGGCAGGTTTCGTCGGTTAATGTATATTATCTGCATGCAAATGAGACAGTGGATGACCTTATCTGGTAACTCACCTTATGGTTATTTCTGATTGTTCTGTTGCCCGACATTGAATGTCAACTTAAAATGACGTAGCTCTATATAATCTGATTTTGAATTGGAATTCTACGCAGGGATTGTGTGCAGCATAAACTGGAAAATTTAGGACAGGTTTATTTTCTGAACCCACTATTTCCCATGTTTCCTGTTATTATAGCATATCGTGACTCATCCACACCCCCATTCCATTGTGATTTACCAATAATTGTTATCCTTTGGTAGGGCACATTGTGTTAGCAACGAGATTAAAACTGATATATGTTACAACTAGCTTAAACCAATCAAGCACTTAAAAGATTCTAAAGATTTATTTTTCGAGTATGTTTTTCAAGTTTTATGTAGGGGGTAGGGGTTGAGTTGCCGTGTTTCTTCTGAATGCACAATCTACCTACAACTTTATTTATATAGGATAGTTAGGTTGATTCTTATTCAATTAAGTTTCTGCCAATGGCTAATGTTTGTTTTGTATTGTAGGTGCTTGATGGTCAAGAGAATGCCTTGGAAGCTTCTTCAGAGCAGCAATTTAACTTAAATAAACGCCAGAAAAAAATGGATTCTTATTTGCAACCTTGTCTTAATGATCACTGTAGTACGAAATCTTTGAATTTGGGTTTGGAATGTGACAAAGACCACCAATGATAATTGTGTAGTCCAAAATTTTGTAAAACTGAAAACTGCTTGTATTTATACAGTTCAAAGTTAACAGACATGGATGCCTAACCGATTTATTCATCAGCATCTTCTCTTTCTATGTATAATGAATCAAGCTTTCACGGTATTCTCTTGTTAATTTTGGTAGAAATCCAGCATGATGATGAAGGGAATGAGTCATTGGATTGTCCTCCTTTGTGGATTTAGTGGACAAGTAGTAGTGGAAGTAATGAAGGAATATATTTTCTTACCTTGCAGTTATTTTCATTTATAATCGAATAAATCATATCAAAGTAAACAAAACATATACTATGCAAAATCCTTAGGCAGACATCCCATGATTTTTCTTTTTCCTCTATGCAAATAGAATTTTAAATTTCTTGATTAGTCTTTTCTTTTTGCCAGATCATTCCAATCATTGAGAGCCAGTACGTTTAGCATGTGTTGTTCCCGCAGGGGCTACCTTGAAATGTCGGGTTCATCCGGAGCTGCTTGCTTTCTGGGGTTCCATCCTTTGAGACTTGGCATTTGGGCTTGTGGTGCAGATAGCATGTGGGACAGCCCCTACTATCTATCGGCGCTTTGTCTGCAGTAGCAGATCTTTCTTCATTGGTGCAGATCGTCTGATCGGGGTTCTTGATTTGGTTGTCCTGGTCCTTTCGCCATTGGCCTGTGGATCCTCATAGTCCATAGAATTGTAGGGTAGGCTGGTGAATCCATTAACTGTACAAGGTAAGCTACAGGATATGACACTGCATAAAAAGTCAATCTACACCAGGTAGGGATCGTCAATTTGTCCATGTGGGACTAGCTCCCTTAAAATAGTAGGGCCCGCCCATGCTAGATGTCATGAGGATGCATAAGAAGGCTCAAGCGGTTCACCGAGAGAGGCCCTATATATCTATGGGGGGCACCTCACCTTTATTGCTTGATCATTCAATGGTTCAAGGTCATCATCACGATCAACAAGCAGAACGCCCCCCCTTCTTATTTAGTTGTTGAAGGTCTGCATAAGCTCCATATTTTCTATATTCGCCAATGCAGGCCATGGAACTGAATTTTGTTGAAATACTTAATGTAGTAGGTTTGCCCCTAGAGCCAAATGCCCACCTACCACCACTCTGATGGCCTATTGAATGGTCAGAAACATTAATGCATGGTAGGTGAGTTCAAATTCGAAATGAGAGGGAAGATGTTTTTTCCAAGAGACAAAAGGAATGAATTGGATTCATTCGATTAGTGGAAGAGAGCAGAGTAGCAGAAGTGGATCAGTTGCAGAGCAGAGAAGGAAATCGATCAGCAGATAAAGTCAGAGTTCAGAAGACGGAAGGTTTTCAGTTTCGTGTTTGCAGTTGCACGTGTTGGATCTTTTGTCATTCTGTAAGTTTGTATTGATTCGACCTATGAAACAGTGATTGCTCCAGGTGGTGTTGTATGTAGCCATTAGAGCTGTAAGTTTTAAGTTTTATTAGTTTGAAGATTTTAGGGTTTCTAGTTGAAATCGAATGCTCCCAGATTTTGTAATAGTTTTTATCTTATTTGAATAGAAAGCAAGCATACTAAAATATGTTGTTCCCTACTTCTATTCATCATTGCATAGTATTTTGCATTTGAAAAATTCATAGTTGAAAGCTTCATCCTTCAGCTCTCTACATTTTAATGGTAGAAATATTCTAGTTATAAGTTTGGTCTATAGCTCACTCAATTCAGTGTTTGATCGAGCTCTCTCTTTGTTGTTATTGCCGAGCTCACTTGGCATTCTCTTTTGTCGAGCATCACCTTGCAATGATGACCAAGCTCACTCGGCATCTTCATTGTTGAGCTCACTTGACATACACTATTGCCAAGTTGCCCTTCTGTGCCGTGTTCACTTAGATTCTTGTGCCAAGCTTACTCGACACCCATTGTCTGTCACTTGGCATCCATTATGTGTCGAGCAAAACTGTTAGCAAAATTTTTAGGGTTGTGATTTATTTTTTACAAATTTACGACTGTAGGATATGGATATGGCTCCATTGTCTCTATGGTTGGCAATCTTTGTCTCTGTATATGGCTTTTCTGCTAGCTAGGCTAGTGCCAGGAAGGGGTGTTGCTTACTCCCCTGCATTAGCCGCCTTTGCTCTTGTTGCCTATGCTTTTTGTGCCTTGATTTATTTTTCACAAATTTATGACTGTAGGATATGGATATGGCTCCACTGTCTCTATGACCGGCAATCTTTGTCTCTATATATGGCTTTTCTGCTAGCTAGGCTAGTGCCAAGAAGGGGTGTTGCTTACTCTCCTGCATTAGCCACCTTTGCTCTTGTTGTCTATGCTTTTTGTGCCTTGAATATCGTGGGTCCTCCATATTGATATGGACCTACTTCTTGGTCCATTAAATGTGTTGCTTAAGCTGTAAGATCTTTGGGGTGGATGATCAATTGCCTAAGCCTCTACTAGCGTGAAATTTAAAGGCACTAGAACGGACTCTGCAATAAGCTCTCGAACCGTACATGGGACTGCAGGTTCCCTTTTGCTTTAAATAGTAGGGGTAGGAGGCCCTTCTACATTATTGTAAGGGCCCCTAAAATAGATTATTGTAGTGCCCCCCTTCTAGATTATTTAGATGGGTAAATGAATGATATTACTTGAGTAGATTAGCAAAGGTTAATAATATAATGAAGGGTTGTGCACCCTTTATTTTGCTATTAGTGTGGGAACCAATTATTAGAAATGTTTGATTGAGAGAAGTTTATGAAGCCAGATTCAATATGTAACATGAGAATAGAATAATAGGGGGAATTGTAGGCCTATTGGGCATTGTGATTCTAGCCAATTCCTAAAACGAACAGGGAATCAGTACAGTAATGAAGCCATTCCAAAAATTGATTGATTGTCGACCTCCTTGGTTGATTGCTTTCCTTGAATGACTGCTTCTGTTGGGAATTGATGAGTGAAGTGGCATGAATGATACTTGGTGGTGGGATCAAACTAGTCAGTAGTCCTTTGCCCTTCCCTGAGAAATAGTAGGGGGTATGCAAGGGCCTACCTTGAGCCTCACAAGTTTTTATTATTTTAATTTTCTTGTGCAATGGTGTTTTCTTCTATTGAAGATGATAAAAGATCTATTGGCCACATTTCTTGTAAAGAGTTTCTAGACTCACTCGCAAATGGTCACTTAGTAGTTAATATCTTTGGGCGGTTGGGCTCAAGTACTAGCTAGGCCATTATATTAACTCAAAATTATGTTGAATCTAACTTCCAATTGTTGGTCTCGTCTACAAATGATGGTGCTAATCCATCCCATACTAGATGTTATGAGAAAGGAGCCAACCCACACTGGCATGAAACCAAATCCTCTACATGTGGGTGAAAAGCAAAATGATGAGCACTCATTGTGTAATGCTGCTAAAAATCTCTAATCTTTGTTAGAGGCCCATCAAAATAAAACCAGGAATCAAGAGACGACTTCGATCTTTAATTGGCCAAGGTTGTGAGTAACCCTCTTAGCAAACCCAATCACAAAATCCTTGAGGGGAAACATTGTGGTGAAGACCTCTACAATCTTTCCCACATATCTCCAAATACCACGAGAGTCCCATATAAGAGTATCCTCAAACACATTATATGGTCCCTACTGCAAATCCGCACCCTCCAATAGATACTCCCATGAAAGACTGTGAAGTAGATATTACATGTGGATGCGTCAACCAACTCTTCTGCAATCCACAATTGATACCTTTGAAATCGTGGTGCGACCAATTGTTCAATGTTATCAATTGTATGAGATGAAATAACATATTTGCTTCTTGTAGAAGGAAACATATCTCCATGAGAGCACCTCTCCACATCATGTAATCCCCTAACCAAATCCTAAGAAGAAGGGGGAATAGTGTCAAGAACAAGCACACATCCCTCTGAAGCATCCCTCATTGCTATGCTAACTACGGAAGAACTTGGCACAATAAGGCTCAATCCGCAATCATTTCCTTTGTATCCACTACACACCTATCCTAGATAGACGTATCTACATCATCACCACATCCATCCTCCCTACTTGTGGAAGTAACCTCACTACCAACCACCACTAGGTGTAACATAATTGGATCTAGGGCCGATGTGGACAAAACCCTCTCCAACTCCATGGTAACCTCATCTAAACATGATTGTGACTCCTAGAGAGTCATCTAAAGAGTCCACAGGCACCTAAAGCTCCTAGGTGAGCTCAACCACCACCTCCTCTTTCCCTAACAATGTCTCATAATAGTTGCTACCCCACTCTAGAAGGTAATTTTTGTTAGTTACCGACTGAGAGTAATTATGTCTCAAGATCTAACAGCCTCTACTAGGGAAAGACAATTATCGTCATGCTCATTTGCCATCGGAGCACCCCAATCAAATGCATCTAACCTATGTTAGATAACATCATATTGCTCTAGAGCTAAGAGGATATCACTATCGCTCACCTTCAGCTGACTAGCCACATGATGTCTCTACAACTCTGGACTCCTATGTAAGCCTCTGTCTTACTAAACACATAGTGATAGGAAGTAGAATCATAATTGCTCCCACAAGATTGCTAACACCATGTGTGCAATCCTCCTCCCATGTATTAATAATTGAGGTATAGCTACTCAATACCTCTACCAACTCCTCATTTGAAGTAGTGGAAGCCCTCGCGGTATTGAACTCCATGCATGTCTCAACTCCCCTCCCCCCGAAAATAATAAGTCCCTATAAATATCAATCTTGGGACCCATCCAAAAATCTCTAGGAGTCATCACCTAACATCTAGCAAGGAATATCATACCCACAACAACTCATAGAATCCTTGAACAAATCATCAAGGGTGTCCTTACTATTTGTATCCACAACTCCTAATTTAATATCCACTAATGTCATTTGCCCTTGCATAGATGACTCAATGTCATGTCGTGAATCAATAATGGCAAATCCTAAACCAACCTTCCTTGACTCATTGTAATGCCCATATTATTAGTATTAGAGTTAGGTGACCATACGTGCATTGATACCACATGAGGAAGCCACTACCTTCTATATTGAATCATCACTGTGACAATTATCATAGGCATTAGTCGTCATGTTCTCTGCATAGTCTCCAATAACATTTCGCTCCTCAAGAGAGTTTGAACGATAAGAGGTAACAACTGCCTTAATAGCCTCTGCACTATCCACAGCATGGACTCTGGAATCCTCAAACTGTTGAGGCTTAGTGCCACTGATCACTAATGACATCGACACATCCACATGTCTATGTGGAAAGTCCAACATCAAGACTACAAATAAGACTAGTGGTTGTTGCACCAAAAATAGTCTCGTATGCAACCTAAATGCCTGCATAGAATTGAAGCCTTCTACCATGCATCCTTCATGTCGGTCTACTAAAAATAGAAACCATGTATTTCACAGCCCTATCTACTGTCACTACATCCAACCGACTCGCTTACAATCTTTTATGATGAAGCTTAATCTTTCCATACTCACGCTTGACATTTGTTTTCTCACTATTTTCCACACTACTCTATCAACTCCCAAAACTAGTAGTCCTCTTGTGCCTGCCCATAGCTAGAGAATGCAAGAGTGCTTGTCACTCTGAATACAACAACAAATATGATTAAAATAAGGAATTTTTGACCCCACAAGATGGCAAAAAATTGCTCTAATACCACCATAATAATCCCAACTACTTACATCTTTAACAAGCATCATGTTGAGTAACTTTGAGGGTGTCAACATCCCACTCCATTGCATGGTCCATGAATGGTTGTTGGGGCCACGTCTTCTTGGCCTATTTCCAACGGTCGATCGGGGGTTAGGTTTCCTACCTCAGCTGCTAGCGGTAGTGCTGCTTCATTTGCAAATGTGATTGCTTTTGAAGCTGAGGTCCATGGATTGGGTGGTTCCGGTTTTGGATTGTCCAATTTTCTCCTCGGTTGTGACTCTTGTCATGGCTCCAATTTTCTATCAACTCCCAAAACTAGGCTACTAGGCTCCAATTTTCTATCCACTAATGTTGGAGGATGATGTTGCAGAAGAAATTGCTCATAAGATCGAGGACTTCTCTGAGAGGGCAACTATTTTTAGATTTTGAGACTCCTTGGCTTCCCTTCAGGCTCTTCATGCTTGGATTTCTAAGCATTGGGACCCGTTGATTATTGAATCTGTCCAGATTTACCTTGTGGCTAGGCGTTTTTTCATAGAAATTTGATGCTTCTGAAGATAGGAAGGTTATTTTGTGTAGTCGCTTCAGCTGAGAGGACCATTACCCTTTGTTGGTGAAACCTTGGCACGAGGGTTTCAACCCTACATCAAAATCTTTTTTCATATGCCTCTTTGGGTCAGGCTCTCGAATCTTCCCCTTCACTTGTGGCTGAATTCAATTCTTGAAGTAGTGGGAGATGCTACTGGAGACTTCCAAATGGTGGATTCTAAATCTTCAAATATTCTTCATACTACTTATGCTCACATTCTCGTGGTGGTTGATATTTCTAAGGGCCTCCCTGAGAAGATCAAAATTGAAGTCCCTAATGGTTCTTGGATTCAGACTCTAGACTATGAAGGAATTCCTTTCCATTGTAGGGTCTGCTCCGGAATTAGACATGTTGCAACACGCTAGCCTATGGAATTGAGGAAATCAAAGAAAAGACCTTCTTGGTGGGTTGGGGCTTTGGTTCAGCATTACTCTGTCCTTAAAGACTACTCCTTTGGTTTGGTGCTTATAGCTCTTCCCTGTCTGACCTGGCTTTTGGTTCATTGTTGAATGTGGATGTCGTGGTTGCCCCTCCCTCTAAGGGTCGAGATCCTGTGGGCAATTTTCTAGTATGGTTTTGCCTGATTCTCTGGTTGGGTCTGATGTCAATGCTTTGGTTTGGGAGGAGGCTTCTTTGGCGGAGCAAGATTTGATAAATGTTAAAGAAAAAAAATACAAACAATCTCAATAGTCCTCTAATCGGCTTCTTAGATCTCACTCTTTTGGGACTAAAGGGTCCTAAATGGTTTTATTGAGTTGTAATTTGGGGGCATAAGTGTATTGTGTTATCTGTGAGGCCACCCTAGTCACATTATTTTGGTTGGTGACTTGTTTCACCTTTGGTTTGTTGTATCTTTTTTTTGGGCTCCATTGAAAATATTTTGATGTGTAAAGGGTTTCAGGTACTCTTCAAAACCTATTTTCCTTAATAAAAAATAAGCATCAAATTTCTTTACTAATGAGTGGTTTGGCATTTTGTTAGACACTTTGCAATAAAGCTATACTATCACTATAATGAGTCCAATTGACTTTAGCCATAAACTGAGACAATATTTATGTCGAAACTCTAATAAATTTACAACTTGTCTTGGAAATTCAATGTCAAGCAAAGAAACTATGAACAAATATTTCACAACAAACAATGCCAGATACCAAACAGTAGTAAGACTTGCAATTTTTTTGCTTTGCAAAGTAAGATTCATTACTAAAATTGAAGAAAATTTGTAATGAATGCGATGATGTTAATTTGTTGAATTCACATTAGGCTGGTAACTTCAGCCAAACCCCAAACCATGGTTGCAATAGTATTAAGGAATTAAATGTAATTAAAAGAGCCTAACAATGAATAATGGAATATTCAGATTACCAGATCACACACATTGATCTTTCCTAGCCTTCAGTGAATCAATGCAAACCTATTAGGATGCCAACAACCACTAGAAAAACTCCACATGAATCATTATAGTGGATGCTTCTTGTAGCAAGAACTTCACCAATAACTGTGACAATGATATGTTGATGCTTTGGCATTCCATCAAAACATTACAGATACCCAACAGTACATCATTAGAATGTAAATGGATGCTTAAAATGGTAGAAGTTTGGATGCCAAATATGAGTTGCAAATTACAATCTCACATAGAAACAATGTTGCCTTATAACAACAAATTCAATCACCCAATACTAGGGAATTAGGAAGGTCCCTTAGATACTCCAAATTCCAATCACTCAAAGCAAGTCTGCCCTCCACAAATTGGAAATAGAATTGCAATCAATTTTTAGTAGCAACCCATGCTCCATACAATAAACATGTATGGCTATCAAATCAAATATTCATCACCAACTCTTTCAATGTTGATAAGCTCCCCAATACAGTAGAAACAAAAGGGAACAACTTTATAAATTCAGATTACTCAATGTCATAATCACACTATACCTCACTAGCATATTGTAGATGAAACTTAGTCTTCAAACCCTCAAAAAAATATCAAGAAATAAACAAGAAATTGGATGCTTTTCTCTACAAATTGGGCTCATATTTATATATTCTTTGATACTTAGCTCATTCTACACACTTTTCATCACTTATGAAGCTTCATCTTTGCAATTTTGTTTTATAACATTAATTAACTTAAAAGTGTCTTTATAATAATGTCAAATCTCACCATCATCTCACTATGGTTGCAATGATGAACTGGCATAGCCAACTATAGAGACCTACTAGAAATGGGGACATTACACCTTCAACTATTTTGTTTGTCCTAATATTTTAGAATTTTTTTAGGTCTCCATCGATCAATTATTTTTACAATATGACTAGAGCATTGATGTTAAATTATATCGTTGTTTGTTTTCTATAGTTGATGTTAACATTTTTAAGTATTCACTTGAGGTTTATGACCACTAATTTTTCTTTTATTTTTTTCGATATTGATATCAAATCCTTTTTGTAATAACAATGGTCAAATCATTATTGGCCTTAGAATTCCTTTTTAATTAAACAAAACATATCTTGGTGGGGCCAAAAACCCTAGACATAATAGATTTTGGAAGGACTTGAATCCCACAATACAAGATATTCAATAAGGTTAATGACATAGCCAAAACATGTGCCAACCAAGATGGAGGAAAATCCATTAGGCTTGCACAAAAAAAAATACACATTTCATGGAAAAGACCAACATACATAGGAAAAGCCAACATGCAGCCAAACAAGAAGAGACGACTAGAAAGATATCCATCCCAAACCCCAAGCCCACCAAAAAACCTTCAAGATTTATCTTTGGTTTTCCCCTTGTGTGATTAGAGGGTCAAATGAGGACATGGGCAATTTAGATTTTTTTTCTTTTTGACCATGACCAACCCTTCCTCCACCTTAGCAACCTCGAACTGCCAACAAAACTCATTAAGCACAGAGTTCCCCATCCCTTGGGAAGGGATGCAACGAAGGAGGGACCAAAAGAAGTTTGAGGATTAGGGCTAGTAACAACCAATGAGGCATCACCATCCACAATAACTAGTTGAGGCACATAAACCAAAGCACTGCCCCCAAAAGGAATCATTTTAGCAACTAATGGTGAAAAATTATCTCTAGGAGGACCAAAAGAAATGAGAGGAACAATGCCAACAACATACAACAAGAGAAGCACTACCAGAAACTAAATCCCTTTCACAGACCGACTAAGGCACATTGAGCTTGTTACACCGACCGTCTACGAAACACACCTCATGAGAAGAAGAAAAATAATCCTATCCAACCACCTAAGAGAAGCTCTTCTAAGTAGACTTTTCAACATAATAATGTTGAGCAAAGGCACCCTAGCACCAAGTAGTAGATTTTTTATTTTTTGTAGATCACATTGGGTAGCAACATGCCATGTCTTAAAGCATCTTCTACACTTGAAAAAATGCCCTTAAAGGACTCAATCTCTATTTCTATTAGAAGTCCCTTAAGAGACATGCAAATCAACCAAAAAATGAGCAAAACTAGAAATCAAGAAACCCCCAAGAGCATTACCAACCATCTCTAGGAAATTATCAATTAGACAATGAAGGGGTAGATTAGGTAATCAATGTCAAACATGAACCTTATTGAAAGTTTCAATGACAGTGAAGAAATCAATATACCAAGGCTTAGTCATAAGCATAAGTCTATTCTCCTAGTTGAAGAAATGATCACACAATATTTTATTTTTGTCTTCAACATCTTCAAATGTAGAAACAAAAATGCCCCTTTTCCATAGTGTAAATATGAAAAGGTCTACCAAGAAGGAGCTCCCACTAATGATAGATCTAGGAATGCAACTCGAGAGGTTAGGCCAAAAGCCCCATAAGCGACAAATCAAACCATGAGCACAAAAAATAAAGGAATTGTAGTGTATTTCCTCATCTAGTTTTGTATCCAAAATGACAACAATGGGCTTATAATTAGGGACAAACCCATGATTAGCAAGCCCCTTCTTTGAGTATAAAACCTTACCAATAGTTAAAACCTTCTTGTTAAAATCTTCTCCTATTGAAGGAAGAATTTCAGGTGAAGAAATTGACCCCAACATAAAAGATCCCAATTCAAAAACATTGGCTAATGACTGTGAAGACATTGGAGGGACAAAAAAAATCCTAGCTACTTCAACAAAAACCTATGAACCTGCCAAAGAGAGTCCAACATCACTAGAAGTAGTAGGGCCAACAAAATCCTGAGAAATGCCAACACAAATCAGGACCAAAGGAGGAGTATGTGACAATGAACCTACAAAGGATGAGCCTAGACCCACAAACATAACATTGCCAACAAGAGAGATGACCAAGGGAGGACCCTACATAGCTAGAGAAAACATCACGATGAATGGATTGGAGTCAATGACAACATAAGATGCAATGGGTGATGCCCTAGCTCAAGTGAGACTAAGAGCTATTACATAAAGGAAAATCCACCATTATTGACATTAAAATTTCTAATAAACCTATTTGTGGCCTTTTTTCTTAAAAAGACAATATTTTTTTTTCTAAAGGACCATGCTACTATGAGTTGGAAACTTGAGTTAAAGGATAGATTGTAGATTTTTGGTACCTCTTCCTTGAAATTCTCAACTAAAGCCATTTAGTATTGCGAGCATTACAATATTGGTATGGGTTAAGTGGGCATAGCCTATGGATACACACCCATACAACATATGAAGACTCATTGCAAATGTGCACTCACATTTATTTGTGTACACTAATACTTGCATATGTGTCCCCATGTGCACATGCATGCACACAAATACCCACACACATGGATCCTACTATATGTACACACAAATGATCCCTCATATATATTAATAGAATCATGATAGGAGTTTCCCCACTGGAGATGGTCCAAACCATGCAGCTTAAGTCACATGACAGAAATTATCAACAATAGAAAATTATGAATAAAAAATATGCTCAATTTGATGTTCATATTAATAGATAATCAAAGATTTACATGAAATTTACTTGCAACATTCATCTTACAATCTAGGCATACATGTCTAATTTACAAACAAAATCTAAACTTCTAATTCCTTTAAACCCTCAAGTATATGCCACCAAGATGTTACAAACAATGAACAAAGCCTCAATATATAGAGCCTTTGCAAGAAACATGTCATCCTAGATCAATCACATTTTTCAAGAATAAGAAAATATAATACAAAAATATTGGTCAGGACCTTGATGAAAAGTCATTGAAATCATGTGTGATCCAAGAGAGACATTTGCCTTAGATCCAAAAATTTCATGATATGAGCCACCAAGATTTGTCAATTGAGAAATTACTTTGCAAGATTGGAAATCTCCAACTAATAGCTAGAACATGAAGAACTCATTGACCCAAACAAGAATCCAATTGAGGTGTGAACCTACTAAACATGGGTGAAACATATTGTCTAGAATAATCCCCAAGGTTCACAAAAGCAATTGAATCAAAATGAAGGAACACCACTAAAAACAAAAAAATTGACTAACATGAAGATGAAAGAAAATATGTTTGGTTGATGCAAGATTGCGGAGAACCCAAGGATATTATTGCATTGTATACACCTTGTGAGAAGAAGATGTTACGCAAGAGGAACTCATGAACAACTTACATGATATATGATGTAAATGTCATGCTCATTGTCGATCCAAATATCTCCTTGATTCCAATTGTCTTCTTCTTCAACTCCTCTCTATCTTCAACCAATATTAAACTTCTCTAGTTCTGCACTTTCACATGGTTATAAGGGACCTTCACCACCACCTCATTTCTTTTGCACATCCAATTTACCACTACAAAAGTCTCCCTTTTATCTACAACCAAAAGCTTTTGTTCTTTTACCTTACCTCAACCATATTTCAATACTATCTTGTTTTAAAGATCCTCCTTCATATCCAAAGCCTTCCTTGAACTTAACCTCAATATTTTTTTTTCCTCAACGTGACATTTTTTCATAATGCTCAAATTTCTCACTCTCCAACCCCTCTTCATTCAAGGGAACCAAAGTAAATCTCCAAAAATTCTTCTCTACTATAATCAAGTTTATTTTGCAATCACAAATCACTCCTTGATCATATTGTTGAGGTCTACCTAATAGAACATGACAAGAACTCATATATACAATATCATATAAAACTCCATCCCTAAAAGGCCCAATGTAGAAGTCCACCAAACATCGGTCCTCCTCTATTATATAATCATCTTGCAACTAACTTATCTAATAAAGACAATGATATCTAAGCCTCTTAAAGCCAAGCTCTTTTACCATCTCTTCTAACACCATGTTTTTGGTACTTCCACTATCCACACTAACAACATTTACCATCTAAGTCCTACACAAAATCCACATTTTGGTAGGTTCAACTTCCTCTTTTTCCCACTCCATCACAAGTCTCTTGAGCATAAGAGATTAACCCATCTAAAGTTCTGATATGATCCAACGCAAGAGCATCTTGGGTGTAAGGGCAATCTTGCATCACCCAAAACTATTTCTAGTTTTGTCTTTTTCAATAAGAGTTGTTTTAGTGCATAGTTTCTTTTTATGGAAACTTGTTATTTTTAGTGAGTTGGTCATTTGAGCTTAGAATATTTTGACTTCATGGGTGGAGGTTCATTTAGATATTTGAGCCTACCAATTAAGTCTCATTGCACTACCATATTATTGGTGAAGTTATTGAGAAGTTTTTGTACAAAATCTTTGAACTCAATTTTGAAGGACTTAGAGGCTCTAAAACAAGGTTGAATCTTGAACACCATTTTTTACAAGACCATGTCATTGTAGCTCAGGAGGTTTCAATTCCAAAAAGTTGTTATCATAGTCAATCAGAGCTACGGTTAAAAAGTTATGGTCTTCAAAAGTTGGGGTACCCAAAAATTCAAAAATGAAATCATTTGGTTTGACTCTATTGCAATTGGTTGAATGTTGTCATTCATTTAATCTCTATGTTTGAAAATGTAAAGAGAAAAACTTCAAGCTCATTGAAGCATATTTGAAAGCCTCAGAATGAAGGATGCTGAAAATAAGCCTCTTTTTTCAATCGTATGGATGAAGTGGTCAACTCAATGAAAGCTCTTGGTGAAGATGTGAAGGAACAACTCGTAGTGGAAAAGATTTTAAGATCATTACCTCTGAAATTTAATTCTAAGGTGTGTACAATCTAAGAAAGGAAAAATTTAGACACATTGACAAAAGAAGAATTACATGAGATCCTTATCGGTCACTTATGAAATGAGAATCAGGGGCAATGAATCAAAGAAAGAAATAACATTCAAGACATCTAAAAAAGGTAAAAGAAAGCAAAAAAATTCAAGTGAAAGGTGAAATAGTGAATTAGATGCTTGCTTCAAAAGAAAGTTGAAAAGGAGTAATGGAAAGAACAAAAGAAAGTTGAAGTGTTTCAATTGTGGAAAATTGGGACATTGTGTATCAAAATTCCCTCTAACTAGAAGTGACTCCAGCAACGATGAAGAAGAAACATGCACAAAGAAAAAAGGAAAGAAGCATGCTAAGCATAATAGGAAGAAGAAATATCACAAGCACAAAAAGAGTTTTTACTCGAAGAAAGAAAGTGCTTCATCAGAAGAGAGTGATGATGAATACCAAAGTGATGATACATAAGATGAAATGCTCTTTTTAGCCATGACTAGTGAGCAATAAGAAGATGGATCTTCTAATGAGGTAGGCAGCGAGGACGAAGGTGTCAACAAAGCAAGTAATGAAGATGAAGAAGATGATGAGTCATCTAGTTAGGAAGAAGATGTGGATGTCATAGAAGAGTTACATTATGCATACAAACAAAATAAGAAACTAAAAGAGCAAGTCATGAAGTACAAGATGCAAATATAAGAATTAAAGACCCAATTAGAAGAATCTAAACAAGTTGAGAATGATGAAGAGGAGTGCTCCAAATTAAGACAAGAAATTGAAAACTTGAGAAAGGATCTAGAAGAGAGTAACACCAAACTGAAAAATGGTCTCAATTTTAAAAAGAGCTCTAATATTCTAATAGAAATCATTGATAGGTAAAGACCATCCACAAGCAAATGAGAGTGGGGTATGAAGGGTGGTCAAATAATCAAAGACCGTACATTGATAGGCTTTGTCAAGAAAAGTACTATGACACATTCATTCATAAAATTTGATGGATTTGAACTCAAAAAGGCTCATAGAAAACAAGGTTATAAACCTAGCTTCTATGGATATTGCTACTCATGCAACTATTTTGGTCGCAAGGCGGGAAAATGCTGAACACATGAAAAATCCTCATGAATGGATAAGCATAAATTATAACCCATACTCTACTTTATGCCACAAATGCAATAACTATGAGCATATAGCAAAGCATTGCAGACTTGGTGTTAGAGAGACTCGTGTAGATGACAAGAGATAGGATGCCAAAGATAATCACAAAATCAAAACTATAAAAGTTTGGAAAAGGAAGATAACCAAAGAAGAAGATGAAACTAATGCAAGTGCAACTTGTAATTCATAAACCTCTTAATTAAAAGGAGAAGCATGAGTTCAGGAGGAGATACGAATGAGAATATTCATTAAGCTCTTGAAAGAGAGTGAGATGAATTGATCACACTAAGAAGATGGATTTTGGATTGGATTGATGTCAAAGTTTGAAAGGGGAAACTTCAAAGAGTAAGACGCATTAGCTACAATGATAGAGCATGAGAGAACATCAAGGAATCATTCTTAGGAAAAGTATGTGATAACTTTCACAGGGGTAGAATTTGATGACCACTTCTGATAGTTGTCCCTTTGCCATTGATGTCAAAGGAGAGATTTGAAATGATGAGATTCAGAAGATTTGTATTGCCATTAGTGACAAAGGGGACATTGATGGAATATTGTCATTGATGTTAAAGGCATTCAGGGGATTGATATTATCATTTATGTCTAGGGGCGCCACATACAAGACAGAGTTGTAAGCATAACCATTATCAATATCAAAGAGTGATTATGAAGATGCCAAAATTATGATGTGTATAAGCACCAAAAGATATATACGCGACTTCAATGTGAACTTGCAACATATGCTTGAACGGAGTTTTTAGAAAGGAAAAGCGGCAATTAAATATGCATTAATAAACATCCGGTGAAGACAATATGTGAACGCGGACAATTGAAGCTTTGCGGCCATACAAAGCACATGATACTATGATTATTCAAGGCAATCACAGAGGTGAGCGGGCGACCAAGTCTATATTATGGGCTCATCACAAGAGGACAGTGATTACGATGAATAGAATTATCGGATACCATCGGGAGTTATTGATTTATTCAGAGGAAGACCAGCCCGATTAAAAAGCGATTATGTACCATGTGACATCAAGCCTCTTAATAAGCAGCGATCTGTGGAAGTGAATTCCTAAGTCAGACTGATACCAATTCATATTTTGGAAATGTAACTGAAGTCTCAATTTATTTTGGTCAATGGAAACGCAAATAATATATTAAAGGAATTTGTCTTTACAAAGCGATGGATTTAGTGTGTATGTCGCATGGAGACTACGGGTATGCAATGATCATTTGTGTTACATGCTATAGCAGTGAAAAAAGTGTCATAAACAAAGAAAGATTGAATTGAATGACTTACCAAGATCATGCCATAGTCGACAATACAAAGACTCAATGAAATGGCGATAACCAAACACATTTCAAACATAGAGATTAAATGAAAGACAACATTTAATCAACCCTCGATGACTTCAGCAGCACCGGAGTACATGCATAAAATACAAAGAACGGTATGAGTTTCTTATAGTACATACAACGTTTGGCAAGAGGAATTAGACTAGAAGAGGTAATTGTAAATTTTAAGAATTTTGAATCCTTCATTTGGGTAACACAAATTGGAATTGAGAATAGTAACATGTATTTCCATTTTGGTCTCAAAATGAGCATTTTCTATTCCACCAAAATAGGTGGTAGTGGACTATGTATTTCTATTTCAATTTTGACTTTTTTCATTTTTGATGAAAATTTCAAGTCCATGCCCATGAGAACAGCCAACGAGAGCTCCACAATCATAGAAATTGATTCACTAAAATTTTTAGGAAAATGGTCAATTTTGAACATGTAGATGCTCGAGTAATATAGTTAGTTGTTTTTACCATAATTTTTACGTTAAAATCAATGGAATCTAGAGGTTGCCATAACAAAACTAAACCCACAACTACTTAAAGAAAAAAGTGAAATATACTAAATCTAACATTAAAATTTATCTAATGCCCCCTATGCCTGTGGCTATTTTTTCCAAAAGCAATTAAATTAACTACGTTGATCGTCCTTATTTTTTTGTAAAAGGATTTGAAAACATAAACTATAAGATGATACCTTACAAAATGTTGTGAGAAATTTGTATAGTGAAGATCAAGATGTGCAGGGCTCAAGCCCCCATCAATTTTTACATGATTCTAAGAAATTGTGCACAAATTATTCCACTTCACTATAAGTAAACCCTAGTAACCTAGTATAATTTAAGATACTGGAGATTTGTGGATTTTAAAAGAGTTATCGACAATCTTCTGGAAAGGTATGAAATTTACATTTTTATGGAAAGTTATCGACAACACCGGTTTGGGAGCGCCATTGAATTTCTCGGTTCAAAATTTTCTTTTTTGTCTAACCAAACAAAAAAATAGTAATACATATTCTCATTTTCTATTCCAAAATAAAATATCCAGAATATGTATTCCTATTCTCGTAGCCAAACAGGCCCTTAAAGTTTGAGTTCAAACTGAGAAAATATTAATCCATTGGTCAAAAGCCCCACTAAGGAAAATATAATTGCTTCAAATACCTATAACATGGACTATGTCGATATCAAGGAAAACTATATAGATGTATAAAATTTATTATGATGAATATATTTGGATGGACTCATTAGTAGAGTTTATAACATTCAAATAAAACAAAGATTATAATAAACATGAAAACAAATAATTGTGAAGGAAACCATGTGATGTGTATTCAACAAAGCAACAACAATATAAATGAAATAAAATATGTAAAATGATGGATTATATCTCATGTGCCAAAAGGTGCCAATTTATATTTTAGTTATGGCATTTAGGAATAAAGATATTTTAGCTATGGGGTTGAAGTAATTTATTTTTTAAGTAGAGTAACACATGGTATTGAAAAGACGTATCTCTTATTAGAGAGTGTAAGAATTTTCCTTACGGCAAAATCACCCAAGATCAAGGAACTCAAGCACAAGCACAACAATAGACCAAAAGAGTATGATCAGAATGACGATATTTATTCATTTAATGTGAAAGTATACTAGGAGCTCCTGTATATAAAGGCCTTTGGAATGCTTCTAGAATGCATAGGAATCAGCAACATGATAAGTCATACAACTGGGCACATGTCCACCAGATATGGGTTATTCTCAATTAAGCATAGGAGTAAGTGTGATGATGAGAGGATAAGCCTACAAAGGTGTAGCACATAAAATTATGTTGTAGACACATGTGCTAAATTAGGAGTGCGAATAACTATATTGTCTACATGACAACTTAGTGAATTGTGCAAACTCCAGTGTTATAGACACCATGTGTTGAATTAGAGTTGCTTACTCAACAACATGACAACTCATAAGAGTATGCAAACTCCTAAGTGTCTCACCTAAGAAATAATAAAATAATGCATTGATCTAAGTAAACTTAAGTAAAGTGTAAATAGTGCAACTTAGAGGAATGCACTTAAGCTTATGAAAGCTAGGATGAAATGCAAGATGGGTCTCAGCTATTAGGCCATGTTAGGTACCCATGTACATAATGCAATGCAATCTCTCATAAAGCTGAGAAAGAGGGAAAACCTCATAGGAAAAAATCTCCCCCAAAAAGAGAGATGAAAAATCAAGATGCATGGATGGATGGAGTAATCAAGACCTGCCCATTACGACATACATCAAGTATATACAATAGAGAAGTTTGAGAAGAACACAATCCCAAAGAAGGAAAAGGTCCCTCCCATAAAAGAGAAGAATAAAAGAGACAAGATAGTCCCCACCCACCCCCCCTAGCCAAATGTAGAATGCCAATCAATGATAGTTGCTCCAATGTAGAAGCTGATCCAGGACTACTGAATAATGTTCCTCCCCTTTGGAAGAAACAATATCATAGGTACATATGAGATGCTTCCCCTATATGTAGAAAGAATCTCGATGATCAATGATGCCTCTAAAACTTGTTCAATTGTCCTTGTGTCGATACTAACTGTCGCCCCTTCCAATGCTGTTGAAAAGAACAATGTCAGATCTAGCAAGGATGGATGTAGAACCTATCTTAAAGAATATACTATCTCCTCAATTGATAAAGAGACATCTTGCAACTATTGTATATAAGAATCCACAATCACATCAACCTGTGAAGATCGATCATGTAGAGAATGGACATGAGGGTTAGAGTGAGCCCTTGCAACAACTGAAGAAGGATGTTCTTCATCAAAGAGAAAATGTATATCATCAATGATGTCTCCCAAATCTACTATGTAGTCATCCTTTAATGCTAGAGCTGGAAGACTAGCTGTACCCTGTTGTGTTGGACCTATCACTATGGCTATATATGCATGTGGAATGTGATGATGTCGTGACCTCTCCCTATATCTGTCAAGAGTATCCCACATATCTAAATCTGTTGACTCACTATCGTTGGTGTTACTATCAGTTTCCACAACACGTATGAAGTGTGGAGAGGAATAGAGGATAAGCTAGGTGAACTTCCCTCAAAGTGTACATTCCTTTCTATGAAATCTCATATGTCTCAGGATCCATAAGTCTGTATTGTATGCACCCTAAAATGGTCACCTAGACTATGGGGCCCCATTATTCAATTTATCAAATTTCCTAAATCAATGGTTTGCAATATTTTATTAAATCAATTTCTTTGATCAAATTTGATTATTTCATTTCTAAGGTTAATCATTTTATCCTAAGTCTTATTTAATTAAAATAAAATCTCTCATTTAATTAAATAAAATAAGTCCCCATTTAATTAAAAGAAAACCTCTCTTTTAATTAAATTCATCCACATTTAATTAATTAAGAGAAAAACCCCTATTTTAATTTAATTAAATATTTCTTATTTAATTAAAAAAACTTACTTCCTTTTAATTAAATAAAATTTTCACTTAAATATCTCTTTGTGATGAAAAAAGAAATTAAATAAATAAAAATTAAACCCACTTGAAAAAAGAAATAAAATTAAATAAATATTTTTTTAATTTTCTCTACACTTAAATGCACATATCTCTAAGTGGGAGTCCTCTTTTTACTCTTTCCACTTTCTTCTCAAACACTCATCTTTTCTCAATGGTGGAATTTTGTCTCACATGGATCAAACTTTATTATCCCATATTGGTTGTGAGAAGCCTCTCACCTCCATATTTTTCTTTATAAGGGAGAGCCCTCTCCTAATTTTAAACATTCACAATTATACACCCACTATTATGCTATTGTTATGTTGCAATTTTGGAGAGCGATTTTTGAAGAAGTCTGAATACTAAAGCTTTTTGTGGAGAACTTTTATCTTCTTGTCTTCTTCTCTCATACATCCATGGCTTCCATCATGAGGTTTCATCTTTGCATTTGTATATTAGCTTAGATCCATATTTGTTTTTATAGATTAGTATTGCATTGTTATTACATTTCCTTTCTTGCATTTTTTTGCATTGTTTATCATGCCTAAAATGTGGGCACACTTCTATGAGTCATTATATCTAAGATTGCTCAAGAATGAGACCTCGAATGACAGCTCATAGCTTTCTATTCATGGAGTGCAAGGGTTTGTAATGGAGGCCCTCAGTTTGACCTAATTTATGCCCATGCAAGTACACCATGAAACAAGAGATTCAAAGATCCAAAATGCATGCAAATGGAGATGAAAACTAATTTATATAATAACAATGCAAAACAATACAAGAAAGGAAATGTAATAGCAATGCAATACTAATCTATAAAAATAAATGTAGATCTAAGCTAATATACAAATGCAAGGATGAAACCTTATGATAGAAGCCATGGATGCATGAGAGAAGAAGAAAAGAAGATAGAAGTTCTCCACAAAAAGCTTTGATGCCCAAACTCCAAAAATCACTCTCCAAACCTACAACATAACAATAGCACAATAATGGATGTATAATCATGGATGTCTAAAATGAGGAGAGGGATCTCCTTTATAAAGGAAAATATGGAGATGAGAGGCTTCTCACAATCAATATGGGATAATAGAGTTTGATCCATGTGAGACAAAATTCCACCAATGAGAAAAGAGGAGAGTTTGAGAAAAAAGTGGAAAGCAGAAAAAGAGGACTCCCACTTAGAGATATGTGTATTTAAGTGTAGAGCAAATAAAAATGATTTATTTTAATTTTTTATTTTATTTTATTTCTTTTTTCATCACAAAGAGATATTTAAGTGGGAATTTTATTTAATTAAAAGGGAGCAAGTTATTTTAATTAAATAGAAAATATTTAATTAAATTAAAATAGGGGTTTTTCTCTTAATTAATTAAATGTGGATGAATTTAATTAAAAGATAGGTTTTCTTTTGATTAAATGAGAACTTATTTTATTTAATTAAAAGAGAGATTTTTCTTTACTTAAATAAGACTTAGGATAAAATGATCAACCTTAGAAAAATAAATAATTGAATTTGATCAAAATTTTTGATTTGAATTGATTTAATAAAATATTGCAAACCATTGATTCAGAAAAGTTGATAAATTGATAAATTGAATAATGGAGCCCTATAGTCTAGGCAACCATTTTAGGGTGCATACATGTATGCCTTAACACCATCTTCATATTCGATAAAAGTACAAGGCCTAGGTGGTGGTGTCTTGCATCCCTTGGAAGATATGTTTGCCCATGCTGGACAACTAAAAACTCTGAAGTGTTTCACAATTGGTTTTCTTCCGCACCATGCTTCAAAAGGAGTCTTTCCATATAAGGCATTATGAGAAGACCTATTAAGTATGTGATTGGCATTACTTATAGCTTCGACTTCAAGTGTAGGATCTAGAGACTTAGCTTGTATCATGCAACTTTCCATAGACTTAAGAGTTTGTAATCTCAGTGCTACAACATCTATCTTCTACAGATTGAATGCTAGTGGATTCTGAAGTTCAATACCCTCAAGTTTGCAAAAGTCTTTAAGTCTTGTGTTCACATATCTGCTTTCATTGTCCATTTGAAGAACTTTTATGGCTTTCCTTGATTGTTGTTAAACATGACTCTTGAAGGCTAGAAACTTGTCCAACACTTCATTCTTGTGATGAAGAAAGTAGACCCATGTGTAGCATGAAAAGTCATTAATGAAAGTGAGTATGTAGTGACCTTGGCTAACTGATGTCACTACAAAAGGACCTACTAGTACCATGTGAACCAACTGAAGAACAACTAGTGCTCTTAAAGACTTCCCTTTATTAAACTTCTCCTCTAGATGCATATCCACTAAACATGTTGAAGATTCACCCTTAGAAAAGTTGATTGTAGGTAGACCTTTGACCATGTTTTTTGATAAAAGTTGCTGAAAATAGAAGAAGGCAAGATGACCATACTGCTCATGCCATAATTTTATTTTTGGATGATATTGAATCAACAAAGCATGTGAAGGAGACTTAGACACAAAGTGGGAGAAAGAATACAACCTTGTGTCATGATTAAATTTCCCCATTGCAACCAATGAATCATCTTTGAGAGTGTACACCATTACTAAATTTGGAAGGAACTCAACTTTGTTGCCATCTCCAAGGTGAGTGATTTGGTAAATTGAGAGGATATTAGAGCTTAGGTTAGGAACATAGAGAATGTCTCTGAATTCCCCATTTTCCATCTCTACATGTCCTTTCCCTTTAAGTTCCATTTTTGTATTATCCCCTACAAAGATGTGTGATACCTTAGACTGCTTCAATGAAGAAAAGTCTATTTTTGAAGAACCCATATGATATGAGACACTTGAGCCAAGAATCCATTCTGATGAAGAACTTGAGTTTTCCATGAGTCCTTGCCCTTTGCTCTTTGAATCTGAAGTTGAAGATCCTTTCTCCTTATATGCATTAGGCAGTAGAACATTGTGTTTCTTTATGATGTTTGTTAACTCATCAATCTTTTTATGATAACACTCATGTTCATCATGACCCAACTTCTTGCAATAAGAACACTTTTTCTTTTCCTTATTAGTGTCTCCCTTCTTATTTGAATTTGAGGAAGACCTCCCTTATTGATTTGATGGTGGTTTTGTCTTTTCTAAATCCTTTTGTGTGTTATTTTTCCACTTCCTTTTCTTTCCCTTTGCTTTATTTGAAGTTTGAGAACCCTCATTATTGGCCACCAATGCCTTAGACTTAGGTGACTAGAGAATCCCCATTGATTGTAACTTTTTTTTTTCTTCTTCATCCAATAGTTCAACATAACGATCAAAAGTGAGTTTCTGATAGGTAGCCCCTAATTTAGTCTTTTTGGTGTTGTAAGAAGAAACAAATGTGGAATACTCAGATGGCAGCTTATTATGAATGAGATAGATTAACCTTTCATATTTAATAAGACTCCCACAATCATCAAGTTTCATTCTTAATTAATTCACCTTTATGAGGAAATCCTATATAGAATCAAATGTCTTAGGATCTAGGGATACAAGCTCGTCTCAAATTTTTTAAATATCTTCCTCAGACACTTTACCATATAGGTTTTTGAGGGTATCCCAAGCTTCCTTGGATGTATGAGACTTCTAGATCTGATAGGCAATCTTGTCTTCAACCCCCAAACAAATATTACTTAGGGCTTTCCTATCTGTAGATTTCTAAGCAGAGGTTTCACTTCTAGATACTTGATCGCCTATTAGTTTAGGAAGGGTACCATTTACATATCAAGAAACTTCATTATGCATTAAGTGACACCACATTTTAATAAACCATGTAGCATAGTTATGTGGTGTTAATTTTGAAATCTTCAAATTTTCCATGATGCAAGAAATGAAAGAAAAAAACAAGAAAAGAGGAACACAACACCAAGAAACACCCCCCCTTTTCACTCAATCAAGAAACCCCCCCCCCAAAAACAAAGAGATGCTTTTGACACTTTATATGTAGTGTGTTTACAATGGCTACTTGCCAATTTTGGCCTTAGTGGACTTCTGATTTTTTCTTTTTACAACCTCCTTATAGAGTTCAAAACTAGAACATTACAATGTATCTCAGATATACAACAATTCTTGAAGATATATCAAAGCATTACAACGCAAGAAATGACCTAATTCTAAAAGTGATACTTTTGTCCACACAACTCTATAATTTTATTGTAGATTTAGAAAGTAGATAAAAAAATAACACACTTTCAAAACAAACAAACTTGATTTCGAGTCCAGACGAGCCCAGATGGAGCAATTGAAGTTGCAAAATGTAGGATTAGACAGGTACAATCGCTAAAAGATGCAATTTTTGACAAATTCATGCACCAAAATTAGAAAAAAAAAAAGCTACACTAAAAAGTTTAGGATTTTAGCCAAAATCAAAAAATATTGCACTTGATTTGGAGCTTGGATGACTGAGATATGACCTCCCAAATCCAAATTGCCAAATCAAAAATGAATCTGGAGAGGGGTCTAATCAACAAAATATGAGGTTAAATTTGATGGTCAAACGGTCATTGCAGCGATTCAAAATTGGTTGGGAATGATGGTCATACAACTGTCAATTTTAAACTAGCAAAATGATGACATCAACAAACACTTGGCTCCCTAATGACATGGCAGTGACGTAAGGACGACGTCAACATATACAAACATGTACGACCTATACAATCTGACACATATTTTGCCTGTGTGGCATATGGTTAGGGTGACTGGGCAACGTACAACTTTGTCTGACATGTCGCGGTGACTCAGCATATGAGTTGGTAGTCCATGTGTCCAACGTCTGTTGTGTTGCATCAATGACATATGCTGATGTGGTGGGTGATGACTCAGTGGTGAGCTGGTATAGGATGTGGAGTAAGGGATGTGTGGTAGACTGGAGCAAAGCAAGATGTGGTCACATTTGCCAAAAAATTTGCAGTGGTGGCCGAAAAATGCAGGTTTTCCAATGACTTTGACAGGCCAAATTTTGCTCACCGGGGCCAGATTTCAATGCGCTAGAGATTCTTGCTAGGTTGTTAAAGCCTTTGATGGGTGTGCTTGCTTGAGATGGAGTTTAGTGATGTCGAGAAGTAGAAAGGATGGTGGTGGGATTTAGATTTAATCCCATGTCGATAGTATAGGCATAATGTGGATGGCTTAAAAGGCAAAGCCAATAGGAGAATAACAAACAAGCTAACAAGAATGGGGTTCATGCATCGAAATTATGTGCTCGATTGGTGAGGCTCACTAGATTTAGCTGTTGTGAGCCAAAATTTGGAAATATGAAACCACCAATTAAAATAGAATATTCTTTGCAAGGGCCGATATATCACTACCTGGTTCCTGCAAAAAAAATTCTCTGCACCCCCTTTTGGGCAAATTTTTTTCCCAAAAATGCCAAAAATTTGAAAAATACATATAATTGCAGATCTGAACAAAATAATTGCATAGATTTAATAGATTATACTAGATTTTCAAATCGGGCTTTCAGGTGTTAGTTTGCAAAAAGAATTTGCCTCAAAATTGACTTTGGCCCAATATATGTGAATTTATACCCTATTTTCATTGAATTAACATTCTGGACGCAATGGAAAGGTATGCTTTGGCTTTTGATGCTCCTAATATCTGGAGATTCTTCAGATCTGGGTCGAGGTGCAAAAGAAAGAATGGTCTTGAACGACTATGTGAAGAGAATCTCCCCAAGCTCTGATACCATGTAAGAATTTTCCTTAAGAAAAAATCACCCAAGACCAAGGAACTTAAGCACAAACACAATAGTAGACCAAAAGAGTATGATTAGAATGATGATATGATATTCATTCAATGTGAAATTACACTAGGAGTGCCTGTATATGAAGGCCTCTAGAATGCTTCTAGAATGCATAGGAATCAGCAACATGATAAGCCATACAACTAGGGACATGTCCACCAGATATGGGTTATCCTCCATTAAGCATAGGAGTAAGTGTGAAGATGAGAGGATAAATCTACAAAGGTGTAGCACACAACATTATGTTGTAGACACCATGTGCTAAATTAGAGTTGCTTACTCCAATGTTGTCAGCATGACAACTCATAAGAGTACGCAAAATCCTATCTCACCTAAGAAATAATAAAATAATGCATTGACCTAAGTAAACTTAAGTAAAGTGTAAATAGTAAATATTTATTTACACTAACAGAGAGCCTTTATGCCAAAAGGTGTATTTAAAAAAAAATTAACGATATAAATAGATTGAAGATTTGAATTAGAAGATAGTAAAAAATGTGGAAATAAAAGAGTGAGTAGAAGAGAAGTCACTACTACAATAAAGTGGAGAAATAAAATAGTAAAGGAAATGAGTCAACAGTTGAAGAAGTCTGAGATCGAACATAAATATAAAGGAAGTAAAATAAGTGGATGTATATATATAATAGAGTAAAAGCAAAAATATAATCAAGTTTTAAAGAGTGATTGGCTAAGTTCAAGAGTGAACAAGATATAAATTTATAAGAAGATAAGAAGATAGAAGTGTGCAATAAAAGTGTCCATTACTAGTTAAAGAAAGAAGCATCATAAAGGTGGAAAATAAGTTTGTGAGAAATGGATTGGTGCTTCCAGTAGATCAGTGCCTACAAAGTGTGGGAGTTGGAGCTTACATTGAGTCAGTGCTCATAAAGCATAGGGGTTAGAGCCTACAAAACATTGTAAAAGAACAAGTTTAAATAGAAGTATTTTTTTGTCATGGTTTTCTCCCACGTTGGGTTCTCACTTAAACATTGTGTTATTGTGTTATGTGCATAATTATTGATTCCAACCTTTGAAGCTATTTGGATAAAAAGTTTTTACTATACTAATTAACTCCCCCCCCCCTCCCCTCCCCTAGTATAATCCTGTGCTCTTAAAAATAGAATATGAAAAATAAAATAATGTAAGGTTGGTCAGCCTCAAGGGGTAGGGCTAAATTTCTAGAACATTTTTGGGTAGTAGACAATTTCCTAAATAACAAAGGTTTGTAGGGTTGTTTAGGCTAGTTTTGGGTGGATTATTGGTGGCTCCTACTTACTGAATATTATAGTGAAAATGCCTATGTGGATTAACATGTATTTCTAAATTTTGTAATTCCATACTTTTGGAGATAATAAGAAGTCAATTTTATATTCTTGCAAATTGTTGTTGTTTCTCTATTTATGTTGTGTGGTTAGGTTGTTAAAGGGAGTACCCTTCATCAAGTGGTTTAAGAGTTAGAGTTCTTGAGTGTGTATACAAATCACTGACTATGAGGTAGTTTGCATCAGGACCATGGGTGTGGGTTTGAGTGACAAGTGGTAATATGCCTCCATGGAGGGAACGTGGTGGAAGAGTTGGAGATGTGACACTTGAGGGTTTCCAAGCCCTCCAAAGATAAGTGCAAACATTTCAAAAGGATAAATTCACAAAGGAATGAGTATTGTGGTAAGAGATGAAAGTGAGGATGAATGTAAAGAAGGAAACATTGAACAAGAAGGAGAAGAAGAAGCTAGGAACCTTGAGGAAGAAAGGTTTTTCATGACCATTTCCAAGATTGGAAAAATGCCCAAGACTGAGGTCCCCACATTTTAAAAAAATATTAAGCTAAAGGAATTGATCGACTAAATCAATGAAATAGAAGAATATTTTGAGTATGAAGATATCAAAGATCCTAATAAGGTCAAGTTTGTGAGGGTTAGATTGAAGGGTCATGTGAAGATTCAATGGTAGGAGATTCAATTGGAGTGAAATGAAAGAGGAAAGGAGAAAATCACAAGATGGGATCAAATGGTGGATAAATTGAAGCAACAATTCTTTCCTATTTATTATGAGCTTGATTTGTTGAAGAAATCGCAAGCATTAAAGAAAGAAGAAATATCAATTTAGGAGTATATATAAAGCAATATCAATTTAGGAGTATATATAAGTTCTATAAAGTCCTCATTAGAATATAAGTTCTATAAAGTCCTCATTAGAATAGACCATGCAAGATAACAAAGAGAAAGTTGGTCGTTATCTTAAAGGGTTGAGGTCAAATATTTAGAAGGAATTGAGTTTAATTAGAATAACCATAATAAAAAAGGCATGCCAATTTTCCCTAAGAGTAGAGGAAAAGTTGAACAAGAAAATTTGAGAGCGGGTAAAGTGGAAAAGGTCATGGTGGAAGATCTAGTGGATAGTTTTATGGAAGAGGAAATGATGATAACAAAGAAGAAGGATGAAGGAAACATTAGTTAGAATTAGAGGGGAAATAATTCTAAATATTTTCATGATAAGAATAATAGGGATCAGAGAGGAAGAGGGAGAGGGAAAGGACTAGGAAGAGGAGGTTTCTGTGGAACTTGTTTCTATTGTGACAAAGAAGGTAATAGAGCATATGATTCTCCTTAATGCAAATAAAGGATATATAGGAGATTTGAAGGCTAGGCAAGAGTTGTACATCTAGATAAAGATGCCAAGTCATTACATTCCAAAGATGATAAAAGAGGGAAGTCCTAGTTAATATAAGAGTCTTGGTAAGTGATGAGAATGAACCTAAACAAAGGAATATATTGATTTGTACTAGGTGCAAGTGTGGGGTTAAGTGTTATGAGATAATTATTGTTAGTAGGAGCATTGAAAAATTTAAATCTCAAGAGAGGGAGACACCCGCATCTATACCAAAATTTATTGGGTGCATGATGATCACAAGGTCTTGGTCAATGAACAATGCCTAGTAATGTTTAAGATTAAGATCTACCATGATGATATGCTAGGTGACATCATTCACATGGATTCATGTCATATGTTGTTGTGAAGGTCATCACAATTTGATAGGCATGTTATACATGATGGTCATGCAAATACCTACTCCTTAATAAAGGATGGAGTGATACATAAGATAAATCCATTGAAAGACATAAAATAAAATGCATATATTAATGTTAGAATGTATTTAGGTGATTAAAGAAATTTTCTAGAGGGTATGAGGCATGAGCATTCTTATTTTTCTTTAAAAGTTGGTAAATAAGAAGTAGATGTACCTACAAATTTCCCATTTGTTGGATGAATTTAAGGATTTGTATCTAATAATGTGCTTGATGGATTTCTACCAATGAGAAAGATGAGCCATCATATAAATTTGATTCCACGAGCTAGTTTTCCAAATAAGGTAGCACACAAAATGACAATAGCATAAAGTGAATAGTTGAATAGCCAAGTACAAGAGTTGTTGTAGAAAGGATTAACTTGATAAAGTGTAAGTTTGTGTGTTGTACCAATAATATTAGCACCAAAGAAGAATAGAAAATGGAGGATGTGTACATATTTTCAAGCCATTAAAAAAATTATAAGCAAGTACACATTTCTCTTGCTAAGGATGGAAGATATTATGAATGATTTGAGTGGATGTGTATATTTCACAAAGGCAGATGTGAAGAGTAGATGTCACCAAATCTAGATTAGGAAAGTAAATGAATGGAATACTATCTTCAAGATAGAGGAAGGGGTGCATGAGTGGTTAGTCATGTCATTTGGGATAAATAATGCACCAAGCACTTTTGTCCAGCTCATGAATGAGGTAGTGAAATAATTTCTCACTAAGTTTTTCATTATTTTCCTAAATGATATTTTTATCTTTAGTAAGACATTGGAAGAGCCTAATAAATATTTTAAAGGTGTTTGAGAAGTTAAGGGAAGAGAAATTGATGATTAATTGAAAGAAAAGTAGTTTGGTAAAAAAGGATTTAGTATACCCTGAGATTTTTAGTTTCGGTAAAAGGTCTAAAATGGGACCTAGAGAAGATGAAAGATATCCTCCAATGGCCTACTCCAAAGTGTTCTACTAAGGTGGAATATTTTCATGGTTAGACTAGATTTTATATGGATTTTATCAATATTTTTAACAGTATGTGTTGACTCTTGACTAAAATAATGAGAGGGGATATAAAGAAGTTTAAGTGGACTACAAGAGTAAACAAAAGTTTTGAGTTGTTGAAATAAAAGGTTACAAATTAACCTATTTTAGCACTTCCACATTTTAATAAGATGTTTCAAGTATATTGTGATGGTAGTGGTAAAGCAATCAGAGTTGTTTTGATCCAAGAAGGTAGAGCTCTTTCTTACTTCAGTGAGAAGTTAAATGATGCCAAAAGAAAATATTCTATTCATGATCACGAATTTTATGTTGTAGTTCAAACATTGAAGAAATAGAGGCATTGTCTTCTTTTTAAGGAGTTTGTTTTATATACTGATCATCATGCTTTGGAATATTTAAATAATCAAGGAAAGTTAGATCAAGGGTATTTGAAATGGATTGAGATTTTGCAGATTTAAATTTTTGTTTTGAAACATAGGAGAGAAAAGTCTAACAAGATTGCAAAGGCCCTTAGTAGGAGATAGATTTTGTTCACAAAGATGCCATATGAGGTTGTTGGGCTCAAGGAACTCAAGAGTTGGTATCTAGAGGATCATGATTTTGGTGAAGTTTGGAAAGCTTGTACAAAACATGTTACTCTAGATAGAACCGAGTGGTTGAATTTTTTCATCTGTGATGGTATGTTATTTAGAAAAAGTTAATTGTGCATTCCAAGGAGTTATATGAGGTAAATATCATTAAGGAGAGGTATAGTTGAGGATTGGCTAGACATTTTGGTTGTGATAAAACCAATGCTCAATTTGGTGAATTATTACTAGTCATAGTTGCAACAAGATGTCAAAGAAATTGTACATAGTTGTAGAGTATGTCAGATGGAAAAAGGAGCAAAGTAGAATACAAGGTTATATCAGCCATTACCTCACTACTACATTTGGGCTCTAATTGCAATGACCAACCATTGCCCAAGCGAAAGTACCATGAATTGGCTTCTGTCAAATGGGCATTAGACTTTTGTAGTCGCAATTTGCGATGACAAGCACATCCATCACAATTGGGATGCCTAAATTCGTCAAAATTTGGAAGAAAGCAAGCACAAGAGTTATTCTTCGTGTCGTAGATATTATGACAGTCTATTGTCACAATTACGATGGATTACATTTTTAATCTTCTGTCGCAAGTGTGAAGACTATGTTGCAAGGTTGACAACCAACTGTCAGATGGGGACATCACAACAATGACAGTATGCAATGACAATGTTGTTGGAGCGAAGACCATCCATCATAAATGGCCATCATAATTACAATGGTATGCGATGACAATGTTGTTGGAGCGACAACTACATGTCAGACAAGTCGTCACAATTGTGATGGCTTGTTGAATTATTAAAAAAAAATGGTAGTATTGTTCAATTTTGTACTCTTCACCATCAACATTGTACTCTTCATCTCAATCACACTACGATTTCAAAGATAGTTTTGTTCAATTTTGTAGTATTTTTCATTCTTGTGGCATTTATGTTTGATTTTATCTATATTTTTCCTGTCTATTTTCTATGTTTTATTGTGGGTGGTAGCTCATAAGAAGGGCAAGCTAATGTCGGTGATTTAGAGCAAAGCTCTACTTGTTGTCAATGTTGGGCATCTCTTTATAATCTCTTTACCTTTGAGTTTTCATGTCATCTGATCAAGTACCCCACTATTCACTAGGTTTTATCTTCTCTTATTAGCTATACACATTGTCTTTTCTATTTTTAGACTTCTTTAATTTGGTTTCTTGGCACGAAAAGATGAAAGTCCTGAAATATGCCAATTTGCAATTCTTGATTTTATATATGGTTTACTTAATTCATTTTTATCTTTATTTGGAAATAATCAAATATCTACATAATCATCTCATATCTTTTGATTTTTCCTCAATGTGTTCCTTACTTGATTAAGTTTATATTCCCTAGAAAATCCCAACATCTCCTATATTTTTTAATCGATTGCGCGATTTACTTGAATTTTTCTTTCCTGTAAATAACTAAAAACATGTAAAATCCATGTGTTTTGTTTCTAAAAAATGTAGAGATGTTATATCAAGACAAACCATCTTCTCGCCAAGGGTGGTTATACTAAGTTGAGCGTAGGCATCCCAAGGCATCTTGAGATAAAGAGTGGATGCTCTGCATGTGCAGGTACTATCAACAATAGATAAAAGATTTGAATGTGCACATGGGATGAATGACCAAGTATTGCTGAGCTCTAAAATAAATATATCCCTACTATTCAAGATGGCAAAGCTATGATCAATGTGCCCATTTAAATATTGTGTGCGAATTCTTTGAGCCAATGCCTCATAGCTATGTTCTCATAGGCATTCATCCAATATATGGAATCATAAATTTGGCTTGCATACCATTTTTGTTGAATACCCCAAATTGACACAACCATCTTCAACATACTTCCACATGTGTTCAATTTCCTATTTCATCTATCATTATGGATTTCAATTGTAAATTTTTGGTAGAAAAAAAATGAAGAAGTTGGTAGTACAAATTTGTAAAAAGCATGTGTGCAGCATATGTAGATCTCTCACTTAAAATTTCTTCTCTCCATTCTAGTTGTGGTAGGAATGAGGTGTTGGACTACTTGATAAAGTGTCCTATAGGCAGTTATTTCAAATGCAAGGTGGAATTGTAGGAAATTGTGCAAAGTGAATAAAGTTTTAGCCTACCACCTTTTACATTTTCTCAACCTTGGTTGAGGTCTCCATGCACGCATACACACCTTAAATCTCCTTTCAACCCATGGGCTAGAGGATAAGCCTTGAACCAACATTTTAATAACTTTTAATGCATGATTGAAGTCATTGAAAAAATATGGATTGTATTGGAGATTAAAACAATAGCTAACAACATTACATCAAAATTTTAAAAACAAAGTGTCACTTAAGTCTTAAGCAAAATAAGGACCACACTTGTGCAATGATCACATCCTTTGGATCACATTGTCTACCACTTGAACATATAAGATTTCTTAAATAAGGCCAAACATAACTTTTATATGTTTATTGTGAATTAAACAACATATATTTAATACTTAGATCATAAATCTATTTGGAGTTGCATGTTGTTTTTGTTCACTAAACCATTGGATGGCATACTTCGAGATAAACATGTCAAACATATCAGAGAAAATTATTTGTGTTGATTAAGTCCATTGGCAATGACATGTATTAGTTTCATACAGAAGGTCCTCAAGTAAATAAAGTATTTTATAAATAAATGCTTGCTTTCAATGATCATCTCAATATCTACTCATATGGAATTTGGGGCATTATGTTGCATTTTCGTGTTCTTTATGATAAATTACATGATCTTCAAGACAAGCATCTATTGCTTGATACTCCATTCCAATATGTTTCATAGTGGCACATAATTCTTGGTATGAGTGAGGGAGAACATTTGATGGGGGTAAAAAATAGTCACCTATCAATCTATAGCAAAGAATATAAGTCATTATTACAAACAATCTTAATGGTACACATTTCACCTTATATATACTATAATGATGTATATCACAAACCATAGCATACATGACATTGTTATGTTGGATAAACCATTCATAACCTACAAATTTACCAACAACATTACAACAGAGAGAAGAGTTCATTGGGATCCTTCGTAAAGGGTTGTGTTTTCCTTCTCAAGTAGAGGTATATCATGGATGACCTCAATGTCATCCTCATCATAATCATCATCATCAGCAATAGTAGAAACAATGCTAGAACTACATGTGTCATGGATCAATGCATTCATACCATCATCTTCAAATGTATTTTTTGGCGATTGATCATCATCTTCCATGAGATCATGATCTTCTCCTTAAATACTCACACCTCCATGTTCCTCCATATTCACACCTCCATTTTCCTCCATATTCACACCTCTATGTTCCTCCAAGATGTGGTGGTCCATATTAAGTACTACCCTAGGGAGATCGACCTATATAAAAATGACGATAATCAAACCCCTATTCCATGGTTCATATGTATATTAATTGCGAAAACAATATAACGAACAACTTACCAATGGATAATAATAAAACCCCCCTTTAGTGTGACTATTCTCCATATTATTTCTCTTAGTTGTTTTGATTTTGATTCTTCTTGTCTTTAGGTTGTTACAACAATTTCAAGGACAGTAACTTTTGTCATCACCTTCTCTTTTAAAGCTAGACAATAATCTAGTGATTTTCTCCCTATTTTGATCAAATTCCCTTGTATTATCTAACATGATCCTTCTTTATAGCAATAACTTATTCTTGTACCCATATTGAGTTGGTTGTACTTAATGTTTATATTTACACATATGGTTTTGAAAGAAAAATTTGATGTAATTAATGTGTATATCTACAAAAATATTGGACATGTTGTACTTAATGTTTATTTATGCACATATGATTTTGAAAGGAAAATTTGGTGTATTTATGCCTCTTCATTTTGATTTTGTTCAAGGGAAGCCTATCAATGGTAATATAAAACAATAATGCATTTTCTAAGAGTTTACAATTGTTCAACAAAATTAATGTTTTACAAGAAAACACACCTGAAGAACTGTTAGCTCATAAGCAAGAACATGGTGTTGATACAATTCAGAAAGTGCTTGACATGAGAGTTCCACAAGTGAGAAGTTACTACCAAATTCAGTAATTCATAACATTTTGGATCATATAGTGATGCCCAAATTAACAACAACAATAGATACTTGGGATCCTCACAAGAAGGTTGTGCCAATACATGCATGGTTATGTCCTTGGATTCTATTTTTGGGTTAGCATATGGAGACTTTATATCCAACTATTCGTTATAAGTTGGGGAATGCACTTCATGCCTAGCATGCAAGTGATGCGTCTGCATATGCAATTTTATCACCTTGAAAAACTATATTTAATCTTGCTAGCTGACAACAGTTGATTGTTTATTTTATTATACCTAATTTGATGACAATTCTACATGAATTTGCAATCAAATTAGTTAATAAAAAACTAGACCAATTTAACTAGGTTATGGCTTGTTTCTTTATAAAAATATCTTCTATGATATGTTTTTGTAAAATTTCTTTCGAACTCTACCCGTTTTTCTTGGTCTGCATTACTTTTGTGCAAGATCTTGAGCTAAGTCACTTAGCACGGGTTGAGTGAGTTTTATTATTTAGATTCTGGAATATGTATGCAGCTAGATCATTTTTCTATTGTGCTAATATATAATAAGCACCTTCAAAAAGATCTCTCTATATATATAAAGACTACAAGTTGTGCAATTTGTCATGCATTGCATTCGAATTTTCTTTTCCATTGCTTATAAGAGTGTTTCAAGGTTGGGAACCACTTCAATGACCTTTGCATGGTTTAGAGGTAATTTCATTGTGGAAGAGGCTTCTGCAAGGGAATGAACCTCGTGATTATTGAATTTATACACAGAAGCATAACTTTCTTATTCAACTCCTAACACTCAACTCTTCACTAAAGTTATTCTTCTAGCAGTGACAATAACTACTACAAATTCCTAGGAGCCAAAGGACCTTGAACCTATGCTACATTTTTTGGAGACATGGGAGAAGTTACTACAATATTCAATACTTCATAACATTATGGATCATATAGTGATGCCTGAATTACCAACAACAATAGATACTTGGGATCCTCGTAGGGAGACTCCAACACATGCATGGTTACATCCTTAGCTTCCATTGTTTGGCCAGTGTATGGAGCCTTTATATCCAACCATTTTTTATAAGTTGGGGAATGCACTTCATGCCTAGCATCCAAGTGATGCATATGCATATGTAATTTATCACCTTCAAAAATTGTATTTGATCCTGCTAGTTGGGAACAACTGATTGTTTTTTTTATTGTACCTAATCTGATGACAGTTCTACAGGAATTGTGATCAACACAACTAATTAGAACCTAGACCAATTTAATTGGGTTATGGCTTGTTTCTTTCTAAAAATATCTGCTATGATATGTTTTTGTAAAATTTCTTGTGAACTCGTCCCATTTTTTGTGGTCTGCATTATTTTTGTGTAGGATCTTGAGGTAAGTCACTTAGCACGGGTTGAGTGAGTTTTATTGTTTTATTATTTGGATTCTAGAATATATATGCAACTGGATCAATTTTTCTATTATGAGCTAATATGTTATAAGCACTTTAAAAAAGATCTCTTTGAATATATAAAGAGATACATGTTTAGAAGGAAATATAAAGACATACGTGTTTAGAAGGATAAGAAAAGAACATTTAAATAGGTACCTCTTTTCGCCCTTGACAAGAATTGTAGAGCAAGGGCATGTAGATCACAAGGGCATGACACAACAATGAAATTTTAGAGCAAGGGAAGGACACTATAATGTAGAGATCATAAAGGCACAACAAAAAAATGCATCAATCACAAGGGCATGGCAATGTTCACATCTCTCCACCCTCGTTCGGAGCTCTCCACCTCTTTCGTGCATAGCTCTCCATAGTCAAAACAAATGGGGAATGATTTATGTCATATTTTTTTGTTTGTTTATGCTCGTTTAGGTGTCGTTATAATTATGGTGTCAAAGTCGGTATTGTGACAATGTTGGGGACAATTACAAAAAAAAATGAAGATCACCAAAAATTACACTACCATCACAATTTGACCCCAAATGTTGTAGTGCCTATACCAAAGAATTCATGGGAGGATATTAGTATCGAATTTTTTCTTGGTTTTCCAAGGACTTAGCACGAGGATGATTCATTTTTTGTGTTGTTTGATAGATCTTTGAAGATGGTACATTTCATTTGACTAATGATGTTCTTCATGTAGCATAATTATTTTTCAAAGAAGTGGTGAGACTACGTTGTCTACCAAAGAGCATAATTTTTGTTCGAGACACTAGGTTTGTTGGGTACTTTTGGTGCACATTATGGAAGAAGTTAACAAAAAAATTTAATTTAACTCACCACATCCTCCATGGACTGATAAATAGATAAAAGTAGTGAATAGGAGTTTTGAAAATTTATTGAGATGCTTGGTCGGAGATAAACCAAAGGGATGGGATTTTATTTTTTCACAGATAAAAATTACATATAATAACTATGTCAATAAGAGCACTAGTAAATCACCATTCCAAGTGGAGATGGAAGTAGTCCCAAAAATGCTTCTAAATTAAAAAGGTTGGACAAAGAGGAGACATATAGTGTTAAAGGTGAATATTTTGTAGAGAACATGAAGAACATTCATGAGAAGGAGAGGAAGCATATTACTAAAATGAATACATAGTACAAGGATAAGGCATATGAGAAGATGAGACATAAGGAATTTTAGGTTGGGGCTAAAAATCATGGTTCATTTAAGAAAGGGGAGATTTCTAGCAAGAACATATAATAAGTAAAAAATGAAAAATTTTGGACAATGTAAGATACTAAAGAAATGTAATTCAAGAAATGCATATGAAATAGATTTGTCTAGTGAACTAAATATTTCACTAGTATTTAACATTTCAGATCTAATAGAGTGTCATGAAGGAGGTGTTGAAGATGAGGTCACAAAAGTAATGTAATGCCTACCCCTACTTGACTTTTCTAATTGTATTGTCAAATTCTTTTAGGCCAGTTTTCTAATTTTGTTTTATGTTTAGTAGTATTGGGTTACCAAAATTAATTAATTGTATTTCATCTTCAATTAATATATGTGTTGACTTACTTTAGTACTAATTATTTTAGTTATTTCATGATTTTTTTGATGATGATATATATGTTCATTTAGTGACTTTCAGTTATTTAATAATATTAGTTAGATGAATGATTTTTATGCGATTTTTATGGATACTTACCCCATACTTGCATGTGTATGGTGTGTGTGTATGTTTTCTTTATATTTGACATTTTTGATGTGGTTGAGGAAGGGAGTCGTAGTCACCTGCTAGTTGGGATCTACACAATGACCACTTACTACCATTTCTTATTTAGAATATTGTGTTTGTACATGTGTTGATTTTATGTAGATTATAGGTACCAGGTATCGACTTTCCTGAATTGCCAGGATAAGCATACCCTATCGTAGTATTTCAATGGTATAAGTGGGGAGATAACTCTTGAGTCCAAATCCTAATTGATAGATCTAGTAGAAGAACCTTTCACGCTCATTGGTTAGAGTCATTCAACAATAGTTGTATAGCCTCGTCTGTAGGCTCATTTCTTGTCCTCTTCAGAAGTTGTTTTTTAAAACTCCATGGCCTACATTTTTTCTTGGTATCATGAATATTTTTTTGTAATGAATTTCATCAAAGACCAAATTGTTTATAATTTATAAATATTTGCATATAATTTTTCATTTACTTATACTTATAATTCGTGCAACAAGTTTTGAATATCCACTCGAGCCAAGCTTGTGTTGCCTATGCTTCTATTTTCTTGCTTTGGTTTCCTTTGATGTGTCAAGAAACCTATGTGAAGTTTGAAATATATTTGACCACATAAGTATTAAGAGTAATTATTAGATAATTTCATTCTGAATATTATGACATACATCCTTTCCTTAGGTGGTACCATTTCTCTACCATGTATTTCTTTTTTCTTAGTGGTGTCCTTTTTAAGATTCTTCCACTCAATAATAGGAATATAGGGGGGTCACTCATAGCAAGGGTTTTCTTTCATTTTTATCTAGTAGTTGTACCTAATATATTTCAAACCTTGGCCCACTTTCTCAAGGAGCCTAAGTCTTTGAAGGACGTTGGGTCCAAAAAAGTGTTGTTATGACATCAATGAGTTTTTATCCTTTAACTCTTTAGTTTTTAAATTCCACGTTTTAAGAAAAGAAAAAAAAAATAGATTCATAAACGAATTGAAGCTACCTTATAATTTACTAGAAGAAATTGATCAAAGGAAACATGATCTAGCAATGAAATCAAAATATGATACCATGTGCATATGGTCGGCCCAAATATATGCAAGCATTCATCATTAATTTTTTCATAAAATAGATTATTCCTACAAAATAATAATGGGATTAGTAGTTATTGCAAGGGACTCCATAGGAGGTTAGTGCATTTGATTATGAGTATAAGATTGTATAGTAAAAGAAAGGATCAAACGTTAATGTACTTGGAACTTGGGTTAATCTCAGGGGAAGATCATTTTCATTGCTAACAAAAAATTGATCACAATTTGTTAGTATTCTTGTACATCTAACACGGGTAGACCTAGGATTGTCCTCATCACCTCCTACATAAAATAAATCCAATATTACAAAATTCCCCCTAAGAAATAATAGTTCAAGTGAAATAAACACATGAAAAATGGGAGAGAAAAAGAGGAATCTACTTACCAATAGGTGCTTCCACTACATTTGTCACCATGCTATGTGTTGCCAAATTTATATTCACCATTACCTCTTTGGTTCTATTCCTTGTAGCAGGTGGCATAGTGAACATAGGATCAATGGTAAGAGTAAAAATGAGATTGTTAGAGCTATTAAAAGAAAATTGTTTGAGAAAAACACAATTGAAGGATAGAACATGTAATGTACTTGAACCACCTAAAGTATCATCCTTTAGAGCATCACCCTTGAACCTCTTCAGCATCCTTTGTAAAAATAACACGTATGCATTTTATGTAATGACATAAATAAAAAATTATACTATAAAAACTGTTATTGAACTTATGTTATAATTAAAAACTACATTAATACTTATTGTATATATCTTAACAAGGTGCATCAACTTATCCTCCATTTGTTGTAGTTCAAGATTCTGAGCTTGAGTTGATGCAAATTACATTAACCTTATTCCTATATTATAAAGAAACTTTTGCACTACAACCATAGGATCAGTGGCTGATGTAAAATCAATCATGAATTCATCTAGCTGATTGTGTGGCTCCTCGTGGACTATATTTTCCTTTCCCTTTTCCTGATTAGCACTCATTTGCGAGAACAATATTATTAGCTGATAAGTAGGAGATGATTTCCACAACTAGTCAAATTGTGATGTGAATATCAGGATTTAACTGTGTGATTTTGAGTCAAACTCGATGACCCATGTTTCATGAGTAGTGATTCAACATGAATCCATCTCTCATGAGAATAAATGGAATGGTTAGCACTCATTGGATCTAGGTGATGCTCACAGGGGTGAAGCACCGGGACTTCCCGGGAGGTCACCCATCCCAGTACTACTCCAGCCTGAGCGCGCTTAACTACATAGTTTCCTCCACAGTTAAACCCAAAGCTTGCAAATGTTTGCAAGCTTTGGGTTTAACTGTGGAGGAAACTATGTAGTTAAGCGCGCTCAGGCTGGAGTAGTACTGGGATGGGTGACCTCCCGGGAAGTCCCGGTGCTTCACCCCTGTGAGCATCACCTAGATCCAATGAGTGCTAACCATTCCATTTATTCTCATGAGAGATGGATTCATGTTGAATCACTACTCATGAAACATGGGTCATCGAGTTTGACTCAAAATCACATAGTTAAATCTTGATATTCACATCACAATATTATTAGCACTATATTTGAAATCAATCCAAAATAGTAGTGAAGAATAAAACATAATAAAAAATATACATTAACATATTTTTTGTGTCTAATTTGTACAGTAACAATGAGTTTTACCTGTTGGGAAGAAGAAGTCCCTTGAGAACCATCACCACCGTGCATATGCTGTGGCTATTGATCTATAATGTAACCCTATATTTCAAAAAAAAAATCATTGAGACATGTTAAAACATATGTACTATTATTCTAAGTTAGCAAAAAATATTTAAAAATTTAATGGTGTGTCGGATTCATTGATTGGAGTTGATTATAAATGTGCATAGTACGTACCACCTTGCCCATGATAGTGGCTTTTTTTCTATATATGCAATTAAAATTGTAATCAATAAGAATCTCTTCACCTCCACATATTGATTTTATTGCAAATACAAGTATACAATTTCCCTCGCCCACCTCAAATATGCAATTGTGTCACTTCTTAGTTGATGCAAGTTGTGTACTATTTATAAAACCTACAATATTCCCTGATGCTTTTGGTCTTCCATCAATGTAAATATCTACTATTTTACTTTGTTCACTAATGTTTTGTTGTATATAATTTTTTATGAGTGCATACCTATACATACATTTTTTATATCTAACAATCTACATCCAACTACTGTAATTGTAGCAAGGTCTGACATACTCCATCAATTCAATAACATTTTTGTAAGAGACGTTTATGCCATCCATGGAAACTAGGCCCAACCCATGTAATAAGAATGTTGTTATGTGATATATCCTCTCTCCAAAACAAAAATCTATGTTTATTGGAGGAAGTTAATTGAGGACCCATTGTTTCTGTAGATGTTTGTACCTAAAGGGCACATCTGAGTCACCTTCACTCTCATTGTCATGAGAACATGACCCCCCTTGAGAAAGGAAAATTTTCATGTGCTTTTTTTTTTTTTAAAAAATATTTTCACCTCAAGCTAATCTCCTTGATTTATACATATTAAATGCCTCACTTTCTTCTTTCATTCCTACATTTTCCTCACTCGAGGAAGACAAATAAGAAAAATACCTATTCCCTAGTACCTGCACTCCATAAAATAAAAGGGATAGGTGGAAATGAGAGAGATATTTTACAAATGGTAAAAGACATTAATCTTTATGGGGTGTACTAACTTATACCTTATGATCCATGAAATTGTACGGGATGCTCGTGAAAGGGCTTCAAGTTTCTGCATATGTAAATCAATTGTCTTATGTTAGCTAAAAATTTCATGATACATATACTCAAAATTACATTGAATATTAGCATCACATATGAATTATGAATAATAAAAGGTACATGAAAAGTTAATCAAATTAATCATTGATCTATCAAGAACTAAATATTGAATAGCATAGGCATTGATTACATAACTATACGTTTTATTTTTCTCATTGATAATCAACCCCCCTCCAATGTTAGCTAATCAACCCCCCCATCACTGATATTATTATTCATCTATCTCATCATCAAGATCATTTTCATCATCGACATCGTCATGATCACTATCATGGTCATGGTTGTCATCATCATCCTCCTCCTTCTCATCATCATCATCATCATTTGCATTAGGAACATCATCGACTAACTCTTGATCGTGATCCACTTCTTCCTCTTCCTTGATATCTTCTTCTTCCATCACATTATACTTTATCGGCCTTCCTCTTGGATTATGTCTAACAACAAATGACCAACCTGGCTTATGTGGAACCTCTAAGTAAAATACCTGTTCACATTGTCTTTGAAGAACATAAGGCTCATCACCAAGTGGCTCAAACAACCTTGTATTAATTATTGAAAATCCATTCTCATGCTCAATAATAGTTCTATTAGAATAATTTTGATTGAATTTTAGTCTGTATCATTTGATGATGAATAGAACTAATTTGAAGGAATTAAGGTCACAGTCAAGTATATCAACCAAAACGCCATAGTATTGATTTTGAGATTCTTGAGGATGTAAGTCATTTCTAGATGAAATGTTAGTCACCTGGAAGACTACTCTTATGTCATAATCACAATTTCTCTTTGTGTCATCAAAATATTTGATGCAAAATTTATAACCTTTGTGTAACATAGCATTGCGGTGTTTCACCTACAATAATGTCAAACATTTATAAATTATTGCATCACGAGTTCAAAAACATATAGTTTAACAAACTTATAAGTACCTGGAGATCTCTTAAAGCATATGCTAAATATATTTCCTTTTGTGTAAGATTGGGATCTCCATTACAATGATCTTGTTTAACCAATGAAGAGATAGATTCCTATTTTAATCTATGACTAGAATGTTGACATTGGTCATTCCACACCGTCATTCAATCTTTGATTGTTTGCAATAAACAAATGTATTACATCCCACTCTTTAGCAGTTGTACAAAAGTAAATAGATGACTTACAACATATTTATTTTGAAGATTAAGGATTAATTAACTACAATAACATCTCATAATTTATTACCCTTCACTTTTCTAAATCTACCATTCCCCACCAAGTACTCCCCTTCAAATTGTTTAATGGAGTCAACATCTCAAATGCAATCTATATGGGTCTTTGCTGCAAGATTAGGAAGATATTGAGTAAAACATATACCATCATTTGGTATACCATATATCCCTCAATCATAGAACCCTCAGGACATGCTCTTTGTTGAACCAAGCCCTTCAAAAATTTCAAGTGTCTTTCAACCATCCACATTGACATAGGTTGTACAGGTCCACACAATTCAATCTCCTCAACTTGGTGTATGAGGTAATGTTCTTGTGCATTGAAAAAAGTTGAAGGTAAACACTTTTGCATTTCACACACTAGTAGAAAAATTCTTTTCTTCCAATATTTTATATCTTCTTTATGGATTTCTTTAGATGACAATCACCTACAAGGGATTCAAGACACAAAAACATGTAAATATGAGACTTTACAATATATTACTTGTTTGGTATATTGAACACATATCACTGCTTACCTCATGTATTTTCCAAGATCATATATCACATGATTAATATTATTGTCAAAGTTGTTTGGGAACGATATGGGTAGCACATACTACAACAATTATCAACTGATTATTTCATTCTTTTCTAACATAATACAATGAAAATTGAATGCAATTTCACAAATGTATTCTAAATACAAAAGATCGTGACTTACCTTGATGAAGGTATGCCAATCATGCATTTTTAGCACTGGCCCTGAATCACTTTTCTTTGATATGAGATTTCTTATATTCATAGAAAATCCTATAGGAAATCAATTTTTTCATGTGACTTCTTTTATGGCATTACTTTGTTGGTTCATTAATAACCAAGGAAGGACACTTGCATTTATTTAGTCTCCATTGCTATTTTCTTCAATGATATTTTTCATTGAATGATTGGAATCATGAATGTCACTACAAATTTTGGCAAGTTTTTCTTTGTCATGCCTTCCATCCAATATTTTCCATAGTGTCTCTATTACATTCTTTTCAATATGCATAGTATCAAATAAATGCATAATTCTTAGCTGCTTGTAGTAGGATAGCCTACTAAATTCTTTGGGATAACATTTTAGTCCCTTTGGAAGGTGGTCATTGATGCCTTGATGACCTTCACAATCATCAATTACATAATTAGCCAACAAAACACAACAAAATATATAATTTCCAAACATAAACCATTAGGTAGAGTGATAATACCTCGAATTATATTATATTCCAACTCCCAGAGGTGAGGTGTCATTCTTTGTGGCTTTGATGTAGTCTCTTCTTTCTCATCAAAAAGATGTTTTTTTGCACTTCGATACTTATGATTTATGTGGAGGAAGTTTCTATTCTCATCAAATACCTACTTTCTGTAATGTCCCCCTTGGTATAGTTTGGAAATTTGGGACAATTTCTTTTCAAGGCACTTTCTAGAAAGCTTGTTTTTCTTCAAACCTTATTATGTTATCTAATATGATTGATGCAAGCTTATGTAATTGATAAGACATATGTAAATATTGGTATTATTGTTTTGACAACAATACATAGGCTAGACCACTTGTACGAATATATTTAATATCAATTTATTGGCATCCTTGATTTGAGGATTAAATATATGCTGGGTGATTAGATCTTTCTATATCGGTGAATTCTTTACACAACTATGTACTTATATGTAGTGACAAATTTTTACTACTAGCAATATGCTTTCACTTTAGATATGGATATTATACAGCTATAATCAAAATATCCACCCAATAATGGTTTGTCCATGAATGGTGCTTTATTATGCTGATATATGTTCATTATATGTCCAATATTACTAACTTAAAAAGGTATAAATTCTTCTATCTTTTCTATTTATCTATAGAGAGGATGTTGTAATTTGAAGACATATTTCTTAGTTGTAGATGACCTTTATGTGATATTATCTCTTCTCTCTATTTTTTATTATGTTGATAACACCAATCATCAACCACTAACTATGTATGGTTATATATGCTTCTCCTAATAATTATCTATATTATCTCATATCCTATGTCTTCCTATCTATATTTGTGGTGTATGGTGTATTGTCTGATCTTATAATTATTTCCCAATCATGCCTGAATATATTCGTGCCTGGCTATATAGGATATCTATTGTATATATTCAATGTGTCTAAATCTTCCTCAAACCATCCTCTATTTATATTTCTTTGTGTAAGGGGGTGCATCTATTTGAATCGACACCCAACTAGTATTTGCGTGATTGCCCATACTATAGCATGTCGATGTTCAATTCACTTTTTTTATGTGTCAACTCTAATGTGGAGGGTTTTAGACCTCATTGCCCATCTAAATAGAATGTATGAAATGTGATTCAAATGCTAGTGACATGTAAATACTAGACGAGTAGACATGCTAAATCAAATGCTTCATTATTATTCTCCATATAAACTAATTAGTTTATAATTGCTGACTATTGGGTGATTCCATATAATTAATTGGTAAGGTTTTCATTTCCTATAATCATTTTTTGATCAATAACAAATGATGATATTCATATTATCTTATTATTGTAATTATATTACTATAATAGTTATATTATATAATTTATGTATTTTCTTCTTGATTATGTTGATAATATATAACTTGTTAATAATATATCATGATTGAACATTCTTAATTATATTGCATCATTAATTTCTCTCTTTGTATTATCATGTAAACAATAAAGTTTTAGTATTTTATTATTTATTTATTTGTTTAGTTTTATATTTAAACTCTATTATTAGTAAAACCTATCTCAAAAATGGGGACATTATAGTCCACCCTTCTCAAAATTGCTTGTCCTTAAGCAAGTGAATAGTTTCTCCTTGTGGTTTGATCGATAGTCCTACAACAAAAATTTGAAATTAGATAGTTATAAATATTAATATTAATATTAAAATATTAGATTTAAATTACTAAGATTGATTTTATAGGATGACTTATCTTGATATATTGTGTACTTCCTGCTCCTTTATTTGCCTTTCTTTGACCCATGACAAGTCTTGATGGGTAATCCTTATAAGTCTTGGTAGAGACTTTGTCTCTTCCCAAGTCACTAGGAATATCCTTAGGAGAGACTTTATCTCGTCCTAGGTCTCTATGAATATCCCTTTAGGATATACTCATCTATGTGATTCTTTAGAAGAGACTTTACCTCATCTAAGGTCACTAGGGTATCCTTTTAGGATTATCCCTCTGCATTTAATCCTTAGGAGAGACTTTATCTCATTCTAAGGCCTCTATGAATATCCCTTTAGGATTACCCATCTCTATAATCCTTGGGAGAGACTTTATCTCACCCCAAGTCACTAAGGATATCCCTTTAGGAGTATCCCTGTCTATTTAATCCATAGGAGAGACTTTATCTCATCCTAAGGTCTCTAGAAGTGCAGGATCTTTCTATAGTTTCATTCAAGGAGTTTTGAGAAAATTTCAAGTACAAAAACAATTGAGATTGAATATTTGTATTCATATGCTTATTACAAATTTTCATAATCAATTACTTGTTTTTACTTGTCAATCCCAAAAGAAATAGGTACGAGTACTAATTAAAAGTGAATAATCTCTTGTCTCATTTTATTTCCCCTTCTCTAATATCTATTACTAATTCCATTCAAATTTATACATCAAGTAGTGTTTCTTCAAAATACCATCACTTCTCTCCTTCATTTTGTGCTTGGATACTATTCAAATCTCTTAGATCATGTCTTTCTTTCTTATGTGACTCTTTTGTTTCTCTCTTGGACATTGCTTCTATTCTATTAATTTGATTCCTTTTTCTATACTTGTGACTTGATGCCCATGGTTCTCTACACTAAAAGCATAAACCTTTCTTTATTATGTCATCTTTTTGTCTAAGAGCATCCTTTGCTTGGCATTGATGCCCAACACTCCACTTTCCTTTGCAAAAATAATATTCTTTTTCTTTATGATATTTTCTCAAGTCATTATTTCTATGTTCTGTCTTTGCTGAAAAAATCTTAGATCTTTCCTTTGAAGGATTTGATTCTACCATTTTTTTTTTTCTAATGGCTTCTTCCAGGTTTTGTGGTTCATGCGGTTTAATAGAGTTCTTGGTGGATTCTTTTAATCCTTCTATAAATATATGAGTGAGTCTCTTTTGGGAAAGGTCTGGGACCATAACTAACAACTCTTGAAATTTGTGAGAATAGTCTTCCACTATTCCAATTTGTTTGAGTTGAGTTAGTTCTTGGAAAAATTTGATGTCCTTATTATCAAACCTATTCATGAGCTTTTAGGAGAATTCTTCATAGGATTTTACATCTTTATGTCACAATGAGATACGCCCATGGGTCCACCAATCATGTGCTACTCCCTCTAGATGCACTATAGTGAATTGCAATGCATTCTCTTCCATCATGGGATTTAGAATAAAAAATGTGTTTAATTTTTCTAACCATTGGCACAATTTAATCTTTTCTGAACCATCAAAATGTGGAAGCTTTATTTTGTTAATTTTATGTTTGAGTTCTTCATTTACCATCCTTCTAGATGTCTCCCTTCATTTATCATCACAAAATTCTCTAAATGATATTACTTCTCTAATGTTAAGTTCTAGAGCAGCATATGCCCTTGCAATATTTTTTGTACTAGTTAGGGGTTGCTTGATCCCTTCCTCCTCTCTTAGATTTACTCTTCTAGGTAGGAATGTGGGTTGGGGTAGGCTAGAACATGAAGTTACATTAGTATTTTCAGAATTGACTGAATTATTTTCTCTCCCTATGTTAGGTTGACTTCTCAAATTATTGATTGAGTTTCCCATATTCTATAATGCTTGCAAGAGGGCCTGGTTTGAATTCTCCATTTGATTCAATATAGTTTGGTTGGTTTGGTGGGTTTTCTCCATATATGTTCTCACTTCATTTTTTAAGTCATTCATTATAATTTTATTTATCCTTCTCTCTTAAGTTTCCATAAGCCTTTATTTACAAGATGGCAGGATTATGCTATGATACCATTGTAATGTCCCCCTTAGTATAGTTTGGAAATTTGGGACAATTTCTTTTCAAGGCACTTTCTAGAAAACTTTTTTCTTCTTCAAACCTTATTATGTTATCTAATATGATTGATGCAAGCTTATGTAATTTATAAGATATATGTAGATATTGGTATTATTGTTTCAAGAACAATACATAGGTTAGATCACTTGTAAGAATATATTTAATGTCAATTTATTGGTATCTTTGATTTGAGGATTACATATATTTTGGGTGATTAGATCTTTCTATATCGATGAACTATTTACACAACTATGTACTTATATTTAGTGACAACTTTTTACTACTAGCAATACGCTTTCACTTCAGATATGAATATTATACAACTATAATCAAAATATCTGCCCAATAATGGTTTGTCTATGAATGGTGCTTTATTATGTTGATATATGTTGATTACATGTCCAATATTACTGACTTAAAAAGGTACAAATTATTCTATCTTTTCAATTTATCTATTCAGAGGATGTTGTAATTTGAAGATAGCTTTCGTAGTCATAGATGACTTTTTTGTGATATCATCTCTTCTCTCTATTGTTTATTCTGTTGATAAAAACAATCATCAGCCCCTGACTATGTATGATTATATAGGCTTCTCCTGATAATTATCCATATTATCTCATATCCTATGTCTTCCTATCTATATTCGTGGTGTATGGTGTATTATCTAATCTTATAATTATTTCCCAATCATGTCTAAATATATTCGTGCCTGACTATATAGGATATCTTTTTTGTATATCCGATGTGTCTAAATCTTCCCCGAACCATCCTTTATTTATATTTCTTTATGTAAGGGGGTGCATCTGTTTGAATCGATGCCCAACTCGTATTCGTGTGATTGTCCATACTATAGCATGTTGATGTTCAATTCACTTTATCCATGTGTCAACTCTAACATGGAGGGTTTTGGACCTCATCGCCCATCTAAATAGAATGTACGAAATGTGATTCAAATGCCAATGATGTGTAAAAACTAGACAAGTTGACGTGCTAATTCAAATGCTTCATTGTTTCCTAGCATATTCTCCATATAGACTAATTAGTTTATAATTGCTAACTATCGGGTGATTCCATATAATTAATTGGTAAGGTTTTCATTTCCTATAACCATTTTTTGATCGATAATAAATGATGATATTCAAATTATGTTATTAGTGTTATTATATTATTGTTATAATTATAGTATATCATTCATTTATTTTCTTCTTGATTATGTTGATAATAAATAACTTGTTAATAATATATCATTATTGAACATTCTTAATTATATTGTATCATTAATTTCTCTCTTTTTATTATCATGTAAACAACAAAGTTTTATTATTTTATTATTTATCTATTTATTTGTTTGTTTAGTTTTATATTTAAACTCTATTATTATTAAAACCTATCTCAGAAATGGGGACATTACACTTTCTTAAACTTTTTGAATGATGAGATTTCATCTTTGGACCACACATTAGACATGAAAATTTTCACTTTGTTTGAATACCTACAAGATAATGATACAATTGGACTAAATATGTTCATTTTTGGAATTAGTATTATCATGTACAACTAGATATCAACATAACATACCACAAAAATGTGTCAACCCTGGGGCATCATGAATTGTTCACACAAGCATTGCATGGAATTGAAATTTTTTTTGTCTAATTGCTCTAGAGATATCATACATAGTGAAACCATTCCATAACACTAGCAACTCATCTATAAGAGGTACAATAGATGTACATTCATATCTTTCATTGGGTACTTACCTAGTTAAATGAACAACATCAAATAATTATTGTGGTCATTTCTCTCCAAGACTTATAATTACATGTAGATAAAAATAAAATAATAAAATACCTTGAACGATCATTGCCAATATAATGTGCTCCCTCTTTATTGACTTTCATGGAGGAAGGTTTTTGTTGATAACAAAAATAGGTCATACGTAGTAAACAGATCTCATCTCTCCAAATGGATTGACACTGTCAGTTACCAAAGAAAGCCTAAGATTTTGATGTTCTTCTTTAAAGTGTGGCCACTTTTCCTCTATGTCCATCAATGTTGAACCTTTCGCAAGCATTTGAATAATGTCATCTTGACTTCTATTGCATGCATGGTAATCCATAAATTGTGCCAAGCTACTACACCTAAATAATCATTTAAGATGATGTAATGAAGAACCTTGCGAGGAATCTTTTTGTCACTTGATCATCTTGATATCTACTCATATGGCATTCGGGGCATTCTGTTGCATTTTCACATTCTTTATGATAAATAACATGATCTTTAGGACAAGCATATATTGCTTGATACTCCATTCCAATATGTTTCATAGTGGCACATAATTCTCAGTACGAGCAAGGGAGAACATTTGATGGTGGTAACAAATAGTCACCTATCAATCTACAGAAAAAAAAATAATTTGTTAGTATAAACAATCTTAATAGTACATATTTCACCTTTTATAGACTATAATAATTTATATCATAAACCTTAACATATGTGATATTGTTATGTTGGATAAACCATTCATAACCTTCAAATTCACCAACAAAAATACAATAGAGAGAAGATTTGATTGAGATTCTTCATAAAGGGTCATGTTTTCCTTCTCAAGTAAAGGTATATCATGGCTGGCCTCAATGTCATCCTCATCATAATCATCATCATCATCAACAACAACACCACCACCACCAGTACCAAATGTGTCATGGATCAATGGATTCATACCAATGGATTATAATCAAACCCCCCTTCAATGTGACCATTCTCCCTACAATGTCTCTTAGTTGTTTTGATTTTGATTCTTCTTGTCTTTAAACCATTACAACTCTTGCAAGGATAATAACATTTGTCATCACCTTCTCTTTGAAAGGTTGTTGTCTTGTGAGTGACTCCCTATTTTGATCAAATTCCCTTGTATTATCTGATATGATCCTTCTTCATGGGAATAACTTATTCTTGTACCCTTATTGAGTTGGTTGTACTTAATGTTTATATCTACACATATGGTTTTGAAAGATAAATTTGGTATAATTAATGTTACATCTAGAAAAATATTGGACATGTTATACTTAATGTTTATATCTACACATATAGTTTTGAAAGAGATATTTGGTGTAATTAATGTGTATATCTACAAAAATATTGGACATGTTGTACTGAATGTTTATATATGCACATATGGTTTTGAAATCAAAAATTGGTGTATTTATGCCTCTTAATTTTGATTTTTTTCAAGGAAAGCTCGTCAATTGTAATAGAAACAAGATTGCATTTTCTAAGACTTTAAAATTGTTAAAAAAAATTAATGTTTTACAAGAAAATGCACATAAAGAACTATTAGCTCGGAAGCAAGAACATGGTGCTGAAATAGTATAGAAAGTGCTTGACATGAGAGGTCCACAAGTCAGGGTGTTGACCAATCTTGAAAACTTGAATGTTGAAATGAAAGCCATTGAGGATCAAATACCTGTGCCAGAGTTAAAACATAATGTGAATTTGATTTAAGATATGGTAGAGGTAGATATTTAGAAGTTTGATCAAAATTTAAGACATGAGAGAGAGTTTGTGGCAATATACCAAAAGGAGAAGGAGAGGCTTTTGAAAGAGACTACATAGAAGAAACAACAACTAGATAACCTAGATGATATTATGGGAGTACTAGATAGAATCCAGGAAAGTGTTCTTGTAGGTACTATGACATTGGAATCACTTGCAAGTGTCTTTGAGAATTTACAGTCCAAATATCAAGAGGACTACAAGTTGTGCAATTTTTCATGTATTCCATTTGCATTTCTTCCATTTCTTATAAGAGTGTTTCGAGTTTGGGAACCACTTCAACATCCTTTGCATCATTTAGAGGTAATTTCATTATGGCAAAGGCTTCTACAAGGGAATGAACCTCACAATTATGGCATTTACACAAAAGCAAAACTTGCTTCTTCAACTCCTTACACTCAACTCTTCATTGAAGTTATTCTTCTAGTGAGAATGCAAATGTTCAAATAAATTTAGCAAGAATGCAAATGTGCATTAAAGAAAGATAGTTGGGGATGTCTATTTGGTATGAAGGATATGTTTTTGCTCCTTTTTTACAATTGAAATTAAGATTCCTTAGAAGGCTTAAGTTAAACTCATGTGCTAAATGTGACAATTTTATGAATAGGGATGAAATGGATTGGGGGAATTTAAAAAAATAATGCAAGCTAAATGATTCAAATAAACTTAATTAAGCAATTTTGGAAAATATACACTAACAAAAATAAACAAAAACTTGTAATCACCATAAATGAAAAGCTGAAAATATTAACCTTTATACTAAGTTTGAATATTTTCTAATTGTAGAAAAATTCCTTACACATTATATTTTAGGAAACAAAATGGGCTAGACATTTTTTTCCTTGGGGAATTCGCCAAAAAAATTGACTAGTTACAATCTCGTAAGTCTAATCTTTATGAATCTCTTACGACATTTACATTGACACATTAAAATATGGAAAATATGGGGGAATGGAATCCCATTCTAGGAATCAACATCAGAAAAGAAATAAGATTGCACAAAGAAAACAAAATCTAAAGGTAAATATTAGATCTACCTTGCTAACTCCTAATGGGTTGGGCTATTATTATTTGTCCCCATCACATTCAGTTTGATAGCCCTATTAGGGAGGTGATCTCACCTAGTTCATCCTCATGACTTTGAATTCCTTAATCATGATCTTGGGTGCTCAAATTAATGTCCAACACTTTTGTGCCTTAGGGACCTATTTGATCATCATTTGAAAGGGCCTCAATGTCAACCACAAAATTTCTCTCAATATGTTTTTCTTTACTTTCATTAGAGGGGGAATCTATCTCTTTCTTACTTGGAGATAAGGGTGAGTACCTTGAACTTGAACTTCTTGTTGTCTCTAATTCAGTCACAACTTGTGAAGCCATCTTACCTTTTGACCTTTGCTTCTTTTGAGGTGGCCCCTTGTCCTCTATCCCCTTCCTCTTTATTCTTCTTGTTTGTAACTCTTTGTCACTCCGTCAATTCTTCTTTTTGTTTTGGCCTTCTTGTTTTCTTGAACAAGGAGTTGTTCACATGATTCCTCATTTGGTTCTTCTACACCTTTCATTAGTTCATATTTCAATGGAATTCTTTTTTCCTTCAACTTAGCCATCTATTGGTTTATCCATGTGCGAGTGAATGGTGTTAAACATGAATCATTATTGTGTGGAAACTTCATCTTTGTTTGACCAATCTATAGAAGGAATTACATTCTTTCTTGTTATGTCATGATCACCTTGGAAATAGCTTCCATCCTCCTCAAACAACTTTGGAATAAGTTATAACCTATTTTCTATCAAATGCACTGATCTTTATAAGTCTTTACCTTATAGTAAAAAATCATATTAATCCAATGATATTCAACATGAACTATATATGGTTATACTTAACTTCATATGCCCTCTAAATTTGATGATGTGGATTGAAGTTGGGGCAAGTGTTGTATAGGCCTAGTGTAAAATTATTTCTCATCTCCCCCTACATTAGGACTAATGGGTAGATCTTGCTCAAATTTCTAATATGAGAAGGGAAAGGCACCCCCAAATGTGTGCTTGTTCTTTATTTAATTTTTTCATATGTGAGTAATTGTCTTGCTACTTCCATTATGACTAGCCTATCAAGTTGTGTAATTTGTCATGTATTGCATTTGTATTTTCTATACCATTGCTTATAAGAGTGTTTCAAGGTTGGGAACCACTTCAACATCATTTTCATGGTTTAGAGGTAACATCATTGTGGCAGAGGCTTTTGCAAGGGAATGAGCCTCATGATTATGACATTTATACAGAAGCAAAACTTGCTTCTTCAAATCCTTACACTCAACTCTTTACTAAAGTTATTCTTCTAGTAGTGATAATAGTTGCTACAAATCCATGGGAGCCAAGGGACAAGTTACTATTGGATTCAGTACTTCATAACATTTTGGATCATATAGTGATGCCCAAATTAACAATAACAATAGATTCTTGTGATCCTCATAGGGAAACTATGCCAATACATGTATGGTTACATCCTTGGCTTCCATTATTGGGCCAACATATGGAACCTTTATATCCAACCATTCATTATAACTTGGGGAATGCACTTAATGCTTGACATGCAAATGATGCATCTGCATATGCAATTTTATTACGTTGAAAAACTGTATTTGATCTTGTTAGTTGGGAATAGTTAATTTTTCATTTTATTGTACCTAATATGATGATAGTTATATAGGAATTTTTAATCAACCCATCTAATTAGAAACTAGACCAATTTAACTAGGTTATGGCTTGTTTATTTCTAAAAATATCTGCAATGATATGTTTTTGTAAAATTTCTTGCAAACTCTGCCCATTTTTCTTGGTCTACATTATTTTTGTGTAGGATCTTGAGGTAAGTCACTTAACATAGGTTGAGCGAGTTTCATTGTTTTATTATTTGGATTCTAGAATATGCATGCAATTGGATGAATTTTTTTGTTGTGAGCTAATATGTAATAAGCACCTTAAAAAAGGTCTCTTCAAGTATATATAAAGAGATACATGTTTTGAAGGAAAAGAAAAGAAAATTTACATAGGTACCTCTTTTGTCCTTGAAGAAAATCATAGAGCAAGGGTACGAAGATCACAAGGGCATGATAATGAAATGTAGAGATCACAAGGGCACAACAATGAAATGCACCGATCACAAGGGCACAACACCGTTCAAAGCTCTCCATCCTCGTTTCGAGCTCTCCACACTCTTTCACATACAACTCTCCACAATCAAAAAAATGGGGAATGATTTGTCATGTTTAATTTTTTTTTTTTTTTATACTCATGTGGGTGTCACAATTACAATTACAATGCCAACGTTGGTATTACAATGATGTCGGGGACAGTTGCAAAAAAAAAAAAAAATCACCACAATTACAATGCCATCACAAATTGCCATCACAATTTGACCCCAAATGTTGTAGTGTCTTCTTCCCCCCCTAAAATAAACTCTCCTCCCTTTTATATCAAGTAATTTTAAGAATTCATGTCTATTTGTTAAATATCTCTTAACTTTTCATTAGATTTAGTTAATTTATATTACGAGAATTATATTATATTATGTATTTACTTACTTATTTGTGTTTATTATTATTTGTTATTGAATTCTATTTAGAAAGTTAACATACTTTCCATAGTATTGTCTTGTATTTATTTTTATTTCTTTATTTATTCATTGAAATTTTATTATTTTTTAATTATTTAAAATATCATACTAAATATTATTTCATTGATAATATAGACTAAATAATTATTATTTCCTATTTTTATATTTTTATATTTTTATATTAGTTTTAATACAACTTTATCATCATATTTATTTAATAACATTCTATTATCTAATTATTATTAAAATTATATCTTAAAATGGGGATATGGCATTCATCTCTTTCCTTAGAAATTTCTTCTTGAACAAGTGTTGATTCTAGTTCAGATTTACGACATACCAAATATCTTCACTCCTATTTGTTCATAAATATTTGGTATTGGTGCTGTAATTTGAATATTATCATCATCTTCTTCCATTAAACTAAGTAAATTATTAAAAAATTAAGCACAACCTCATACTCATGTTGAATATAATAGGGAAGATCATTGAGCCAAGTAGGAAACATATTTTTAATGCCACATGGATGAAACTCCCTTTTAGGACTCTCGTCAATAAAATGTATTTTTATCTAATACATCCTCTTGAACCTCATCAACATAGTTTTTATCAATAATGACCTTTGCTACCACTTGTAACTGGCCTTTCCTATGATCTTGAACCTCACACATGCAAATCAATTGGTAAAATATCTTATTTTAATTCATACACCTTGTTTCTATATGCTTTCTTTTGAGAAATTTGACTATATTTCAAAATATGAGGCTTTTCTAAACTATAAGTACCAACTTTTAAATTATTTGAGCATCATCAACTTTATTATATGGTAGTAATTTCTCAAGACAAGATTTTGATAACTAAGGAAAAATTCATACTAATTTGGTCTTGTGTAGGCTCTTATAGAACTTAGAGAATTTGAAACTTCATTACATGACATAGAATTTCTACCTTGCAAAAATATTGGAATACTAAATTTAGAAATCCATTTTGTAAGAAGTATTTGTGTTCTTTCATGCTTTTTATTCATCTCCTCCATTGAAAAGTGAATCCATCATCAAGGCTAACACGATAAATCTCTAAATTTGTAGGTTGTTGATAGTGATCTTTTACCAAATTTAGTACAACAAAACCTTCATCATGCACCATGTAGTTACCTATGCTAGCTATGTCAATATGACTAAATGGTTGATCAAGCATGTCTTGATCATAATTATCTTGTTGTTGTACCTCATGTGTCATGTAATTGAACTCCAGTACCAATTCACTTGAGGTGTTTGGAGTAACATGATTATGAGGTTGATTGAATCTTTGGTTGAAACATCTATATTGATTTTGATTACTAACTTGATAATTAGGAACACTTTTTGGATAAGTAACTTGATTAGCCATTTACCTTGATTATATTGCCTTTCAAGACTCATGATCTTTCTACCACAGTTCTATGAGGTCCTTAGCATGGTCTATTTTTTCTATTTTAGATGTTGATTCTAATTTTGGAGATCATGTAATGGTGTTGTAAGTGTTGGAACAAAAATTACAATAGCGAAAACAACTTGTGGAATTGGCTAGATTTCTACAACATAAGGCATTACAAGCCTCAATACAATCTTACAAGCCTGTATCAATCAATTCTTTGCTATTATAGTTATATCAAATATTGTTGGTAAGGTATTTCTTTTCATTGATAGAATCATTTCTGAAATATAATTGTTAAGATCCTTTAGATAAAATAAGAATGCATAGGCATTAGATGATCTCATAAAAATTGGAATCCAGTTCCATGTCCTTTTGAAATGATGAGTGAAATATAACATTAATTCATGTTATTTCCTATTAATAGTGGTCAAATATTCAACCAATGAAATATGATCATACTTATCCTCAAATTGAAAATTCATCTATTCTCCTAATTCATCCCATGTGGATATTGAATTACTACTAGACCTCTCAACCAATCAAGAGCTTTACACTTTAATGATCCTACTAATAGCTTTAATGTGATGTCCTGATGTGTAACTTGATGAATTCCACATAATGAATCCACATATTTGATGTGTTCAAGTGTTGAAACTTGATCTTGACATGTGAAATAAGGTAAGCTCTTTAAGGATGATCTTGGTATGTCATAATATTTTTGAATATTTAGTGGATTGCCTTGATTGAGTGCCACAAATGATAGATTTTTGGGAGTTGATAAGCCATTGAAAATCCTAATCTTCTCAAAGTACATACCTAAAAAAATATTAGATATAAATTCATTGAGTGCTCAAAAATTACCTTTTGAAAGGTTGTATACTCACTATTCACACCAAAATTGGTAGTAAAATATGTATCTTAAACTAAACTATGAAATTGTTCATATCCCATCAGGGTACCAGAAACTATTATTAATTGGGATTTCACCTATAGAATAATGCGGTTTCAAGCTATCCTATTGGAACATGGAAACACTCTTAGGTAGTGGATGAACCTATGATGAGAGTGAAGCTTTGGGTGAAGGGTCAATTTCCCCTTGTGAATCACCTAAAACTAAGTATGGACAAGAAAAGGGATAGAAGGATATGTTGTAAAATTGAAACTTAAACTAATGTTCATGGTGATGTATCTATGAATTTGAAAAAATTGTAACCACACCTTCTCAATGTTGAAGTTGGTGAAAGATCAACCCCACAACTCCCAAGAATTGCCTACATGCAAACACTTGTTACAGAAGAGAGAAGCAAACAACTATGGAGGCAAGAATTGTTAGATCCATAGATGAGACATTCTTAATGAGCAAAAAGAGAAATTGCTATAATCAAAACTGAATAAACGAAATTTACAAAGAGAGATTGTCTTTATAAAGGAGATCAAAACCCTAAATAGGTCTAACCTAGGTTGCATTAGAATAATTAATACAAGAATTAATTATTTGATGCCTAAAGTTTAGCTTAAGTAACTAGAGTTAATTAAGAAATGTCTAATTACTCTAACACCCCCTAAGATAAACTAAGGGAGTAGATAAAAACTTATAAACTACAACTGAAAGTAGATTTTGAATCTCAAAAAACAAGAACTGATGAAGTACCCAAGCACAACCAAATCTTTAAAAAGAAGAGAAATAGAGAAAACCACATGGGAAAAACCCTACTCCAAAAGAGATGGAAATAATGTTGAAAAAAAACTAGTGAAGGACTAAAGAAGCCTCCAAACTAGGGAATGTCCTAGAAGATAGGAACAAAAAATTATCATGAAGAACACCCATTGAAGCATATGGAAGCTACAAAAACTCTATCAAAAGTAACTGGTGATCTAAATAAAAAACCACTGAAATAGAATCTAACTAGGTAGAGAAGATTGTAATCTACATCAAATAAGGAGGCACACAAAGGAAAACAACTCAACTCAAAGATACAAAAGGCATGAAATACCAAAGCCTAAAGATTTGATCAATTGAACCAAGGAAGCATGAGAAACAAAAGAAAAACCCCCCTAATGCAAAGAAGGGTGAGGTAGTAGGCAACTAAAAAAGTGGGCCAAAAGAACTACCTGTTGAGGAATGATGATCAAGATACAAAAATAGTACATGTGTGTGTACTTAGGTGATCAATGTCAGATACATCATGAGGCTAATGTCATGAAAGAGACATTCACTAGACAAAGGAAGATGGAAAACAAAGGCAAAACATCAACCCCCCATGGAACTTTATTAGAGTAGTGCATGTACAATAAGGCACAAAATATGGCGAATCTTAAGAATACAATAATCTACATGAGTGTCCTCGGATGACAATGCTCAAATCAGAAGGCGAAACAAGGAAAACAACTAAAACAAAAATACATTTCAATATGGCACTTTATCTTAGTGTATTTGCAAGAATGCATACAAATGATAGCTAAAATAGACTAGAAGAGATATAAGACTAATGCAAAAGATAGTACAAGTCATAAAAAATGATCTAAAGCAACAAAATCAATTCCTAGACCTCAAATAACCAAGGTATCCACTAGAATGAAAAATTGCAGAAGACTAAATAGAATGTGCTTGGAGCATAATCTAGAAAAAAAACTAGCATCAGTGGAAAGATCTTGGAAAGACCTTTCCAATGATATAAAGAATTTCCAAAATAAAGATTGGATGCTCGAGATATGTCTCCCAGAGTACAAAACTATACCCCTAACTTTGATAGCATAAAAAGGAATCAAAAAGGCATCAAAACTAAAAACTAACTATACCATTATGACGGTCTCAAAACTAGCTTTCTGGCAATATCTTGTTTTTGAAAAACAGAGTCCACATGCACAAGATATGAACAAAAATGTGAAAGTAGGTCCAAATAGAGGTTGAGGACGTAACAAGAAATGCTAATGTAGTGCTAATGTGGTGTTGACATCAGCAAGTGACAAGCCCAAATTGGATGGTCAAATGGTTTTCGAGGCAAAAAATGCTTTAAAATGACCCCTATCAAAAAAATATTCGATTGCCAGAAACACAATGCCAGAAAAAGGGCCAGTGCTAGAGTAAAAATTTGGTGGCCAAAAGAAATTGCATGTTTGAAATAAAAACACCAATCCACAATAAATGGCATGTACATGAGGCTGAGAAATCAATCTTTGTCTACGTGGGCAAAAATTAGAACAAAAATCAAACCAAAAATAAGTTTGTATTACCAAAAAGGCCAAGGTGAACTCTAATAGCTCTTCACCACCAGCATGCATATCGATTGCATGGAGACATTGCTCAAGTTTTGTGCCCAAAATCATGTTGCAGAAAAGGTTGGAGGACAGGTGGTCTTCAATCGCACCACATAAAAAATTGTGCCTGTACTGTCAGAAAAGAATTCCATTCAAAAATCAAAAGCCACACCAATAAAAATCACATGGGACCCAAGGAATGAGGGAAATAGTCAAAGGCATGGGTATGGAGAACGCTTGCCAAAGTGGGTGGGCCAAAAAAAAACCTTCAGCTCCAACAAATCACTATGGGAATTGTACCACCTAAAATCAAGACAAAGCACTCCTCCATCAACCTTCGGCACTTAGTTTTATGAGGCTAATTAATTACACAAGCCTTCACATCCTAAACAAGGTGAACATCACCAGTGACGGCACCAGAAACAACACCAATTAAGTAGTCCATAAGCCTCTATTAAAGGTCTATAGACTTGGGCAAAATTGATGCCACCCTTCATGTGAGCATGGAGGTATTGGAGTATCCAAGTCAAATAGTACTTGCGTGGAGGGAAGGTAGGTGTTTCATCTCCTAAATATTCACCATCTAGCCCAAAATCGTAGGCTCTAATGCATCAGCGATGCCAAAACATCCACCATCTTAGCTCCAAATAATATATGAAAAATTCATGAAGAGTGCATCAATACCAAAAAAAATCATCACATATGTAGGAGATGGATGATGCAGGGAGTCCCTATGAATGGGCATGGCGAGATGGGGGCCAAAAGGATCCACCATATTGTGGAAGCCCAAAAAAAATACTCCAGTAACCAAGGTGAGCACAAAAAAATTGTACCTACATGTGGGAGGATCCTAAGGTCAATTACTAGTCAAAGGCATCATCAGATCAAGAAAAGTGCACAGGTCACACGATAGGTCACACAGGGGCCCATTGAAACATCTCATCCTTGTTGTCAAGCCTGGTGACATCACTATCTCCTATTGTGAAAAAAATCACCCAAAAGACTAGTGGATCCCAAGAAATAGAAGATGCCTCAATAAATATCAACTATATGTGTTTTTTACAAAGTGCTTCCTCTGACAAGGTACACCAACAGAGGACATGGGAAGCCCAAGGTCAGCGGATGGGGCTTTTGATGAGTGTGTACCTTTTTGTAACAAAATGCCCCTCTCATACAATTCCAAGTCAAAAATAATTTTTTTGACTAAAATTAAATATTTTCCTCTTGTTTTTTTCATGAGCAGGTCAAATGGCTTGGGTACAAAAAAATGTTGCCTCTGATTTCAACAACATCCAAATAGGATGTATTTTATATGGAAATAGGGGTTTTTGAGTGCTCTGAGCTCAATGGTGATGTCCATTTTTGTTCAAAGTGTCTCAAAATCAATGACCCCTAGATCCAATAAAAAAAAAAACCTAAAAGCTTAGATCTGAAAAAATGATGTCAAATCTCTCACGAAAAGAATAGGGGCATGAAGATCTAGAGCTCTGATATCATGTTGAAGTTGATGAAAGATCAACCCTACAACTCCCAAGAATCACCTGCATGCAAAAACCTATTATAGAAGAGAGAAGTAAAAAACTATGGAGGCAAGAATTGCCAGATCTATAGATGAGACATTCTTGATGAGAAAAAAGAGAAATTGCTATAATCAAAACTAAATGAATGAAATTTACTAAGAGAGATCATCCTTATAAAGGAGATCAAAACCCTAAAAAGGTCTAATCTAGGTTGCATCATAATAATTAATAAAAATAATTATTATTAGATGCATAAAGTTTAGCTTAAGCAACTAGAGTTAAATAGGAAATATATAATTACTCTAACACTCAATACTATTCATAAAATTACACCATAAATTTAAAAATCAATTTGACAACTTTGCAAAAGTAACTCTACGAAAAGCTTTGTTATCCCAATTTCTAAAGAGGAAAACACTTGTGTTATCACAGATTCATAATCAAAATGTGAAACACAATCACAAATACACTCTGTGGGATATCAAATCAACCTTTGTAGATAAATTAGGAAATCTACTACAATTTGCATGCTCAAATAATCAAGCATGATTTGCGAGGTGCAAAATTGTGACCAAAAGTTGGAACCTTCTTTGCATATTTTATGCATGTATTGTAGGTTTTGTTTCATTAACATTTATATTTATTTGATTCTATGTGGGAAGTCACTAGACCTCCCTTACATGATGTTACACCTTGCACAAATCTTAGTTCATAGTTTTTTGAGGACTTTGAAACTTTGTATAATTTTAAACTTTACTCACTGAGTTTCAAATATTCCTATGTCATGGCCACAAAACCATCAATAGAATAAAATGTCTTCCTTTTATGTGCATGACATCAAGGTTGTGATTTTCTAATTAGACTTTTTCACTTTGATGCAATGTCACCATCATGCTAAGTAGATTAAATGTGGATTCTCTTCTTATATTGTTCAAGATAAAAATGTTAAACATGAGTTTATTACTTTTGTGCAAAAATGTGGGTCCTTTTCCATCTTTTTTGTAGCCATTCGATCCATTTGAAACTAAACAAAGGATTTTTCCATGCCCACAACTTGAATCGTGGTCATAATATTTGTAAACCAAAATAGAACTCCAATCTATTCTTCTTTCCATTTTAATGATATCATTTTACTATAGTTGAATCCTTATGTGCTCCATGATTATGGAGTTCCTTCATGCTCATATCTCCCATGTTGTGTTAAACATCTTTTTTTCCCATGTTGGATGTTTGTCTTTATCAAATCTATTTTATATATTGGTGAATTAAACTTTTTAGTTTCTCTTTTACATATAATGTAAAGTTGTTATGTCTTAACCATACTAAAAATATGACCTATTTAAGATCTATTGTGATGAAATAAGAATTACATGTAAAACATTTTTTGTGCTAGAGATTTATGTACCTTTAGTATGTACATGAGATTTTTCCCTTGATATTAGCTCTCCCTCACTTTGTTTACTAAATTTGGAAATGTTGTAGTTGACAACATATTCTATTTTTAATGTTATAATTGTTGAAGTTTGTAGCTATGATAGAGATATTCATCTCTATTTTTTTGAGACATAATATATTTGTTATGACTATTATGGTCATCTTCAGCTGAAAGAGATATTTGTGATTATATTTAATTTAATATTATGCAAAAATACATGGCATACGTCATGCGAAGATGAATGTGTATGAAAATGTGAAGTGTTAAATATGTGGAAATATGAAGGGTCTTATTTTTGGGACTCAAAGAGACCTTCCTATGAAAGATGAAGAGTATTTCACAATCTGTTTATATGATTGCTTAGTATATTGTAAATCAATCAAGTGGAAAGCTATTTACTTGAATATTTTTTATGATCAATAAAAGATATTTTTGCTAGCATGGCTAGTTTTTTTCCCTTCTAGTGGAAGGGTTTTCCCAGGATAAATGTTTTGTGTATTTTGTGGGTTACTTATGCTCTTTTATTTTTGTTTTCTCTATTTGTGAGCTAAATCTTTAACATGGAATTGGAGTTAGATTGAACAGAAGAAATAAAGGAGTGCTAAAGATAAGGATCACATGGATATTTCTAGATTGGTAGCTCTTAGCTTGTTGTATTTATATTGTTCCTAGTTTTCACTCACATGTATTGTACTTTATAATTTCAGTTTAACATCAATTATTGGTTGAAATACCAGTCTTATGTTGAAAGTGAATCATGTTATTTATTTTCATGTCATGGTATCATCTAATTTTCCTGGTGTTTATTCACTATCAATTTTTCATATTGAACTGTTCTTCTAGTGTGAGCTACATGTTTCTTTCATGCATCTTTCTCAAGTTAATGGAAAATGTCATTGTTTGATCCGTGACATGGTTTTTATTTACTATATTATATCCATAATTTAAAGTTATTATTTTGTGCAAAGTCCTTTTCTCCTATTGTCATAATTTTCTTATATCTATCTTTTATTATTATTGGCGGAGAGTTTTTCTTTCATATAAATGGCAGCTCATTAATTTTTTATCAGCCCAATCACTACAGCTCCTCCAATAGTCTCTTCCAAGAGGAAGTGTTCCATAGAATTATTCTTTCTCCTTTTTTTGGGGGGGTTTCAATTTCTTTCAATTTAGTCTAGAAACACCTATATTTTGGAAGAGAGTGACGAGGATTTTAGGTGGGTTTCTATTGTAGCCCCGATGAGAATAATTCAGAGTAGTTTTTCCTTCATAGTTGGAACTATAGCTAGGGTTTATGTTGTGGAGAATTACAACATACTAAACATATGGAAGATCATCAATACTGGTATTTTAATGGTGAAGCAATTTGAGGAATATTACTACAAGCCTAAAAATACCCCTCCAGATGATGATTCATTATCACACTTCTAGACCTCTACCATTTGTAGTCACTGACTATTATTCCTTATTCTTTAGAGAGAAATCATCTTTTTGGGTGGTGGTTTACCAGGTCATCTTCTTTAATGGAAAATTTCTTGATGCTTCTTCAAGCCTTATCAAGGATATTATCATTTTTTTCTAATATTATGATTATTATATTCCTTGTTAGCATCTATGTTATATAGTGGTTTTTACATTTCCTTTCAATGCAGAGGTTAAATAAAAGGTTGTATTGTATCCTTCACATTGATATGCTATTGTCTTTATAATAGTGATTATTATTATTAGCAGTGGTTTTTGTTTTCTCTCATGAGCCTAAAAGACTTTAATTCATTTTAGTCTTTTAGTAGGAATAGTAAAATTAATATATTTTCAATGTCTATTTGTGGTTTTGATAAGTATTTTGTATTGATCAAAATTTTAGCATTATATTTCTTGATTTTATGATTCATAAATTTCATGAAGGAAATACTTTGTTTGCATTCATAAAACTCTAACCAATATGTAATTATGAAGCTTTGAAGGTTTGGTCATTATCTAGCTCATCTCTACAATCATCATCTATGTTGAGCCCACATTCAAGTTTTGGTGTTACACAATAGTTCTTGCATCCCTCTATGTTATATATAGGCTGATGAGAAAGTAAGGGAAGAAGTTGATGCTTCAAAAACATTGTGGTGTTAATGCTCTATGATTAGCCACAATATTGAAGGCCTGTGGTGATCCTTTAAAAACTATACAGAGGTATTATGAATAAGTGAACAGGTGGGTTGTGAAGAATATTAAATGATGTTGAGATAAGTATTATTGTTCTAATGTAAGTATTAGATTTTTGGAACTATATTGATGTCATGAGCATTGGCTATAGAGACACAATACATAATCTCTTTTATGTGTATATATGTGTGCATATTATAGAGGTAATTATTTATGATTATATCTCTTGAATATTGATTTTTAGATAGTGATTGCTTTTAACATCGATGGTTAAGAGTTATTAAAATCTCTCATGGTTGCAGGATGCAATGGGATGGCGAGATATTATGCAATATTGTTTGTAATCTTGATACTAAACTCATGGAAAATATTCATAAGGGGAAGATCATATTTAGATAAATAAACTAATAAGCTTTAGAGAGATATTACATAATAGTTGGAGATGTCCAACCCTTTGTAAGTTTATGCAATAGTTAGTCATCTTATTGTGGAAATTAAAGTTGTCCTTGCTAAGAGGGGGATTCTATTATTGAAGTTGTCCCTACTGAGAGGGAGGCCCTATTATTAAATATGTCCCTTCTAAGATGGAGACTCTATTATTAAATATGTTCCTACTGAGAGGGCTTTCTGATCTCAATTATTAAAGTTATCCTTGCTGAGAGGGAGTATCTATTAAGAGAAAATCTTAGTTATTAATGTAGTCTTCTCTAGGAGAAGTTTGAGGTGAAAATGATGTAACTGGCTCACTACACACTCACAAGACACAATCACCCTACTCAAATCTTCAAAACATTGCTTCTTGTTATCTCTAGATAGACTCGTACTCAGATATGAATAACTTTTGAACCAAATAAAAAATCTTCAATCACTCCTATGAAGATGGGCATAATTAGGCCTATAAAAACATATTCCAATCTTAGCAAAATCGAACAATTGGTTGGAAAGTTATGCCCCATGAAATGAGGGTCTTTTTCCTAGGATAGAATTCTTTTCTCCATATGGATATTAGCCACATTCACTACATTTCCAATAGTAAATGCCAATAAGATTGAATCATAACAATGTGAATGAAAAACAAACAAAACCAAAGGAATGAAATTCTTATGAAATCCCACACAAATTTCTATAGACCCATTGCTGGTTTAGGCCAATTCCATACTTATGGAAAATAGTTCCTTTCCACATAACTGATTCTTGCAAGCAAGATGTGTAAACCATTCAACTCAAAACTACAACCTAAACATTTATGAGAGAGAGAAAGAAGTGCATAATAGAACTCCAAAATTCAATATGTATTGTATTTAAAACACTCCACTTGCATAATCAAAAAAAATTGAATGGCTCTTTGGTCAAAAGACTAGAGAGCCAATTCTTTTCAAAATTTGCACTCTCTTCTTTTTCTCACTTCTCTCTCCACTATTAATTCTTTTTCAATCTCTCCTTCATTACATGCAATTCTCTTTTTTTAAAGAATTGTATTCTTGGTTAGTTATAAAAAACCAACCACTAACCACTATGGATGACATTTAATCCATTTTTAAATATATCATAATGGTAATTTAAACCATTTTCTACACATTACAATGATATTTTGATATTTTAATCATTTAGACCATTTCATCATGGTTATGGAATTTGCAATATTTCTCCAATGGTGAGGTGCCTCTACACCAGAAAACCCTCATTCCACCCTATGTGAGTAGGTATGGTGGACCACCTTTTGTAAGTAGGCATTGTAGAACTGTATTCTTCTCTAGGAGAAGCCTAAGGTGAAAGCCCTCATTCCACCCTCTGTGAGTGGTTATAGTGGGCCACCCTCTATGAGTAGGCATGGTGGAAATGTATCCTAGAAGAAGTTTTGAGATAAAAGTCTTTGTTCTACCCTCTATAAGAAGGTATGGTGAAATTCATGTGTGTGACTTTATTCTATATTCTTATGAAGTAATTACGGTGGACTACGGAGATAACATATGTGAACTTATCATCTTTGGTTGTAACTATGTGTGTGTTCTTGACTAAAGATCTCTCTCTTGGTAAGTGGGGGTGTTTAAATTTGTAATTGTGTGCAATAGAGATTTTCATCTCTAATTTTATGAGACATAATATGTTTGTTATGATCATTATGGTCATATTTAGCTAAAAGATATATTTGTGATTATGTTTAATTTAATATTATGCAATCATGCAAAGAGGCATGCACGTATGCAAATGTCAAGTGTTGAATATGTGAAAATATGAAGGGTCTTATTTTTAAGACTCGGAAAGACCTTTGTGTGAAAGATGAAGAGTCTTATGCAATCTATTTATATGATTGTTTGGTATATTGTAAATCAATCAAGTGGAAAGCTATGTACATGAATATTTTTTGTGATCAATAAAAGAGATTTTGTTGATGTGGCCAAGTTTTTCCCTTCCCATGGAAGGGTTTCCCCAAGATAAATGTTTTGAGTGGTTTGTGGATTTTTTTATGCTCTTTTATTTTTGTTTTCTCTATTTATAGGCTAAAAATTTAACAATAATATTTCTTTTTTTACTTACTTCTTTCAGTGGTTGTTGTACTCTTTTTGATGCCACGTATGCTCATATTTCTCACATTATCACTAACATTGTGGCTTTGATACAATCAATTTACTCTTGCTAATGTGGTCCTCAATGTTGAGAGTTTTTTTTATTAGCATCTATAAAGTAAAGATATGAAAAACTCATATATAGATGTCATTATGATTTGGAAATATTTTCTTTATCTTTAAATGCATAGCCATAAGTTTCTTATGTGCACACTCTCTTGATTGTTACTCTATAATGTTGAGCTCTCTTCCTTGGAAAGTACTCACTACAACATGATTGGATTACTATTTTGTTGCATTGGGATGTTATATACATTTTTTTTACAATGTTGTTGTTGAACCACTTCATAGCTATTCTATGCATATTCCACCTTAAAATTTCTCATTGCTCCTTTCTTTTCAAATATGCATTCTCATTATTGATATATCTTATTCTTTAGAACTTTGATGTATGTTTTGTAACCTTATATGGGCATGTGTTGTTCGCGTACCAAGTCCATGACTAGCTGAATATACTTTACCATTTGACTTTTACTTGGGAATCTTTCTCATCCCCATAGTGATTATGAGAGTTTGTTACTATAGTAGATTATAAAATGTATCTTTTTCGACATTTTATAAAGAAGTAGAATACTAATCTTCCCTATGCTTTTTTTACCATGAGAATTTTGCAATATTGAATTTGGATTAGGAAAAGAAAATACCATTTTTTTTTATTGTTTGTCAATTTTTTTTTCAAACGTTTAGCTTTCAAACACTTCATTGCACTAATTTTATAAATAGGATTAACTCTCTACCAAGATTATTTGGATGAATTCCTTTATTGTTCTTTGTCTCCATAATGTTATTTTCCTTTGATTGAACTATTATAGTCAAATATTTTTGAATATGCACTAGTAGTACAAATCTCTTCCTCATATGTACAAAGACTTTGACCTCTTGTTATACTAATTGCATGATGATTTATCCAACATCTAATATTTTAGTTTTTGTCAAGGAAAATGATACAACATTTTTTACTTGCACAATAAAAATACTCATTAGATAGAATAAGTTTCTTTCATTTTGTTGTTTTGATTCTTTTAGGATCTTAGTTCCATTTAATGTGATTCGATGTTTAGTAATGTAGGAGTCAACAAATTGTAGTATGATAAAGATTTGTCATTTGTTACTCTCGTGTAGACTAAACCCCCTCTTTTAATCTTTTGCAAGTGCATATTTGTGAGGAGCACCACGACAACTAGCTAGTTGGGACCACTACTTTCAGCCTGTCATCATGCTCAAGAAATGATGGATCTCTACCATGCCTTTTTTCTTTAGTTCTACATTGTTGTGTGTCAGGTGCATTGTATAGAATGAAAACATTGTACTATGATTTTCCATTCATAAAGGAAATGAAAGACATTGAATTGCAAATGATATGTTTGCAAATAACTTTGTAATAATCTATTTAATGATCAATTCCATGAATAAAATTATCATTTTATTCTTCTTTGAATCTATGTACTTCAATTTCTCTAGTACTTGCATTACTAAAAATGGAACACTACACTTCAAACTTTAGAAGTTTCAAATAACACCAAAGCACTCAACTATTTAGCTCTACAAGGATACTAATTTTAGTCAAGTGTGCTAAAATTGGTAACAATAAATTGAATCTAAGTTTCCTCATAGGCTTCAGCTAAGTCATTTAAAAAAAACACTTATGTTAGACTCCCATGAGGGTTTCCATTTTTTGAAAAACTTAGGGTGTCTTTCTTCTTGTTGGAAATATCTCCTCATACTTCCTTGTTACACCATTTACTATTTATTCATATTTATATGAGGTTTTTCTTCAAATCTTGTTATCTCTACATTGCTCTATTTTCCCTTGTAGGTAGTTATATTGCAAGTTTTTATTTTCTCTTATAGATCTTGATGAAAATATATATGAAACTATGTTTCTTTTCCACCATTTTGGACCTTTTCTTTTGTTAACCCTATTGTTAGTATACTGCAAAATTGTGTAGTAGTGTCATAAAATTTTCACTTTTTGTTGTTTGGATGGGTTTTACAATGTTGCCATTGCTATGAAGATAAATTAAGTGTTTGAAACCCTAGGTGAAACCCTTGAAAGAATACTTATCATGTTATAATCTTAAGTTAATTTTTAAGTAAGTTAAGGGTTGTCATGTCATGAAGCAAGGGCCTTTTCTTTCTCCTAATGCTATGAATTTATTTTTATACCCCATCTTATGTTTATCCCAAGGTTATATCTGCATATAACTTAAGTGAGGGATTGTCTTTTCATGAGTTGGGCCCCCTTATTTTTTCCCTAGCAATCACCACATTTTAAGTGTTTTCTCCCATGGTCTAAAATTGTTCCTAAGTTTAAAATTTTGGTTTATATTCTACCATTCCTTATAGTTGTACCTCAAAATGAGTTCCCAAATCAATGATCCTCGTATTGTTGTCAGATCTAACACTCCTAAATGCAAAAATGTGAGATGTGAATAGGTGACATATGTAGGCCCAAGGTTTTCCAATAACATTTTATAACTCAATAAAGATCAACAATGATCATATCTTCTCAAATCTAATGTTTTATCTCTCAATAATTCAAAACCTTTCCATGTTTATGAGATTAAACTACTATTCTATGCAAGAATGAGTGTGAAGTTGGTGCAAGAGCACCTATGTAACCTAGCTTTTAATTTTTGGCTTGTAGTGGTCTTATGAAAACCACTAATGTAATGATAGGACTAGATGGGTCCTAGAGTGTGGTGTGATAGGTTAGGAGGCCTCATTTGGTCATTTCTGACCTTAGATGTAAAAATTGTCCAAGTTTGTCAAGTTGTTTGTATGTTGTCAAAATGGTGACAAAAGTTGCATTTTTGCACTTTAGGGTCAAATTGAAAAAAAAAAAAAAGCATTTAGGAGACCTATTGGATGTTTTAATTAACCTAGATAGGCATTTGGTTAAGTTTCTTGTGTTGTTGACCAAGTTTGTAAGCAAAAACCCAAAAGTTGTAAAAGTTGTCAATGTTGTCATTGACAACATTGACAACATTTGTTGCATTATTGCATCATTAATAAATTGGTTTATTAACTATCTTAAATCAGTGAATTAGGTTGATGGTCAAATATATAAGGCCTTCCTTGACCTATGTGTTGGTTTGGATGAATTTTTGGTGAAAGAGCAATTGAAGAGTTTGCAAGTTTTCTAAGTATTTTCATGCTTTTCTTTGATTGAAGTACTTTAATGGATTATATTGCATAATGTGACTAGTGAATAAGTTAGATGAGTTCATATTTGAGTTATATGTGGTATTAGTTTGGTACTTTGATTACTTTAGTTTTTTTTGTAATTTTTTTTGTTTTAAGTCTAGTCACTCGTCTGTACCAAGCAGGCCATGTAAATGGGGTCATAGCTCATCATTCCACTATAGTATTTCTATTGGCTCTTGGAATTGATTATTTGACTCCTTGTACTAAATTTTTGCAAAATGAGGGACCCTAGAAAGCTTGTTTGCTAATTTTGTAGTGATGACCTAGGCGAGCTAGTGGTGCATGGCTAGGGAACATAGAGCACTGCAAGAGCAATTCAGTGGATTAGACACATTGGATGCTTCAATTTGAGCCTATAAAGAAGTGGTTAGTTGGTCAGGGAATCCCCATGCCCATGGAGAAGCTTGGGTGATTGATTTTGAGTGCCAAGAAACCAAACCCTTGTCTAGACAGTCCAAGAACTAAGAAACCCTTATTTTTAGCCTTGATTGTAGCACCCTAGAGTATGTTTGGTTTGGAAGATGAAAACTAGTAAAATATTGTAGATTTACATAAAGAGTCTCTAGAATTGAAGTGTGTTTGGAGTCTTCTTTGAGGAATTTTGGAGTTATAGGTCATTCAGCCAGAAAAAGGCCTAATTCCTTGTAGCCCTATTTTGGGTGAATTTGCAATGGTTCTTTGAACTCAAATAGACTTTTATTGAAAGAAGTATTGGTAAGAATTGGATAGGATCCAATTGGCATGATTGGAAACCTACCTCTCCATGTATGTGTGATCTTGAACCTTATAGGTCATTTAGTGTAGAAGGTGCAAGAAGAACTCTATGGGACTAGGTCTGGTATGTTTTGATTTCTTGATTGGTGGACACAAGATGAAGTATTGAAGGTTCTTGAGAAGAGAAACCTTGGAAGTTAGGTTTAGTGAAGAAATATAGATGGGCTAGAGAAGACCCTAAGAGAAGCTAGGGTAGTGATCAAGGCTTGTTTTTACATTAGATTGGTATCAAAGTGGGTTAAATATTTGGGGAAGAAGGTGTATGTATGCATCTACTAGTGAATTAGTAGGAGAGTCAAGCATGGTGACTAATGCAGAGTTAGCTAAGGAATTTGATGAGGAAAAGGATAAGAACAAACTCTTTGAAGAATCCTTATAGGAAATGAAGATAAGGCTAAAAGAAGTTGTTGATGTAACTAGGAACAAGACACAGATGATAATGATAGAGGCAAGGGGAAAATAGATGTAGAATACATCATCCCTAAATGAGATCCTCCAATGAATGAGGAATCATTCTTGAAGGCCATCAAAGCATTGGGAGGCAAGGAATTGGAAGGTATACCCATGTTTAGTGTGAAGATGGACATCAAAATAGTTATGGATTGGATTGAAGGAATGGAGAACCATTTTGAATGTGAAGGTGTGACTGAGGCACATAAACTTAAGGTTTCCAATTCAAGACCTAGAAGTTTAGCCTTAATATATTGGAAGTCTCTTCAAGATGAGAGGATTAGAGTGGGTAAGCAACTCATAGCTAATTGAAATCTAATGGTGACCAATTTAAAGGAAAACTATCTACCAGAGGGCTATGAGATTCAACTCTATAGGTAAAGGAAAGGATTGAAGAAAAAAGATATGGATGTGGTCTCTTATATAGAGGAGTTTCATAGGTTATGTCTTAGATCCAATAAGAAAGAAGAAGAGCCAATAAGGGTGGCAAGATATTTGGGTGGTCTCAAGTGGAACATCCAAGAAGAGATAATTTTGTCGAGACCAACCACAGTTCAAAGGTGTCATCAAATAGATCTAAAGGTGGAGGAAAAGAAAAAAAAGAAGAGTTACTCTTACTTCAAAGGTATAGGTAGAGGAAGAGAGCAAAGGATCCAAAGAGGAGGTTATCAAGGCAGGGGCAATAAGCAAAGAAACCAAGGGGAAACTAAGTTGACAGAGCAGAGCATAGAGACTACCCCAAGAGGGGGTTATACCAGAGGAAGAGGACATCAAAGAGGTTATAGTAGAGGAAGAGGATCAGGTAGAAGCAACTCATACTTTGAAAATATGAAATGTTACAATTGTGGTTAGTTGGTCATCTTGCCTATAGAAAGCCTACTTCTTCACAAAATGACAAATGAATTGCCTATGCTCATGAGAACACAACAAGTGTCAAATCACATGAAGTTGACCATATAGAGTTAGAGATGGGAGAAGTCCTAATGTTTAGGAGAGTGTTGATAATACAAATAGTCAAAGATGAACCCAAGAAAAGGAGGGCACTATTTAGAATCAGATGCAAGATTCTTGGTAAAGTCTACAAAGTGATTGTGGATTCTAGTTCTATAGAAAACATTATATCAAAGGAGGAAAACTTAAACTAACCAAGATTCCTCATGTTAATCCTTACAAGGTGACATGGCTTAACAAAGACCAAAGTGTGTTGGTGAATGAGAAAACTTGGGTGGAGTTCTCTATAATAGGCTATAAAGACAAGTTACTTTGTGATATCTTACCAATGGATGCTTGCCATTTTCTATTTGAAAAGCCTTGGCACTATGATAGAGGATTTTTGTATGACGGGAAGGATAAATCCATATCATTGAAGAAAGGAGATAGAACTTTCAAGATATGGTCTTTGCTAGAAGAAGAGGAGCCACAAACCAAAACCCCTAGTGTTTTGTTGAGTAGTGAAAAGGAGTTCATTAATTTCCTTAAAGAAGAAGATAGTGAGGGCTATGCTATTTTTCTCAAGCTGAAAGAGGAAGAAAAACCAGTGAAGGAATGAGTACCAACAGAGATTCAATAATTTCTTCATAATTATATAGTGAGTGATGGTACCCCTACAACTTTACCTCCTATTAGACTGATAAGCCATCAGATAGACTTTGTTCCTAGTGCATCATTGCCTAATAAGGAAGCTTACAAGCTTACCCCTTATCATAATTAAGAAGTGGCACCAAAAGTACAATAAATTTTGGACCAAGGATTGATTAAGAAGAGTATTAGCTCATGTATAGTCCCTATTGTGTTGGCATCCAAGAAGGAAGGAAAATGGAGACTTTGCAATAATTCAAGGGCAATAAATAGAATCACTATAAGGTCTAGCTTTCCCATACCTAGAATTGAGGACCTTGTGGATTTTCTTAGGTAATGTACTTTACTAAGTTTGATTTAAAGAGTAGCTATCACCAAATCAGTTTGAAGGAGAGAGATGAGTGGAAGACAACATTCAAGACAACAGATGGATTTTATAAGTGGCTTGTGATGTCTTTTGGGCTCACAAATGATCCTAGCACATTCATGAGGCTTATGAATAAAGTGCCCAAAAACTACATAGGGAAGTTTGTAGTACTATATCTTGATGATATATTGATTTTTAGCAAGACAAGAGAGGAGAATATATAGCATGTGGGGACTATATTGTAGAGGTTACATGAAGAGAAGCTAGTTATAAATCTTGAGAAGTGTGAGTTTCTAAAGCAAGAGCTTGTGTGCTAGGGTATTTAAATATGGACCAAGATAAGGTTACAGCTATTCTAAACTGGTCACCACCTACCACAGCAACTAAGGTAAGAATTTTCCATGGATTAGTCTAATTTTATAGGAAATTTATTAGGAATTTGAATGGTATTTTTGCACCATTGTTAGATACCATAAATGGTAGGGTCAAAACCAAGTTTAGGTGGACCTTAGAAGTATAGAAATCTTTTTACATGTTGAGGAAACAAGTAGCTACACAACCTATCCTAAGACTTCCTAGTTTTGACAAATTTTTTACCCTAGAATGTGATGCAAGTGAGATGGAAATAGGGGGTGTGTTGAGTCAAGAAGGTAGGCTAGTAGCCTTCTTTAGTGAAAAATTGAAAGAAGCTAAGAAGTACTCTTCTTATGACTTAGAATTGTATGTCTTAGTTCAATCTCTTAGGAAGTGGAGACATTACCTTTTTTCCAAAGAATTTTTGGTGTTTACTGATAACTAGGCCTTGAACTATATAAACACCTAAGAGAAGCTTAGTAACTGACACTTGAAGTGCATGGAATACCTTCAAGCATTCACATTCACTATAAAGCACAAGAAAAAGCTATTGAACAAGGTTGGAGTTGCTTTGACAAGAAGGTTACTAACCATTTAGGAAGTTTATTTGAATAGAATTGGGATAGAGAGTTTCAAAGACCTCTATAAGGAAGATGAAAACTTTGGTGAAACCTATAAGTTATGTTCTAATTTTTAGAATCACTTCCATAGTCAATTTTTTGATAAACCTTGCAGAATGGATTGTTGTGTAAAGGGAACCAACTATGTGTTCCTAAGGGTTCAATCCAAGAAAAAATTGCATTCAGGAAAATCATAATGGGTGTTTGAGTGGCCATTTTGGTGTGAAAAAAACCCTAGAGTTAGTTCAAAGATTTTACCATTGGCCTAAGATGGTAAGGAATATAACCAAGTATGTGGAACAATGTGTAGTGTACATGAAGGAAAAAGGTGGAACTAATAATGTAGGTTTGTACCTACCTTTTCCAATTCCTAATAGGTCATGGGAGTGTGTAAGCATGGATTTCATTGTAGGGTTACATAAGACAAAGAATGGTCATGACAATATCTATGTTGTGGTTGATAGATTTAGTAAGATGGGTCATTTTATACCTTGCAAGACTACCCATGAAGCTAGTCATTTAGCACACTTGTTCTTCAAGGAGATTGTGAGAATCCATGGTCTACCCCTAAGCATTGTATTAGATAGGGATGTAAATTTTATGACCCATTGCTAGAAAACATTGTGGAGTAGACAAGGGTATAAACTCTTTCCTTCAGGTCAACATACCACCCTCAGATAGATGGCCAAACTAAGGTGGAAAATAGAGGGTTGGGTAATTTTTTGAAGTGTCTAACTAAAGAGTATGGCCAGACATGGGATGTTGTCATTCCTCAAGCAGAGTATGCTTACAATGATAGAAATAATAGAATAACAAGGAGAAGCCAATTTGAAGTTGTTTATGGAATGCACCCAAGGGGTGTGTGTGAGCTTAGAGACCTTGGAGGCATGGAGTATAGGAGTGGATATATTGAATACTTCACTCAAACCATGAAGGATATCCAAGAATAGGTTAAGAAGACAATCCAAGACAATACACAAAAGTTGAAGGCCAAAGTAGATGAAAAGAGAAGAGATGTTCAATTTGAGGTGGGTGACTATGTAATGGTTCATTTGAAAAAATCTAGATTGTAGAAGGGTGTACCTAGTGAGCTTAAGATAAAGAGGGTGGGACCTTATAAGATCATATCCAAGTATGGGGATAATGCCTATAAGATAGATCTACCTTCAAATTTGAGCATTTCTCTTGTTTTTAATGTCCAAGACTTGATCAAATTCAAAAAATCAACAATTGAGATAGAAAATTCAAGGGGTTTGACAAGGATATTGAACCTACTATCTTATTTCCCAAGCCACAACTAGAAGCAAATAGAGTTTTGGATTCAAGGGTTAAGAAGTCTACAAGGCATAAGGTGTACATGGAGCACCTCATCAAGTGGAATAACGGGCCAAAATCATAGGAAACATAGATTGCAGCTATATATTTCAAGAAGGTGAGCCTTTCTGAATACATCTTGTTCTTAATAGGGACATGACTTTCATTTGTGGGGGAGTATGGTGCAGGAGCACCTAGGTAACCTAGGTAAGGCCAGTTGGTGTCCTAGGGTTCCATAATTTGATTTTTGGCTGGTAGTGGTCTTAGCCAAACCACTAATGCAATAATCAAACAATATGGGTCCTAGAGTGTGGTGTAATAGGTTAGGAGGCCTCATTAGGTCATTTGTGACCATACATGTAAAAATTGTCCAAGTTTTTCAAGTTGTTTGTATGTTGTCAAAATGGTGACAAAAGTTGTATTTTTTGCACTTTAGGGTCAAATTGGACAAAAGAGTGTTTAGGAGACCTATTGGATGTTTTAATTAACCTAGATAGGAATTTGGTTAAGTTTCTTGTGTTTTTGACCAAGTTTGTAAGAAAAAACCCAAAAGTTGTAAAAGTTGTCAATGTTGTCATTAACAAAATTTGTTGTATTATTGCATCTTTGAGAAATTTCTTTCTTAACTATGTAAAACCAATGAATTAGGTTGATGTTAAACTATATAAGGCCTCCCTTGACCTATGTGTTGGGTTGGATAAATTTTTGGAGAAAGACAAATTGAAGAGTTTGCAAGTTTTCTAAACATTTTCATATTTTTTCTTTGATTTACTAGACTAGATTGCATACTATGACTAGTGAATAAGTTAGAGGATTTCATCTTTGAATTATATGTGGCATGTGTTTAGTAGTTTGGTTGGTTTTAGTCGGTTTTGTAAATTCTATTTTTTTAAAGCCATGTCGCTAGTATGAACCAAGCAAACCATGTAAATGGGTCATAGTTCATCATTTTGTTGTAGCATTTGTGCAAGCTCTTGGAATGGGTGAGGTGACTCCCTATACTATATATGTGTAGAATGAGGGGCCTTGGAAATCTTGTTTACTAGTTTTGTAGTTATGCCCTAGGCAAGCCAATAGTGCATGGCTAGGAAATACAAAGTACTACAAGGGCTATTCAGTGGATTGGATGCATTGGATGCTTCAATTTGAGATTGTGGAGAGGTGGTTAGATGTTTAAGGAAGCACCATGCCCATGGAGAAGCTTGGGTGATAAATTTGGAGTGGCAAGAAACCAAACCCTTGTGGAGATAGTCCAAGAACATAGAAACCCTTATTTTTAACCTTGATTGTAGCACCCTAGTGTATGATCAATTTGGGAGATCAAAACTAGTAAAATATTGTAGAGTAACATAAAGGGAATCTAAAAGTGAAGTGTGTTTGGATTATTGTTTGAGGAAGTTGGCAGTTATAGGATATTTAGCCAGAAAAAGGCCTAATTCATTGTAGCCTTATTTTGGGTTAATTTGCATTGGTTCTTTGAATTCGATTAGAGTTTCATTGCAAGAAGAGTTGGTAAGAATTGGATAGGATCCAATTGGCATGATTCTAAGCCTACCTCTTCATGTGTGTGTGATCTTGAACCTTATGGCTCATTTAGGGGAAAAGGTGCAAGAAGACCTCTATGGGGCTAGGTGTGGTATGTTTTGATTTCTTGATTGGTGGACACAAGCTGATGTAGTGAGGGTTCTCGAGAAGAGAAACCTTATAAGTTAGGTTTAGTGAATAACTCTAAATAGGCCAGAGAAGAGGCCTATAGAATACCCTAAGAGAAGCTAGGGTAGTGAGCAAGACTTGATGTTACATCAGAATCCACAAGATCCTCAAAAGCTCCAAAAATACCTATAGAAAAACCTACAACATAATACTCATGCAAAGAAGATGGACCCCTAGATGACGAGAGAACTCTCCATTTCAAAGAAGTAAAAATTCTAGAGATCATGAGACAAGAAGATCTAATCAAAGGTGGGGAATTGAATGTGAGACAAAAAGTATTTTCTTCTTCTTCTTTTTAATGGGAAAATGGCTTTATGTGTGCAACTTAGGATAAGAGATGAAGGGGTCTTTTATTTAATTAAAAGGGGACATGTTCTTTTAATTAAATAAGAACTTAGGATATAATGGTCACACTATAGGATAAAATCAAATAAATTAATTTTTAAAGATTTGATCTAGATAAATGATTTAATAATTTAGCAAAAATGTTGAGAAGAGAGCTAATTGTCTAGATGATCATTTTTGGGTGATTACATTCATGACCCGTGATTTGAGTCTATAATGTTGAAGAAATCATTGCACATTCTTCTTGTTAATAAGATACTCATATTTAATTCTTTCAAACCCACATTTTGCAAATCAACATTCCAAAGTTAATGCTTTCAAAGGGAAGCACTCCACTTTGTCATCACTCATAGGTTTATTTCATTTTATACAATCACAACATTGATTTTGTACAACCAACTTTTATTTGTTTACAATTGATTTTTTTTTTGCATGTTTGTGCTTATGTGTTAAAATTTGGAAACACAAAAGGGCACCTGGAATGTATAATTTTTTGTGTGACTTTAGTTAGTATTCAAATATAAATTGGTACAGGTGTTGATTTATATTCCAATATCATTGGGGACTTATGAATTGTGCCAATTGGCACACGATAATTTAGCACATAATTTGTTTATTTTTATTACATGATAAGTCCCAAAAAAAAATTAGTACTTCTCAAATCTAATGCTTTGAGCTTTTAAGAATTTTGTTGTCTAATATTATTTTATGCCTTATGGATTTAATGTTAGCCTAACTGTAGTTTGTGAATTTTTTTCTGATTATTGCAAATTTATGTATCTATGATGTTGTTAATGATGTATAGTGAGTGATTTTAGCTCTCTAGTTTCATGTTTCTGCTATCTAGTCAATTTTTCTACTTAGACTTTACTTTGTTTTAGTGTTTTATGTTTTTTTTTTTTTTTTGCATTAAATTTTAGAAAATTTGTAGCTCTCCATTTTATTTTTCATTACAACTAAATTTTTGAACCTTTAACATGCTATCATGTTATTCAAAGCTTATGTCTATATGTCTATATGTGATTTTGTATCTAGTTTGGCAGACAAACATGTTAACAATTTTTTCAATAAAACAAAATAGAACATGTCAAAATAAAAGTAGAGCATGAGCTAAGAATATTATTATGGTTGAGAATTATTGGTATAAACAATGTCAGCCCTATGCTTTTCCAATAATCACTCCACAGGGAAGCACTCCACTCTGTCATCATTCACAAGTTTATTTCATTTTTTACAGTCAAAACATTGATTTTGTATAGCCAACTTTCATTTGTTTACAATTGTTTTTTTTTTTGCATGTTTGTGCTTATGTGTTAAGATTTGGAAATACAAAAGGGAACATGGAGTGTATAATATGTTGGCCAAATTTAGTTAGTATTCATATATAAATTGGTATAGGTGTTGATTTATATTCGAATAACATTGGGTACTTATGAATTGTGTCAATTGACACACAAAAATTCAGCAAATAAGTTTTTTAAATTATTATGTGGTAAGTCCCAACCAAAAAATCAATGCTTCTTAAATCTAATGCTTTGAGATTTTAAGAATTTTTTTGTTTGATATAATTTTATGCCTTATGGATTTAATGTTAGCCTAGCTACAATTTGTGAATTTTATTTTATTTTTGTAAGTTTATGTATCTGTGATGTGAAATGAAAGTTGTTAATGATGTATAGTGAGCAATTTTAGCTCTCCATTTTTAGGTTTCTGCCATCTAGTTAATTTTTCTACTTAGAATTTTCTTTATTTTAGGGGTTGATATTTTTTATCATTAAGCATTAAATTTTAAAAAATTTGTGCTGTCCATTTTTTTTTCATTACACACTGAATTTATCAACCTTTAACATGTTATCATGTTATTCAAAGCTTATGTTTGTATTTGTTTTCGTTTATAGTTTGGCAAACAAACATGTTGACAATCTTTTCAATAAAACAAAATAAAACATGCCAAGATTAAAAGCAAAGCATTAGCTAAGAATATTACTATGTTTGAGAATCATTGGTATAAACAACACTAGCCCAATTATGCTTCTACAATCATCAATGTTTATAATGATTCATTTAAATTTTATCAATACTTTTATGAGAATTTGAGATTACATCTCTTTAGATGTAGTGAGTAATTTAAATAGATTATTTTAATGTGATTAAATAAATGGTTATTAATATGATTTAATGCATTTATCGAATCAGCTATATTATTATATATAGTTGCACTTGATCATATTATGTAGTATGCAAGATTTATATCTCTAGAAGTGGCACATGGCATTAGTGATTGGGTTGTTCTTACCTAGCCAATGTTGTCCATGTATGATCGACATATCCTATTTAATTGATTAATTAAACTCTCTGATGATTTAATAAATATAGACTCATTGACATTATGTGATTAGACCTCTAAGAATGTCTGTGCATTTGGAGGTTCACATCATCACAAAAGTTATTAAGGAATATTAGATATAGTTTTTAGGAATTTTATATTTTATTTAATTATTTTAATTCTTGATATATTTTCCATAGTTGAGTTTTATTTAATTGGAATTTCCTAATATTGTCTAGGTTGAAAAGGGTTGTTGTAGTAGGTCAGTTAATTTCCTAATATTATATTCCACTTTTAAAAGTGAATATAGATCCTAAAAGGGAACTATTTCCTCACTTCTCACTTGCAAAATAGGAATTTGGAGAGGAAATTCCAAAATCCTTTTTGAAGGGTTTACTGTTCTATTCATTGTAAGAGCTATGGGTGTGGGATTGTAGTGAGGTTGATCTTGTTAAATCCAACCTAGGGAGACCTTTGTTTGCCAAGATTTTCGGTGGTTATCATAGGGCAATTACTTTATTGGGCACATTCTTGTTTGAGCTCTTTCAGCTGTAAGGTGGGACTCTCCCATTTTATTGCTTCCACTCCATTTTGGGGTATTTTCTGGTAGTAATGTTTTTGGAAGATGGGAACTAGTGTTTCCCTCCATTTTTGCATGCTAGCTCTACCTGGTTGCACAGGTATGAGTGTTTGTATCCTTGTGGACTTGAGGGTTTGGGGTTTTAGGCTGTTATGCTAGTCATTTTTGCATAAGGACCCTGAACCCAAATTTTATTTGATATTTATGACTTTTGTACCCAATGTCCTAATGGGTTTTAATTTTGAAGTTTTTGTCATTTTTGGTTTTTGCCTCGATTTGTGTGTCACCCTGCCTTCTCAGGTTTTCTTAGCATTGTAGTTGGTCATGGATCCATAATATCTATAGGGATGTCTTTTTTACTCTTGATGTATTTAATTGCATTGGGATTTGTGTCAAATATGTGCTCTCAGATATAGACTAGTTGAGTAACTTGTTATATATGTATCTTTTTTATGTTTCTCATCTATCCCTTGTTGGTTATGATCATCGTGTAGTTGGTGTACCCACACACAAGCATGTAAGCGTGCACTTAGCGATGTCTTGCAAGTCCCAAGCTCCCAGTTTCTTTTTACTTGATTTATGTTTGTTGGGGTTGGGTTGGGAAACTACATTGCCTACAGGTACTCATCATGTGATGGGCATGGGTATGTAGGGTAGGTCGATGGAGGGGCTTCTCTCGTAACCTGAGTTGTGTTCCTAGTGATGTACACAGGAAGAAGTTTCTAATTAAGTGATAATTAAATAAATTTATGAGTAATTAACTAAGATAAGAAAATATTGTGTACTTGTACAACTCCTCCAAAGGTATGTGCTCATTGGTTTATCCAAGAGCCACATTGTTCACACAACTCATCCAAGGACACAACACCTTAGCCTCCTGATAGAATCCCATAAGGAATAGTCCTTATGATGTTGATATTGGGAGTCCCAAGAAACCTATACTCTACCAGAGTTCCTACATAGTAGACCCATAAAGTGTCTGACCAAGACCTATTGTATTTTATTGTCTCTTGATTTGGTTTCAGTCCCCTATACTATTTGGTGTGAGTGTTAGCCATGGATGAAAATTTTTTGTGTGTGAGGTTGGATCACTATCTCTATTACCATAGTGGGAGTGGGCCTATGGGTCCCACATGGTCGGGAGGCATAACTACCTTTACCAATGCTAGGGACCAGCATACAGAGTTGGCCTTCCTCCATGTTTAGTTTTGGAGCTAGATTCTTACATGGTTCTCTGTATCTTTTGGAGTATGTTTCCATGTGATTTATGTTATTTCATTTTATAGAGATAGTTGATTTATGCACATGTATATTCACTGTGATGTTGCTTCATGCATGATTACAATAGATGCTTGGATTAGATGTTATGGTTGAGTTGTTAGATTTATGTGATCTTCCTTATGCTTTCGAGTGTTTACTCCTCCACTATTGTGGATCTACTACTCCCTGGTCTAGAGGTTCTAACTCTTTTTCCCTTCTATTTTTTTATTGGCCTATTTCTTTGTAATCTTGGGTGATAAAAGTTCAGCATTGGGTGATACGAGAAAATTGTCACATGCCTTAGAGAGAAATATCATGTGATACTAGAAAGTATCGCCCGATAGTAATAAGTTCTATTATGCGACATTGGTAAAGTATCACACGGTAGTAATAAGTTATATTATGTGATACTAGAAAGTTTTGAATGGTAGTTATAAGAAGTATTGTGTGATACTAGTAAAGTATCACTCAATAGTACTAAACAATGTCATATGATATTGGAAAAGTATCGCTTGATTTCTTTGAAAAAACCTGCTTGAGAAAACAAGTATCTTTGAACTTGTTGGTTGAAAGTCGAAGGGTTTTTTGGGTACCCTCTTGAGTTGTGACCCTTCTTAGGTCCTAACAGGTCATAGATTATTGGGTTCTTATTTGCATAAACTTTCATAGTTGGTTTTGGACACATTGGTAAGTAGCAAGGCTTGGAGATTCGTTGGATGTTTGGATTGCTTGGTTAAGTCTTCTATTATGATCTTTTCATTGACTGTATGTTGATGTGTTTGATTCCATGCGTATTCTTTTAAAAAAATTGTATTGTCTTTTATCTATCCTTATTCCAAGGATATCCCGGTGGGGCATTACATCTAGTATCAGATCCCATGTTGCAAAAATTGGGATCTCTGTGTTATGCTCCCACTATGAGATTATTTTGATTACATATTATGGTATCTTATTTTAGCTTATGCTTGTGATACTAATGATTGCTACGTATGAGACTAACCCTTATCTTGTTTTTTCTTTAGTGATGCCTCCTACACATAGACCTGGTGGTCAGGGTAAGAACTAATAGAATAACAATAAATATGAACACCATGAGGAAGAACATCAAGGTGTTGGGGGAGGACAAGGCGATAACAATCAGGGTGATTTTAGGGAAATATTTCCCTTGCTACAAGACATTATAGCTCAGTTGAGACCTTGAGTTAAGGAAAACTAACAGGATTGTAGCCAAGAATAGGGATCCCACCATGTAGACTCCCACATGTTAGAGCATGGTGGTGAAGAAGATCATGGGCATGAATGTGAGTGTTCTTGCACACCACCTAGTGGTGGAGGTGACCATAAGAGAGGCCATGGTTAGGATGGTGGAGATTTCATATTAATGGACATGATGAGAGACCTTGAAAGGTATAAACCACCACCATTTGATGGCCTAGGATGAGGTCTCAAGGCTGAGACATGATTTTCAAACATGGGGCATTACTTCTCCTTGCATCCATATAAAAGAAATGTGAAGGCTGATGTGCTATTACACAAGTGAGAGAACATGGATCTGTGTGGTGGGACATGGAGAGTGATAAGTTCCATATCAGTATAATGAATCTCACCTAGGAGATCTTTAAGGAGAGGTTCAAGGAGAAATTCTTGTCTCCACGGTACCATGAGTCTCGTGCTAATGAGTTCCATGAGCTTAAACAAGGGAATATGATAGTGGATCAGTATGAGAGGCAATTATTTTCCTTGAGACAATATTCTAGTTACCATTATGGTGAGGTGCTCCTCACACAATATTTTTTTGGGGGTCTTAAGGACTCTATCATCAGGGATGTTTGTCTTCATCAACCTAAGACACTTGTGCGAGGCCATTGAGAAGGCAAGGATTGCTAAGAGAAATGTTCTTAGGGGGTTTAGTGTTAGATCAAGCTCCTAGAGCCATAGTACACCATCCACAAGTTAGAGTGTACCACCACTTAAGACATAGGTCACACAACAGGGTCAAGCCCACCCTCACAAAGTGGTCGCAGTCATTAAGACCGATGATGTCAACATTATTTGTAGAAAGGTGGATAGAGTTTAGGTACCACAATAGGAAAGGGGTGTGACTAGATTCAAGGTCAGTAGTCCCAACAAAGCCATCCATCTTAGGGTAATCAATAGGACTTTAGCTGAGGGAGTGCACCTTACTCTGGTGCTTCCTAGGGTGGACGTGGATTTGGTTCCAGTTTCAAAGGAGCATGTTTTTCTTGCGGTCAACTTGGCCATAGATTAGTAGAGTGTCATATAAAGACATCTTCAAGAACTAGCAGAGGTATGACTATGTATGAACCTACCTTGGGTGACATAGGAAGATCCCATAGAGTATTTGCGATGGTTGAAAATCATCAAGCTGAGCACTAGGGTACCATAGTCGAGGCTATAAGTATGTTGCATGGTAATACTTTTATAGTATTAATGGATTCAAATGCATCAGATTCTTTTATTTCACCACCCCTTGTTTAGCAATGTGGGCTATGCTACATGATAGGTTGATAGGTGTTAGGTTGTGTTAGCTAAAGTTTCCAAGGTGACTGTGGATTCTATAGTTAGTGGTTGTGTGTTAGACTTGGGCACCTTCACCACTATAGTTGATCTTTGCATCCTATCCTTAGGGTCTTATGACATTTTGTTGGGTATGGATTGGTTAGCCACCCATCAGGTGAATATAGATTGTCCATGAAAGTTGGTATAGTGTGTGGATGCCATAGGTGGGTAGGTGGAACTTGTAGGGGTCCATAGGCTAGTCTCACTTCAAATGATCTCAGCTAAGAGGCTAAAGAAGAATATGTGACATGGATGTTAGATGTTTATGGTCTCTATTAGTGACCCTGAGGAGCCTAAGAGTCGTGAGGTGACACTAGATGATTATCCACTCCTTCATGAGTATGTTGACATATTCCTTGATGATATACCAAGAATGCCACCAGAATGCGACATTAATTTCCACATTGATCTCATTCTAAGAGTGGAGTCTGTTTCACAAGCTCCTTATCATATGACTACTTAGGAGTTCAGTTATCTCAATTTGTAGTTGGAGGAATTATTGGCCAAGGGTCATATTTTTCCTAGCATATCCCCATGGTGTGCACTAGTCATCTTTGTGAAGAAGAAAGATGGGTCATTGCATTTATTCATTGATTATTGGTAATTGAATAAGGTGATGGTGAAGAATCGATACCTCTTGCCGAGGATTGATGACTTGTTTGATCAGATGAAGGGAGAAAGAGTGTTCTCAAAGATTTATCTTAAATTCAGATACCATTAGCTTTGGATTCATAAGGATGACATTCATCAAACAATTTTTCATACACACTATGGGAATTATGAGTTTATGGTTGTACCCTTTGGGTTAACCAATGCACCATCAGTGTTTATGAGTTTGATGAGTGGAGTATTTTGCATGTACCTTAATCAGTGTGTCCTTATTTTCTTGGATGACATATGTATCTATTCTAAGACTGTTGAGGAGCATGAGGTCCATTTATTCTAGGTGTTGCAATCTTTGTGACACCATCAATTATATGACAACCTGGGTAAATATGGATTCTTCTAGTCTAGGGTGAATTATTTGGGGCGTATCATCATAGGTGATGGTATTGTTGTAGACCCAAAGAAAATATGAGCTATCATAGATTCATTGGTGCCAACTAATATTTGTGATTTTTGTACCCAATATCCTAATGGGTTTTAATTTTGAGGTTTTTTCATTTTTGGTGTTTGCCTCAATTTGTGTGTTGCCTTGCCTTCTTGAGTTTTCTTGGCAAGGCAATTGGTCATGGATCCAGATTATTCATAGGGATATTCTTTCTAACCCTTAATGTATTTTATTTCATTAGGAACCATGTTGAATCCATACTCTTAGATAGGGGCTAGTTGAGTGATTTTTTTATACTTGTGTCTTTTTTATGTTTCTCATTCAGCCCTTGTTGTTATTGATCATTGTGTAGTTGGTGCACCCACACAAAAGCATGTGAGTGTACACTTAGCAAGGTCTTATGAGTCCCAAGCTCCTGGTTACTTTTTAGTTGAGTTATGTTCATTGGGGTTTGGTTGGGCAATTGCATTGCCTACGGGTTACTCATCATGTGATGAGCATGGGTATATAGGGTAGGTTGGTGGAGGGGCTTCTCTCATAACCTCGACTTGTGTTCCTAGTGAGGTATACATGAAGAATTTTCTAATTAAGTGATAATTAAATAAATTCATGGGTAATTAACTGAGATAAGAAAATACTACATACCTGTATGGCTCTTCCAAAGGTATGTTCTTGTCGGTTTATCTAAGAGCCACTTTTCCCACATGGATCATCCAAGGACATATCATGTTTGCCTCCTAAGGGAATTCTAAGGGGAATGATTCTTATGTTTTTGAGCTTGGGAGTCCCAAGCAACCTACTCTCCACTAGAGTCCCTACATAGTAGACCCATAGAGTGTCTGACTAGGGAATATTGTATTACATTATCTCATGATCTTGGTTTTAGTCCTTTGTACTATTTGGCATGAGTGTTAGCTACAGATGACTATTTTTTGCTTGTGAAGTTGGATCACTATCTCCATTAGCATGATAGGAGTGGGCCTATGGGTTCCATGTGGTTGGGAGGTGTAGCTACCTTTACCATTATTGCAGACTCACATACAGAGTTGGCCTTCCTCCATGTTGAGTTCTGAAGCTAGATGCTTACATGGTTCTCTATATATTTTAGAGTATGTTTCCATATCATTTATATTATTTCAATTCATAGAGGTAGTTGATTCATGCACATGTATTTTCATTGCAATGTTACTTTCTACATGATTACATTATATGCTTGGATTAGATGTTATGGTTGAGCTATTAGATTTATGCGATCTTCCTTATGCTTTTGAGTGTTTACTCCTTGACTATTGTTGATCTAGTACTCTCTAGTGTGGAGGTTCTAACTCTTTTTCCCTTCTGGTTGTTCATTGGGTTGTTTCTTTGTAATCTTGGGCAACTAAAGTCTAGCATCAAGTGATATGGGAAAATTATTACATGCCTTAGAGAGAAATATTGTGTGATACTGGAAAGTATCACCTAATGGTAATAAGTTCTATCATGGAACACTGGTAAAGTATCACACAATAGTAGTAAGTTATATCATGTGATACTAGAAATTATCGCACTGTAGTTATAAGAAGTATTGCACAATACTAGAAAAGTATCACCTGGTAGTACTAAACAGTGTCATATGATACTAGAAAAATATCACCTAACTTCCTTGCAAAAACCTACTTCAAAAAATAGTGAGTATCTCTAGACTTTTTGGTTGAAAGTTTAAGGATGTTTTGGGTACCCTCTTGGGTTGTGCCTCTTCCTAGGTCCCACAGATAAGAGATTATTGGGTTCTTGTTTGCGTAAACTTTCATAGTTGGTTTTGGACGTATTGGTAAGTAGTGACACTTGAAGATTCATTGGATGTTTGGATTGTTGGTTAAGTCTTCTGTTGTGATCTTTTGATCAACTGCATGTTGATGTTTTTGATTCCATGCTTGCTCTTTAAAAACATAAAAAATTGTATTAGCTTTTATCTATCATTGTTCCAAGGGTCTCTAGGTGGGGCATTATAGTAATAAATGGTATTGAAAAGTTTGAGAAAGGATCTTATAAAGTTATTTGTTTATTGGTGAAATTGATGAATGATCAATCCCACAGCTCCAAAGAATCACTTACATGCAAACAGCTATCACAAAAAGAGAGAAGCAAAAGCTATGGAGGCTGAAATTTCTAGATCCATAGAAAATGAAACATTATTGATGTGCAAAAAAAAATTGCAAATTGTATTGAATTAATTAGATTACAAAGAGGGTTGAACATCTTTATAAAGAATATCAAAACCCTAAAAGGTAAAACGTAGGTTGCATGATAATAATTAATAAAAGAATTAAGTATTATATGTCCAAAGTTTAGCTTAAGTAAACTAGAAATAATAAGTGACTTAATAATCAAATCAACATAATTTAATTAATAAGGAAATAATTTATTACTATAACACCCTCTTTAATATAAAATTATGGAGTAGCTAAAAACCTAGAAACTACTACTGAAAGTATATTTGGGTCCCTGCAAGAAAGCCTAATGAGGTACCCAAGCACAACCAAATCTCTGTAAAGAGGAAAAAAAGAGAAAACCACATGGGAAAAACCCTACTCTAAAAAGATATAGAAAGAATGCTAAAATAAATATTGAAGGACTCAAGAAGCCTCAAAACTAGGGAATGTCCCAGAAGATATGAACAAACGAATGATCATGTAGAACACCACTGAAGCATGTAGAGGCTGCAAAATTCTATCAAAAGTAACTATTGATCTAAAGAACCTCTATTGAAATAGAATTTGGCCAATTAGAGAAGACTATAATCTACATGAGTGCTCTTAGAAGACACTACTCGAACTAGAGGGCACACAAAGAAAAAAACTAAGCTCAAAGATAGAAATGACATGAAACACCAAGCTTGAAGAGTTGATCAATCAAACATGGAAGGCTACAACCAAAGTAGGAGCAAAAATAAAAGTGTCTATATGGTAAATGATCCATCTCACTAAAATGCATAGGTACCTAGCCACTACATCCACCTAGTACATAGAGACAAATACTAAATACATAGCTCACTCTAGCAAACCAAGGAAGCATAAGAACAAATAGAAAAACCCCGCTAATACAGGAACGGGTGAGGTGATAGAAAATTGGAAAAGTGGGCCAAAAAAATTGCATGTCAAGAAACCACAATCAAGATGAACAAAAGAATACATATGTGTGTACTAAGGTGATCAACCTCAAACATGTCATGTGGCTAATGTCACGAAAGGGAAACTCATTGGAGAAAGGAAGATGGCAAACAAAGGCACAAAATCAACCCCCCATAACACTCTAATCAAAGTAGTGCATGTACAATAAGGAAAAAGATATGGTGAATCTCAAGAATACAATAATATGCATGAGTTTCTTTAGATGACATTGCTCGAATTAGAATAAATAACAAGGCAATATAACTTAAATGTAAATACAGATGCAATATGGTACTTTATCTCAATATATTTGCAAGAATACATATAATAGAAGTCTAAATAAACCATAGAGACATAAGGCTAATAAAAAATATAGTACAACCCATGAAGAATCATCTAAAGAAATGAAATCAATTCCTAGACTCAAAGCAACCAAGATATCTACTAGAATGCAAAAATGCAAAAACTTGAATTTTTATGCATGGAGAAAAATCTAGAAAAATAACCAACATCACTAAAAAGAGCTCTGAAAGACCTTTCCAAGATATAAAGAATTCCCAAATCATAGATCAAATTCTCAAGATATGTCTCCCAAAGTGAAAAATAGAACCCTTGGCTTTGACAATAGAAAAAATCATCATAAACTCATCAAAATTGAAAATTACTCATACCACTGATTGGGATTAGAACCAAATTTTTGACAATATTTTGTTTGCAAAAAATAGAGCATGTATGCTCAAGATATGAGAAAAAAAGTGAAGTTAGGTTCAAACAAAGCTAGAAGGGGTGACAGGAGTGTTGATGCAATACTGACATGGCATTGACATCAGTGAATGGTGGGCATATTTGACGGCCAAACAACCATTGAGGGAAAAAAATGCCTTAAAAGTCTCCAAATACACTGATCAGGGAAAGACCAACATCAAAAGGTGTGTAGAGGGCATGTTAAAAAGTCACATAGCACCATGGAGGAACACTCAAGGCATGACTAACAAAGTGTACAAAAAGAGGAAAGTCCATGACAAAGCCAAGAATTCTACCATAATACCCACCAAAAAAGTGGAGTCTACCATAATATCCTCCAAAAAGGCGAAGCCTACCATAATATCTACCAAAATAGGGCAAGTCACTATGGAAAAAAATCAAATTGTTGCAAGGAGAACCAAAAGAAGACCATGTAATCAGTGGAGATAAAAATTTCACCAAACATAAATGCCAGAAAAAGATTCAATTTTTGGAAAACAAGAGGTCAATGCTAGAAAATGCAGGCAAATGTCATGGCCATATAATTATGCATGTGTTTGAAAATAATTTCCAAATAAGGAAAAAAAAAATGGCAGTCATAATTTTCAATCAGACTACCAAAATGCCAAACTATTGCCAAAGCCCAAAACAAACACAGTCCAATCTTGTTCAACACTGGTAAATGTGGCACTAGGATCAGAAAAGAAAAGTCCACGCTCTCCATCACACATCTCCAAAAATAATTGTGCACTCTCCAATCTCATTGATGAAGGCTTGTATAGGTTACATGGCATTGGTGCCCTACACTCAAAAAACAACACTCCACATCTCAAATGTGTGGGGATCGAAGTTGGTCATGTATGGTCCCAAAAAATGTGGGTGCAAGACTCCAAAAAGGGTATGCAAACCATGGAGAAGGGTATAAAAAAGGATGGCACAACTATGGAAATAACCCACAATCAAATATCATAGCTAATTAGAGATCCCAAGCCAAAAATTTCCATGTGTGGGGCCAAAAATTGTGGTCAAAGAAATAAATCCCAAGAAGTGCTCATCAAAAACAAATAAATCTGCTCCAAAATAAATCGTAGGTAGACTTTAGCACAGGGACAACAACTACATGGAATGAAGATAAAGTATGGAGGATGAGGTACCATTTTCTTATTCAAGATGACAATGTCAAACCTATGTAGTGCATGTATGGCTGAGGCTCATGCTCCTTGTAAAAAAGGACCCAAACTTTTAATTTTCCCTTTGTAAATTGCATGTGTTTCTTTTTTTATTCACTCATGCAATAAGAATTTTTTTTTTGTAAAATAAATAAAAGCAATCACCTCTAGTTTTTACTTTTTTAAAATAAAATAATCACCACCTCAATTTTTGAGCCCAAGGTCATACGGCCTTGGCCTAAAATCCTCAAATTTTGAACAATGTCCAAACTGGATGCATTTTATATAGAAATGGGGGTTTTTGAGTGCTTTGAGCTCAATGAAAATGCCCATTTGGGCTCAAAGTTCTCTAAAAAATAGGCCCCCAGATCTAATATAAAATCCTCTAAAAGTCATAGATTTGGAAATTAATGTTGAATCACTCACAAATAGAACAAAGGCATGAAGATATAGAGCTATGATACTATGTTGAAGTTGATGAAAGATCAATCCCACAACTCCCAAGAATCATCTGCATGCAAACACCTGTCACGGAAAGAGAGAAGCAAAAGATATGGAGGTTATAATTCCTAGATCCATAGAAGGTGAAACATTCTAGATGTGAAAATAAATAATTTAAAATTGTATTGAGTGAATTAGATTGCAAAGACAGATCATCCTTATAAAGGAGATCAAATCCCTAAAAGATAAAACATAGTTTCATGATAATAATTAATAAATGAATTAATTATTATATGCTCAAAGTTTAGCTTAAGTAAACTAGATATAATAAGTGACTTAAAAATTAAATCAACATGATTTAATTAATAATAAAATACTTTATTACTCTAATAGTTAAGGAGTAAATCATTCACTTAAGAGAGTATGCTTATGCCTTGTTTTGTAAAATTTAATTGTATGATATGCTTGTTTTGTAAAATATAATTATGATTATTTAGATTAGATTGATGGTGCCTCTTGATTTTACATTTGAGTCTAACCATAAATAATATTAAATAATTTGAAGCTAATGTATTATTTTAATTTTGAATTATGTGATGAAATATTTTAAATTAATGAATTGTTTTTTATTAAATTTGTTTACATGTAAGGGAGTAGCTAAAGTTTACAAAATAAATGTATATGACAAAACACCCTATGTACATTGATCTCTCTCCATTTTTTACTGACAGAGATACGTGTGTGGTCTACACATATTAAAATGCATCAAGTGTTGATTTGGTTTTGTATTTTTCTCATTTATGAAACTAAATGCATTAAAGTTGAGTTTTCTTTTTCTTTAAAGTTTCTATCTTAGAATTGATAGAAACTATGAAAGAAAGCAACAAAGTTTTTAGGTAAGAATAGGATTTGTCCACTTTGATTTAATTATTGAGTTATTTCTATTTGTTGGTTAATATATTAATTTTGATCTTTATATTATATATAAATTGATTTATTTTGTGTAAAAATTATAACTATTTTTTATTATTTTTGTATAATTATTTTTTAAAACTAAATTTATAATGGATCATTTATCCAAGTTTAAATATGTAAGAATAGAACTAAAATTTATTTATATGAATCTAAATTTATAAGTTTAGAAAATTTATTTGTAAAAAAGAATTACCTATTAAAACACAAATTTAAATATATATGTATTTAAAAATATGCTTATATCTAGTTTCTATTTTACAACTAAAATATATATTCATTTTGAAATTTGGTATTTATCGTCATTTAAAGTATAATATATATCATTTATTTTTATTTTTAGAGTATTATATTTTAAATTTGGAATTGAATTTTTACCAAACATAGATACTATAAAAAAAAATTGATACTTTTAGAATTTAAGAAACCTAAAGATGACAAAGGACAAAGAGGTGGGGAAAGTGGAGAAGGCAAAGAAAATAAAGGTGAAGAATATGAGAAGACGAGGAAGAAGAAAATGAAGAAGGGGGAAGAGGACAAGGGAGAGGAGGAAAATGAGGGGAAGAGAGAGGGGCAGAGGGTGCATAAAAAGAAAGAGGCAATGGGAATAGAGCAAAAGAAGTAGGAAAATAGAGGAGCAAGAGCAATAAGGAAAGAAGGTGAAACTAAAGAAGAAGGGAAAACAAAGATGAAGAGGAGAAGAAGTGGAACTAAAAGGACAAGAAGGAAAATGAGAAGAAGAAACAAAGAAGATAGAGATGAAAAATACCAAAAAGAAGAGAAAGAGGAGAGGAAGAATATATATAATTGAAGGTATTTTTGACAGGTTTGCATAATATATATAATTAGATTGTATCTTTGTGTCTTCAATTTTTTGATAGATCTCTTAATTACAACTAGATATTCTTCTATTAATATTACTTAATAATACAATTAGGTTCATATGTTAAGACAATAAAAGGATTGAAGCTCAATTTTGAATTAGGACATAGAAACTCATAATCAAAATTAGCTAAAACCTTACACTATTTGGTGCAAGTGCTAGTTGTAAAAGTTGTGTCATCTATTGTATGTTGAATACATCATTGGTATCTTCTTCAACACTTCAAAGGCTTTCAATGAACTTGTACTCATATATGTTACTTTGATCTCATTTGCACATATTGTAAATTATTATATGCAAGGCTAGTGGTATTATGTCGACCACTTATTGTTCTTTCTCTCTACTTAGGCTACAATTCCACATTACACATATATGTCTATTAGTAATGTATGCACATTTTCCTAAAAGATCTCATTTTTCATGGGCTAAGAGAACATAGGTAAAAGTTTGCAGAGTTTGGCTTTATACCTCATGCCAATTGGATTTTCTTTGGAGTTTCAAAGACATTTTTCTACATCTCCATTTGTGTGCCCACTACTCTAGTAAATATTGATGTTTTTTTTCTGAATCTCTCATCACAATATTCTCCAAGGTAGTTATAGCTACTACTTGAATTGAGATTCATATTAGAGTTAGAAATATATTCTCATTTTTCAAGCACTAATAACTTGATAGTTTTGGATGTTTAGTTTATTTTCTTTGTGATGGCATGAAATTTTTTAAATATCTAATTCATTGAATAATGGTTAGAATGTAAGGTTTGAAATTCTCAATTTTGGAGCATCCAAAACCTCCAAATTAGTTTTACATATTCAATTTTTTACCACACACAACCTTCTAATTGGTTTTGATTTTGAATTTTCAAAGTATTTTATACAAATTAGTTGAGAACGCTTACTACTTGGGCATTAATAACTTGAACTAATTATGAGTTTGACCATTTGGAGCACAATAGTTCATAATTTGGATTTTTCAAGCCATTTGTAGTAATAGATTATGAATATTCATTTTTTGAGCATTAAAAAGTCATAATTTGTGCATACTTAGTTTTTAAGAACTAAAAAACATTTTGGTTTTGCATGCCCAAATTTTGATTATTGACAACCTTATTTGGTTACAAGGACTCAAATTTTGAGCATTGAAAACCTTTTTAGTTAGGACTTTTAAAATTTTGAACTACTAAGCATAACTTGGGGAGTTTTTATCAATCTTTTGCATAGGTAAAGCTTATTTTGAAGTTAAGGATGAGGGGATCTATTAAATAACTTTAAATATGTATTATTATTTAAAAGTGTGCCAAAAAATTAATAGATGAAGTGAACCCCATTTGTTTTTAAAAAATGGTGATATAAGGAATGGGGCAAAATAGAAGAGTCAATCGAGATCTTCCTAGCCTTAATATCCTTGTTCTTCTACTAGATTTTATTAGTATCATTTGAAGGCTTGACCATATTACTTTCTAGAAATTCAAGAAGATCATTTTGTGAGGAAGAATGAGGAAATCATCACTACTAAGGGGGGTGTGAATCAGATGTGTGATAAAACTTGATACTATAAAAAATTCACCACCATAAGAACCTAGATCTGAAAGATGAATATTAATGCATGGAAGAAAACAACACCATAACACATAAAACCATATTTTTGGGGGTACAAACCCTATTAGTGTTAGAAAGATAGGTACTAAGAGGTAGGGTGAATCAATACTAAAAATCAATTCACCTATTCAAACTTTAACCATAAACTTGAACTGATATTCATTATCCTTCAATTTATGTTCATTATCTTGCAGCAAGTAAACTAGTTTACCTATTAGCTGAAATGTAAAGAAATAAAGTAATTAACCATAAGAAATCATGCACACACACATAGCTCCATGATTATTGGTCTCATAGAAACCCTTGGTTAGAAGGAAAACTTGTGGTGCGAAGGGCACCAACAATTCTTCACTGTAGTAGAAAGTTATTCTTGGTTAAGAGCTATAATTGTCACCTTCTAAGTGACTCACTCTCTTAAAAGTAATTGATTCATTGTTAGATGTATCTAAGAGTTCTATTAAAGACTAACCTACTAAGGGATATTATCCCACTATTGCAATTTTAACCATGTTAAGGGGTTTAAAATCAAGTCGTTCCCTAAGAAAAGAAGGCCATTGATCTGCTTGCTAGAGGATTTTGTTGATCATTTATGATTTTTTCTTTTATAATCTGATAAATTCACACCACAGGGTGGAAATTTTCTTTCTTACTAGGGTAGGGATCACCTTTGGACCACTTCTATTTTGTCTTGATTTTTTATTATCAAAATTGCCTTACATCTGCCTATCAGTAATCACACTTTTCTCTTATTGATCTACACTTTTATTGCCTTGATTTCACTTTTGAAATCACCTTTCAAAGAAAATTTGTGATTGAATTCACTTAGTTTGCTAGCAATTTGCTCCAATTTAGGTTTGATTTGAATTTCACATCTTAGGTTTAGGATATATCTTTGCACTGTCTCTATAGTTTTTTTATTCAATTAACATGATTTAATTTATATTAATAAAATATTATTAATAATAAAATAAATATTGATAATAATATACTATCAATTATTTGTATACTAATTAACAGAAGAAATTAATGAATGAATTATCAATATTATAAAAATGAAAAGATATTTACTTGTGTATATAATATTAAATAATAATATAAATAAGTCAATCAATAATAATATAACAATATAAGATACAACTGATATAATAAATTTATAATAAAATATTAATAAAAGACAATTGATAGGCAAGAGGCCAAAGTCAAGGTTAATTATTATAATTTTCATGATTAATTATTAGTATTTGTTAAGCTAGAGTAGACTCAACCCCAAGATTTTAGGTAAGAGGTTTATAATTTATCATTATGTTGTAGAATTTTACCTTATTCAAATCTTAATATTAATGTTATAGATATATCCATAATTAAAAATAATAACAATAAAATAAGAATAGAATAATTATAGATTATAACTGCAATATAGTTTGTGCACTCGAGCACCAACATTGGTGCAAAAATAATACAATCAGACTAGGGAGACTAAATTAATAATAAAAGGGTACTTGTTTCAGCATAAAATAATTGAGGGAGCCAAAATTTCTTAGTTGCGAATATCAAATTGATGGTTGTCTTTGAGTAATGTGATTAGCAAGCAAGGCATGAATCACATGAGATTTCTTTTCAATGGCTCACTCTTCATTTGGCTCTCCAAACTCTGGAGGGAAGAATACTCACCATATTAGTAAGGAAAAAAATTTGTGCTTTATACTTACAACATTTTAAATCATTATTTTTATTGTAATTCTAAGCTCGATGCTAGTATTTTTTATGTATGAAACATAGGTGTAAGGGTCAGCCTAGCTTAACGAGCACACTCAAAGTGTTGACCTTGTGCATGTGTGTGTGTGTGTGTGTGTGTGTGTGTGTGTGTGTGTGTGTGTGTGTGTGTGTGTGTGTGTGTGTGTGTGTGTGTGTGTGTGTGTGTGTGTGTGTGTGTGTGTGTGTGTGTGTGTGTGTGTGTGTGCGTGTGTGTGTGTGTGCGTGCGTGCGTGCGTGCATGTGTGTGTGTAGACACACACACACACATTCACGAGTTGTTTGATTATTAATTATTCTATTAAAAAGTGTATTGTACAAATTTTAATATAGCACTGTTAGATATAAAGTATTTAAACATTACAAATTTTTTTATAAAGCATTGATACAGTAATCATTTAATTTTGTGTTCATGGTTATCTTTTTATCTAAACTATTAGAGTTGAATTTAAATATATTATATTTAATATTTTATTGTATGATCTTTATTAATATAGATCATTTGATGTGATCTTTTATAATTTCCAAAATGTGTTATACAATTCTTAAGAAAAAATAAGGCATACAAAAGACTTCTACAAAATTAAATAGTGGGGTGTAGTACATGTATATTTAACTGATATAAAGGCTTTGTTAAGCTAGTTGATCAAATGATTAAGGACCCTTCTAGCCAAAAGTTATTCTAGAAATCAATTATTTTTTCATCACCTTTCCTTCATTTGATTAATTTTTTGAGGATATTTTTATTTTATGAATATTATTCCATATTAAAAAACAATTATAGAGACCCAAGATTTAGGCTTTGATATTAGTCTTTATTATCCTCAAGCAAATTATGTCATACTTTGGAGTGTAGTGCTTGGTAAAATAATTAAAGTTTCCTTATGCCTAGATCATCAAAAAAATTGGGGGGAAAATAGCTTCCTAGTTAATAGGGTCATCGAATAGAGTTCATCAATGTTTTTCCATAGAAAAGCTCCATAATTTTATTCAATCGTATTAGAGATGGATGTCAAAATGTTGAACTAAAAAGATACTAGACTGGGATATTCAGAGAGAGGCCTTAAGAATCGTTGATTTTCATACTTGAGCAAGGGATTTTTCTTTTCGCCCACCCAATTTCTTATGAGAACATTTAATTTTGTTTATCTAGAAGGAATTTGGTGAAATTTTAGTAATCAAAGATAGGGCTAGATAGATATTAGGTAAATTAGCATGTTGGCATTGTAATATCCCTAAGAATAGATTTCCAATGCCTATCTGGTGTCACCAAAAATTATAGTATCATTGAAAAAATATTTTTGAATAGATAATGACAATGAAAAAGCATCCTTAACACCATTAATAGTCCTTGAATTGGTATCTTTTTAAAAATTCAATCTTGAGATGTCAGATATAATGAAGAGCTAGGGAACAAATGGCCACCATGTCTTAGGATTCTTCCAAAGAATAAGAATCTACTCCAAACTTCCTTGATAGGGACAAACTATTTAATGCTCATGAGTAAAATTTAATCAATTTGATGATACAAATTTTGAAGCCAATATTCTAAAGTACAACAAAGAAGAAAGACCAAAATTGAATCAAATAAAAAAAATGTGATCCACTAGGGTTTTAGTGGATATTTATATTCTAAGGGAGATGATGATGATGAGGAGCTATTTGGGCTTCTTCTTTTCTTGTCTTAGGTGCAATAATGTTCTTCTTTGTAGGGTTTAGGGGATATTTTGGTTTCCCTATTATGTTTCATGTTGGGGGATGTACTATGTTTCCTATAAGGTGGTCTTTAAGTGTTTGTTTTCTAACTAGGTCCTTCTCTCTAGTTTGTGGATTTCAAGGGTTTTGAGTTGCTATGTTATGATCTATTATGATTTTGATAGAGTGTATCATGGGTGGTTCCTCTCCCTTCTGTGATAGTCTTTTGGAGTGTTTTCTACTTCATTAGAGTTGTGGGTGTCTCATGTATGCAACCCCCTTGTGCTTTTTGGTTCTTCTCCTCTTGCCCCTAGTTATGTGAGGTGTTTTGTATGGTAGAACTACCCCTATTAAGATTTGTTTGTCATGTCCCCATTTTTAGAAATAATTAAATAAAGTAAATATTATCAATAAATAATAATAGTAAAGTTAAATTAAATAAAATTATTGTTATTATTAAATAGATGACAATTTATGCTAAATCATAATTTATAGTCATAATCAAATATATATGTATTAAAAAAAAATATCATGATTACTATAACAATATAAATAATAATAACTATTAATTCAAATATAAATAAATGTATAATATAGTTAATATTATTATAAGATAACATACATTTGAAAGATAAACAACAAAGTAAAAAATTTAAATACCATATTACATCTATCAGTCATGAAGAAATTCAAGGCAACATATTTCTAATATTGGCCATTTCAAATTAAAAATCCCAAATTTTGATGGGTTGGAAAAGATTACACTACACCAATGGTTAGAAAAATAAAACTCATTTTTTATTCTAACCCCCATGAAGGAAGAATATGCCCTCTAATTCATGTTATAGTCCATCTAGAGGGAGTCACATATGATTGGTGGACCCATGGGTCTATCTAATTGGGACATAAAGATGTAAAATCTTATGAAGGATTCTTCCAAAAGCTCATGAACAGATTTGATGATAAGGAAATCAAATTTGGTGGACCCATGGATCTATCTCATTGGGACATAAAGATGTAAAATATTATGAAGGATTCTTCCAAAATCTCATGAATAGATATGATGGTAAGGACATCAAATGGTATATCCAAGAACTAACTCAACTCAGACAAAATGGAACAGTGGAAGAATTTTCTCGCAAATTCTAAGAGTTATCAATTATGATCCCAAACCTTTCGCAAAAGAGACTTCCTCATATTTTTTTAGAAGGATTGAAAGACTCAACCAAACATGTGGAAAAATTGTGTGAACCTCAAAACTTGGAAGAAGCCATTAGAAAAGAAAAAAATGGTAGAATTAAATCCTTCAAAAGAAATATATAAGAATGTTTTAGCAAAGACAAAACATAGAAACAATGATTGAAGAAAAGAGCATAGATAAAAAGAATGTTATTTATGCAAAAAATAGTGGAGTGTAGGAAATGACGCTCTCAAGAAAAAAGAGGGTGTGATAAAGAAAGGTCTATGTTTTAGGTGCGGAGAGCCATGGGCATCAGGACACAAGTGTAGCAAAAGGAATCAAATAAATAGAATAGAAGCAACATCTGAGAGAGAAAAATAAAAGAGTCACACAAGAAGCAAGACATGATCTAAGAGATCTCAGTAGTATCCAAATACAAAATGAAAGAGAGAAGTGATGGTCTTTTGAAGAAATTCCACTTGAAGTATAAATTTGAGAATGAAATTAGTAACCAATACTAGAGAAGAAGGGGAAAATAAAATGGAATAAGAAATTAGTAAACTTATTCACTTTCTATTAGTGAAAAATATACAAGATCAAAAAATAAGATGGAGAACATTTGATTACAAAATTGAAGAAATATTTTTTTAATAAAAAAAGAAAACTAATGCAAAATATTTAGTTGTATTTACCCACACTCAAAATCTTCCAAATTTTCCTTCTAGGAAACTACATAGATCATATACTTCTAGATATTTGGGAAGGGATAAAGTCTCTCCCAAGGATTATAGAGATGGTTAATCCTAATAAGATACACATAAGGGCCATAAGGGCCTTAGGATGAGATAAAGTCTATCCTAAGAATTATTTAGGGAGGCATACGCTTAAAGGGATATCCCTAGTGACCTGGAATGAGATAAAATCTCTCCTAAGGATCACAAAATGAGTACATCCTATAAGGATAATGATCATAGAGGCCTTAGGATATGAAAAATTCTCTCCTAGGGATCCTATAGAAATGGATAGTCCTAAAGGGATATCCATAGAACCTTGGGATGAGATAAAGTATTTACCAAGGATTGAATAGAGGTGGATAGTCCAAAAGGGATATCCATAGAGGCCTTGGGGAGATAGTCTTTCCTAAGGATTATAGAGATAGATATATCATAAATGCTCTGGAAAGAGATAAAGTATCTCCTAGGGTTCATATGAATTATTCGTCAAGAGTCATGATGGAGCAAGCAACAAAAAGTGCTACAATACATCAAGATAAGTTCCTTCTTGAAAATCATTCCTATTAATTTAAATTGAATTATACGATCTTTAAATTTAAATTTATAATTATCTAATCTCAATATTAAAATTATTGTTGTAGGAATATGATTGAATCACAAGGGAAAAAATTGCATTTCTTGAAGACAAGCAATTTGAAGAAGCCAGAGTGTAATGACCCCATTTTCAATGATAAATAAATCAATAATATATTATTAATATGTAATAATAGTAAAGTTAAATTAAATGTTTAATTTAATTTAATAGAATCATAATTAAATAAAATTACTATTATTATTAAATAGATGATAATATGCTAAATCACAATTTATAGTCATAAACAAATATATACATATTATCAACTAAGTACCATCATAATATTGTTTGAATAATATAACAATATAAATAAAATTTAAAAAATAGATAAATAATAAATATTGATTCAAATATAAATAAATCTATGATATAGTTAATATTATTATAAGATAACATGTATTTGAAAGATAAATAATAGAAAAGTGAAAAATGTAAATACTATATTACTTCTATTAGTCATGAAGAAATTCAAGGCAACACATTTCTATTATGGACCAAAATCACTAAATATCAAGTGGTGTGGTTAAGAGATAAGAGTGATGCGACTCTTATAACTCGTCTCAATATTTTGGAGGAAGAAGATATAAGAAGGAATGGAGAAGAGCAAAAAAATAATAGTGTCACCTTGGACAAAATTGAAAAAAAAAAGATACAAAAACAAACAAGGAATGGTATTGCAAGGCAACATACAAGTGAAATGTGTGTCAACACAAACTAAGAACAAATTCCATTGACTAAGAGAAAGTAACAAAAATCATTCAAGAACCTTTAGACAGTAGCTCTAGCAAGTGAATAAATCCTTGGAATAAGATGGACACAAGCACAAACAGACCATTGCCAAATTAGCAACACTGCACCAATGAAAGAATATTGATAGGACTGAAGCCAAAACAATAGTAATAGTAATAGTAATAATAATCATATAGACTCACCATATAGAGGTTTGAACTATTATATTTTGGATGTAGAAGGCTACATTGGAGAATATGTGATAATGTATGAATAAGACAAGAAAAGAATAGGTGGTTAGGAAATAATAGTGGCGAAGATAATCTTTGACATTCAGCAAATAATCACGTAAGGTAGAAGACCATACAAATTATGAGGGTCTAATTTCAAAGATTTTTAAATTACATCATGTGTAATCTTGTAGTCATCACATAACCTAAGCACATGAATACATGTTAGACTTGAATGCATAATACAAATATTGTAAGCACCACCATACATAAGCATTAGTAGAATCAAATATATCAAACTTGTACTCATATCAGGATAAGAAATCTTATCAAATCATAGACTAAGTCCTAATATATCAATAGGCTACTCAATCTATGGATGGCTCTAATAATTTGAGAGCTAGTTTCTACAATGATATCAGGATGTTGTACTAGAGGAGGGGGGAGACATCAATAGGGGGGACAAAAATGTCAATTTTCTTCCATTGGGAAAAGGGTTTATTTTGAGGATCTCCTCCTCCTACAACCATGTTGGGCCTCATGCTCCAATAGTTCACCTTGAGGTACAACACAAATTTGGCATACAATTTTTTAATAAAATAGAATGGCACCTCTAAATTTTTGTGCAGAGGGATGTCAAAAACCATCCACCAATGATCCCAAAATTTTGCACACATAGCCTCATTTGTGCACCATTTAATTGATAATTTGGACTTTGTGCATTCTACATTTTTACCAGTTTTAGGGTTCACAAAAAGGTTAACTATATCATCTTTAGTTATATTTAGGGTCGCAACCTCATCATAGTCCAACCCATTATCAAATATGGCATGCATTTTCTCATGCTAATAAAGAAAAACATTGTGTTCATTGATAAGTTTCATCATTTGGGTCAGCCATACCTATTAATTTGTAAAACATAATTTCTATTAAAAACAACCTAAATTTCAACAATTTCTATTAAAAAAACTTAATTTTCAATAAATTCTATTTCAAATAACTAATTTATAATAATAATCATTCAAATCATAAAAAAATACAAAAAAAAATTACCTTTATTCAATACCCGTTCAGAAATCTAATACCCGAATGGAGCACAACAATAAAACTAAAAAAAATGCAATGCAAAATAGCTCTCAAGTTTTTTTTTTTAAATCTATGTTGTAGGTTTTGGGTATCCAATTTCATATCAGATACTCGATTATGGATCAAATACCCAAAAAGGCTTGGCCCAAACTTTTTAGCCTTGGTATTAGGATGGGTGGAAAAAATTTAGAGCAAAATTTGAAACACTTTTAGACATTTTCAAACTCCACTTTTTCACATCACCACTTTTTCGCATAGCATGATCTTGCACATACCCATAATCTACATGTAAAACAACTAATTCAAATTGAAGGTGTTGAAGATGATATTCAAAGAATTTATTTTCACGTGAATCTAAGTGTGTAATGATATCATACTTATGTTGGGATTTTATGCATAGAACTTTTACTGTGAGAGGTTGAAGCAGGTTTCTAGGAAATGCAAGGATTATGTGAGAGAAGTATTTTTTGTGCAAGAAATTATTAGTCCAATTGAGAATTTTTGATCCAAAGGGAATATAATCACCAATAGGAACAACATATTGTAGCAAATACAAAATGTGTAACTTTTAGGGCTCATCTATATGCATAAAATGGTAGAATTTAAGAATCAACCTAGAAGTAGATGGCATGCTATGTGATGCATTATTTTGGATTTCTATAAGTTCAAGGGAAGATCAAAGGATTGAAATGTTAAATATCGTGGATTGGTTCTGAAAATGTAATTATATTGCCATAGTTATAGATATGTTCCAATTGTAGATTTGCATCTCATATAAATATGAGGAGGAGACATCTTTCATGAAGAGACATGTCTTTAAAGTTAATCATCATTGGTTAGTATATTTTAATATAACTAACCATATGTGTAATATATATAAATTATTATATATAATATATAATGTGTAATATATATATTATATATATAATAATATGTATGCATAAAGAATATTTATCTAATGATGATTTACCATTTATAATGAATCTCATGATCATATCAATTTGATTGAACTACAGTTTAACACTCCCTCTTAGTTAGGAAGGATTGATATAGAACATACTATGTTCTTGAGTATAAGGAGATATCATCTCACTATGATATCCCTAGAATGACATATCAATATACATACGTAAATTAACATATTTAACATATGGAATTTACTTCAATTCACTATGAGGCTAGAATCCCAAACACTCCCTCTTTAGCAAAGGGGGAATTAAAGTAGATATAAAACACCACTTGAAATGTGGTCTAATAAGTTATGGTGTCTAGCAAGATCTGGCCCGAAGAACCATAACAAATGGATTTTCATAGTGTCTGGCAAAATCTAGCCTGAAGAATCATGAAGGTCATCAATGTGTTCGACAAAATTCAGCCCAAAGAATAAGGATAACCCTTAACTTCAAACATTTTTGTTTGAAGATAGATCAACTATAATAAAGTTGTCACTTTAAATAGGATCAGAACACAAGAAAGGTTGTCACCTTTCACAAGAAAAGTCATCACTTTTCACAACACAAGCTTGCAAGAAATTTTTATTCATGAATATATGAGTTAATAAATGCATTTTAAAAAATATCACACCAAGTTTACCTCTGAAGTACTCAATTTTCAACTTCACAAGAGGTTTGGTAAAATATCAACATGTTGCTTGTATGTACTGATATAACTTAATTTGATAACATCACTACCAACCATATCTCTTATATAGTGATAAGGAGTCTCGATATGCTTCACATGCTCCCATGGAGACATCTACATACTTAGCTTCAGTAGAACTCAAAGCAACAACTAGTTGTTTTCTACTAAACTAAGATATCATAGCTGACCCAAGAATGAAGCAACAATAAACAAGAGTGCATTACAGAGAATTTTACTTATAACTTCTTCTCATAGAAAGAATATCATCCATGAAGGATTGCATCTCTAAATTTCTCCCTCTGAATATTGATCCTGGGAGGTCAGGTCCTCTAGTTACTTCCACAAAAATTCCTTCCCCCAACGATGCTTGTAAAACTCCCTTTGAATCTGATAATCTTCCATCTTGGTGGAAATTCATTATTTTCTCATGATGTAGGTAGAGGTAGGCCCATGAGGTAGTTACCCACATGTATTTCTAGACTCCCTCTGATTATTAAACTTCTAAGTTTATTTATCTTCTGAGCTCCAATGTTTCCTTTAGAAGAAGTGACAAACTCCCTCTTATTATTATATAAGGATACTCCTCATCATGGATATTTTCTTTATAGTGCTTGCATTATCCAACTAGATCATTAGAAGACTAATGAATTATAGATCATAAGAGTTACTTCATAAGATTGAGCCTATATTGTTCTTGCTTTCCTACAAGATCATCTTTTAGATACGAAGAAAAAGATCAAAGGAAAATAGTTCATAGATATACAAATAAGAGAGAGACTAAAATAGATAAATGTATACTTAAGGATAATAAATACTTATCCTTGATACCAATTTCTCTAACAAAGATCCACATGCATTACAATTGCCTCTAATTGGAAATTCAACATTTTTAAAGGTAATCATTCATCGCCCCTCAATTTAGAATTTCCACATGTTCTTGTTTCTAGTATTGCTCTCTTGCTAGTTCAAATAGATATACTCTAACTGATTCTTCTCATAATATTGTTTCTTTTCCAATACACTAATCAATAATGAGTTCTTCCTATGTGATGCAACCCTTGAAATTTTTGTTCATAATCATCAAGGATATTTTCTTTCAATGCTAGACATTATATGTCTTGATCATCAGGGTCTTTGGAGTTACTATCATCTATTTTAGCATGCACAATGTGTGATATACCAGCTTTCTTTTCTTGTAAGATCAACTTTAGGTACAAAGTAAAGATGAAGGAAAATAATGTGTGATATACCAGCTTTCTTTTCCTATAAGATCAACTTTAGGTACAAAGTGAAGATGAATGAAAATAACTCTTTTATTATGTATACAATTACAAATAGGAGAGAGACTACAATAAGTAGATGAATGTAAAAGAGAAGAATACTTATAAGTCCATTAGAAAATGTCTGCATATAAACATTTGCTAACAATGGGAATGAAACATTGGTTATTATCCCTCCCCCCACAATGTAAAATTTCCAATTATTTTAACCTTCTAACCTCTTCATCCAAGGTTGTCTTTGATGAATTGTCAAACTCTAAACTAGATATCAATATTTTGACTTCTTTGTATGTACAATGACCTCTAATGAACCATATAAATTCCCTCTCATTTAATACACTCTTGTTAATGTAATTCTCCATATTTTAATCCTTTTTTATACCCAAAATATTATTGGTACCACTAAGATACCATGTATGAATAAAAAAAAATTTCTGCAAATGGTTTAAATCATACAACAAACACATGTGTCCTATACACATTAATCCCTTCAACCATGATGCATTGACAGTTCTGTAGAAAGAGTGTTTGTGTGGAAAAAGCCCATGTCAATGTGTATTATGCAAGGAGAAACATCAACATTAGACTTGAATATATATATATATATATATATATATATATATATATATATATATATATATATATATATATATATATATATATATATATATATATATATATATATATATATATATATATATATATATATATATATATGCATTTAATTGTGAAAAAATCACATGGTTGTTTATTGTGAGATGTCAGGTGATGCCAAGAGTATAGACGACAATCTCTTTAACCCATATATGAAAGTGTCTGATAAACTATTCACATCTTTGGCATACCAAGTCGTGTCCATGCTAAACCAATTCACCCACCATAGTTTATATTTTATCCATGACACTTTGTAATGGAGCCACCGATGTTTGTAAAGGACTAATCACAATTTTGAATAGCGATACCATGCTACCAAATGTGTTTTATATATTCACCAATGGTTGAGATGTAGAATTCCCAATATCATGGTGGGAATTAAGATATGTCTGCAACTTCTTGTGAGTTGATTATGACAAAGGGTTATCTACCTTAGCACATGTTCCAAAAATTGTATGTGATAATAGGATGATGTAACATTTTATTCTTGTTCTAAAAAACTTATGCATCCAAACTTAATATGCATTGACCAAGTCTTATGCATGATTTACTCTTTTGGCTAGACTAGATTCTTTACTCCATGAATCAAGCCTTGAGTGTTGTCAAAAATATTACTCCAATCAAACTTATTTGGTAACCATAATACAACAACCTCTATAATCTACAATGACTTCACTATCATATAATAAACTCTACCAGTTCCTTCTTATTGATTCCCATTCATATTATTTTACTTTCTTGTATGTAGATGATTGGAGGTTTTCCTTTTTGTCCAAATTGACTCTTTGATGAGTTCAATTTACAGTCATTATTTTCTTCTTCTTCTTCTTCTTCTTTTAAGAAAAGTTCCAAATCAAATCTGGATGAATGCCAAACTATTTATCTTTATCTTGTATATACAAATTGGTTCCCTATGATATTATGTCTGCAAAATTCTATATGATCCAATCTGAGAGTTGAAAAAACCAAGATAATTTGTGTAGTTATCTTAACTAATATTTATTCCCATGCATCATTACCATGAACTCAGATATGATTAAACAGATAGAGATACTCATTGGGTTCCATAATCTCTACCTTCTCCAGTAAAAAATAATAGTTTCTTAATCTGATTATTATATGGTTCAATTCACCTTTCCTAAAATAATAACTTACATCCATATGCATTATATAGAATGCTCTAGCCATGTAGAGGGTTTGACAAGCCTGGTAGATTACCAATTTATTGATAGTCCTTTTTTTTTTCTTTTTTTTTTCACATGATTTGCCATAATTGTTTCAAAATATTGTGTTCTTTTATTTTAAATTCATTTTATCTCATAGTCTTGCCATCATATATAAGGTTGCTCCATATATTCTTACGATCACTTCTACCAACTAACATGGAGGATTTTTTGCTGATTGTGTATCCTACTCCCATCAATTATCCTCCTTGTTGACTGCGATCATCCCCACATTTTTAACCCTGCACTTGATCTGTCTTGATTGTGGATATTATTTTTCCTTTCATGTCTTTTTTGTTTTGTTTTTTACATCCTCATTCTACCAAAAATCACAACGTATTTTGTGGTTTGTATTGATCTGCACAATATTCATGCTATACATGTTATAATTTAAGTAGTGTGTCATCACCTACTGCATGTGACCTAGTTTTGTCGATGTTATTTTGCCTCACCTTGTTATATTAAAAACTCCTTAGATGAAAAGGCACTTCCCAAATATACACCCAAAAGTGTTGAGGTCAAATTGTAATGCACTCAATCATGACCACCACATCGTGAGTTCAAATTGCACTGGGCTCTTCCACCATCTTCTCCCTCTTCATCACTGTCACACTTCTGTCACCCACCACAATAGTGTCAAATCCCAATTGTAGTGAATTCATCACATTCTCCTTCAAAATGATGTCTTATCCCTCCATTTTCCTAAGCTCTCTCTACCCTTACTCATATTTTCTATAGGTCAAGAAACCCCAAAAGTAGAAGAAGGAGCTCATCAAGGCGATCATCAATGTCATTCTTTGGAATGCCTAATACAATATACAGGTTGGTCTTTTGTACACAGATCATTCTCATTTGTCTTTGACCTGAGAATTACATATATGTCCACATTCTGATTGGGTGGATAAATTAAGCAACTAAAAATTTGAATCTTTTGTCATCGTTGAAATCATAATCCTTTGCAATTTGGAACATTGAAAAGTGCTTCTTCACTGCACTAAATCTCCTATTCAACATTTACAAAAGAAGAACTAATTTGAAGACTACATGAATCCTCAATCATGATGGGCACATTGAGAACAAATGATTGTCTACTAAAATGGTGTCATTCTACTATCTCAAGCAATCACTTGAATCAACCATATTATTAATTCAATCATGAAAACTGTAATCACCTAAAAATGGTCATCTAGACTATTAGCCCCCTTCTCAAAATTTTGGCTAATTTAATTTAATCATTTATCTAGACCAAATTGCTAATAATCAATTTATTTGACTATAACCTATAGTTTGACTATGCTATCCTAAATTCATTATTTGATTAAAAGAACATGTCCCCTTTTAATTAAATAAAAGACCCCATTCTTCTAACCCACTTAAAGTGCACACATAAAGTCCTTTTTCTATTTTGCAATTAAAAGAAAAGGCTTTGTGAATTTTGTCTTATATGACAAGTCAACTTATATTCTATTGGTTGACTTGTGTGTGCACATGGATCACTCCTCTTTTCAAATTCCACCGTTGATCATCGACCATCTTCATCTTGATCTCTACCGTCCATACATCTTTAAAAGGGAAAGAGCTTTCCCCCTCAATCAATCCTCATTTTTTGAATATTATTATGCTACAAGTTTTCTAATAGGTTTCTTTGGAGCTTTGTGGAGAACTTCTATTTCTTGTCTACATTCTCTCATCCATGGCATTCTAGCTTAGCTTAGCTTTCATTTTTACATGTAGCTTAATCTCACATAGCTTAATAATGGTATTGTAACATTCTCATACATGTTTTAGCATAGCTCCACTTTGCATCTCATTCTAGCTTAATCTTCATTTGCATTGCATTCTTGAGGAACTCCTTGAGACATTTGCATTCTTGCATCTTGTCTTTGGAACCTCCCATTGCATGGTTTACTAGCAAGAAGAGCATCTCTAAGGCTCATCTGAGAGCTTTTTTATTCTTGAAATATACTCTCTTGCACTCCATGGATAGGGAGCTCTAAGCTGGCATCCAAGCATTCCAACTTATGGAATCGTTTGGATAGAAGGGTTTAGAGTGGGACACTTTCGAGTGTACAAAAACTACATTTGCAATTTAACTCTGATACCATGTTAAATATCATGGATCTATTTTGCAAATGTAATTATATTTCCATAGTTATAGATATGTTCCAATTGTAGATTTACATCTCATATAAATATGAGAAGGAGGAGACATGTCTCTATAGTTAATCATCATTGGTTAGTACATTTTAATATAACTAACTATATGTATAATATATATATATATATATATATATATATATAATCTATATTATTATATATAATATAATGTGTAATATATATATATTTATAATATTATGTATGTATAAAGAATATTTATCTAATGATGATTTACCATTTATAATGAATCTCATGATCATATCAATCTGACTAAACTACAGTTTAACATGAAAAAGGTTTAGCAGAGAACATGCAAACATGTCTAAGATGAAACCTATATGGGAAATTATCATATTCTATTCATCTAGAACTATCAACTTTAGAATAAGAGGAGTGTACCTTGTCTCTATCGAGATGAATGAGGCCCTCTTGTGCCCTATCTTATTACTTGAATTGGAGAAGGTTGTGTTTAATATGAAGAAAGGTAAGGCCCCTGGCCCAGATGGATTTCCGATTGAGTTTTTTCAAGAATTTTGGGAGATAGTTAAGTTTGATCTCCTAGATGTAGTCCAAGAATCACATAGGAACAAGCAGATATTGAAGTCTTTGAACTCTACATTCTTGGATCTCATTCCTAAGAAAGAAGGGGCTAATCAGTTGGATCAATTCAGGCCTATAGCATTATGCAACATTGTCTACAAGATCATCACCAAATTGATTGCTGAGAGACTCAAGCCTATTCTCGGTTCATTGATTTTTGCTAAACAAGGGGGCTTTGTTGAAGGTAGGCAAATTTTGCATGGAGTTGTGATTGCTATGGAGGCAGTCCACTCTATGGCGACTTCTAAAGAGAAAGCTATGTTCATTAAACTGGACATGTCTAAATCCTACAACAAGGTGAGTTGGGAATTCTTATAGAAGATTCTTTTGACTTTTGGTTTTGACAAGGAGTGGGTGGATTGGGTTCTTAGCTATGTGACTTCATCCTCCTTCTCTGTTCTCATCAATGGGGACCCTTCAGACCTATTTGGTGCTTCTCAAGGTTTTTGGCAAGGGGACCCTCTATCTCCCTACTTGTTCATTATCATAGTAGAGGGTCTTGGTAGATTTCTAAGATCTCAGGTGCAGTAGGGTCTTATCCAAGGTTGGAGCTAGAATAATGATAGTCCTTCCTACTCCCATCTTTAGTTTGTGGATGACACTGGGTTGATGGGGATGGCTAGAATCAGCGAGGTAGTAAATATCAGGAAAGATTTAAATATCTATTTGAAAGCTTCAGGTCAAAAGATTAATGATGATAAATCATCCATTTATTTCTTTAATACCCCTCAGCTTATACAGAGCAGGATTACTAGAATTCTTAGGTTCCAAATCAGGTCCCTCCCTTTGATGTATCTTGGAGTCCCTTTGTCCTTGGGTTCTCAGCAGAGGGGTTACTGGCAAGGGATCTTGGATAAGTTTTAAAATAAGGTTACTCATTGGACTTATAGGTGGTTATCTTCTACTAGGAGAGTGATTCTATTAAAGACTATGGTGCAGTCTCTTCCCATTTACAGGTGTTGTGTTTAGGTCCCTCCCTCAAACTTTTTGAGGGATTTGATGCTTTATCTCGATAATTCCTTTGGTTTGGTAACCTTCTATCCTCAAAGTGGAGCTTGGTTAAGTGGGATTCTGTGTGTAGGCCGAAGCATGCTGGTGGCCTTGGTCTTAGATCGATGGCTCTGGTTGTCACGGCTTTGATTGCCAAGTTGTACTGGCACTGGTGCAACAATCAAGATCAAGATTGGGCCAAGAGTCTTGTCCATAAGTACCTTCTTGGAGTTGATCACTTTGATGTGCCATGCCTTCCTTTGATGAGCAGGGGCTCTTATATTTGGGACACTCTTAAGAAGGGAGCTTATCTGGTTAAGGTAGGTCTCTTATGGATTTGCAACAGAGGTTCAGCTATTTTGGCAAGACTCTTGGGATGGCCATCCTCCCATTCTCTCTAGCTATCCCTAGCTCCATCCTCTTTTTCATACTTTCACTAATGCTGGTTGGTATAAGGTGGACCATTTTAAGACTATTAAGAAATTGGGTCAGGTGGAGGTAACTTGCTGGAAGGATACTCAGGAGTGGCCTGCTAGAGGCTCTGATGAGGACCATGCCCTCCTTTCTAAAGCTTTGGAGAATAGGTTTTGTAGCTCCCTTAATGAGAGGGATGCTCTTTCTTGGAGTCCTAGCCCTAAAGGGAAATACACGGTGGCTCATGGATATGCTACTCTTGACAATAACTTACACAGTCCAGATGAAGTGTAGTAGTGGAAGAAGGTATGGAGCCACTTCTCTTGGCCCAAATGTAATTTTTTCTTATGGTTGTTGGATCAGAAGAAATGCCTCACTTGGGAGAACCTTCAAAAACAAGGTTTTCAGGGTCCCTCTATTTGCTTTCTCTGTTTGTGCAATGAGGAGTGTGTCTCCCATAGTGTATAATTTTTTTTGAATCTATTCATTAGGTAATATGGTTTCTAGTTTAATTTATAAATGAAATTATTTAAGTTTTAATATATCTTGATTCACCCCCTCCCATCTCTAGTACAGAGCACCTATCTCCTTATTAAGGAGTTTTCTTTTCATTGGTTGTTGATGTACCATCCATTGTGTTGGTTTTCTCCTTTTGTGTGGACAAGGATCTTTGTGGTCATCTTATAAACCAAAAGAGTACTTAGTTCAGTAGGATGTGTCTTGTTGGTTTTTGTGTGTTTTGGAGTCTAATAAATGAAAACTAGATTTTTTCTTTTAGATATGTATTTTCCACCACTCTTAAGGGTTTGGAACCATTTGACATCTATTAGGAGTCATAATGCAAAAAGTTGTCATGTTTTGCAAAAATTGCTAATACAACTTTTGAAAAGTTGTCATGAAAGGGCATTTCAACTTCCCAACATTGATAACCACCAAAATTTGGTTTGAAACAGTTGGTTTAAGAAATTTTAAGGCATATGACATCTTTCCTTTGCAAATCATTAGATTGTATGGACTCTAGCAGCATTTTATGAAAGAAAAACCTATTTTCTGAAAGAAATTTGTTCTATATGGCCTTGTATGGGTTGGTTGAAGCAAATAAAGCTTGTGTGAAGTTGGAGTTTTGAATTATATTTCATTTGCATCTTTTTTTTTGCAATTTGGTTATTTTTAGAGGAAGTTGCAACATTTTTTTTTAGCATCGATTTGAAACCCTCAAATTAAGGGTTTGAAACGAAGATGTGGCCCTAACTTGCAAGTTCACCATTGGAATCTAATGCCACTTGGTGAAATTAAAGTTAGGAAATTATATTTTATGATTACAAAATGCTAGGATAGGAAAGGCTTGTTTACTATTTGTAATTTGATGCCCTAGGCTAAATAAGCCCATTTATTTAGCCTAAAATGAATTGTTCTGAGTGTGGTATCAGAATAGGAAGGTTGTGGGTTCCAATATTCAAATGAATTGGATTAAACTAAGTCTATATAGGGTCACCAAGACACTGGATCTATTTCATGCACCCAACTTGAAGCATTTCTATCAAACCCTAGCTTAACTTGATCAATTAGGCTAAAGTATTGTTTGTAAGTGTTTGTGTTGCACGAGTGAGATTGGTTCTTGGTATTTGGAGGAGTGAAAGTATTGAACTTGAGTAGCTTGAATCCACCACAAAAAAAATTTAGTCCATATCCTTACCCTTCTTTTAGAGGAAAATTTTCTAGGAGTGACTTGGTTATAAAGAAGGCTAAAAGCCACAAAATTGCAGTTGATATGTCCAAAATTAGCAAGGTGTTTGATTGTTGATATTTGAGATAAATCCATCAATTGAACAAGTCTAGATTTCCCTAGGACTTGAGTCATCACTTTGAGTGTTGTTGTGTCTTTCAAGAAAGGTAGACCCTAAGAGTAAAGAGGAAACCTAGGAAGGGGAAAGTGAAAGTTGAACAAATATTGGAGTTGCATATTTAGGGATCATTGTTCCACTAAATGGTACATTTGTGAATGTTGAAGGATTTACCAAGCCTTTTATAAGTTTCTTTTGTGTGCACTCTACATAAAGTGGTATTAGAGCCACTAAGACCCTATTTGGAAGAACAAAATGGCAAAAGGAGAAGATATTTCCTTAAGGATTTCCAAAATGGAACTAAAAAAGATAGTGAAGGAGAAGATGGTTCAGATAAGAGAAGTTAGGGAAGAGAATAGAACCATGAGGAGAGAAATTGAAATTTTGAAGGGGCAAGTGTGTAAAGGAGACCATGAGGAATCCGAGGAAGAAGAAAGGGAAGATAATGACTTGCTTGAGGTATCTGATGATCAGATAATTATGGTAGCAACCCTACAAAGGGTAGGAAGGAAAGATAAAGGAGACTTTACCATGTTTTATGGGAAGCTAGAACTAGAGGTATGTATGGAGTGGCTAGAGGCCCTTGAAAATCATTTTGAATCTGGTGACATACCTAAAAATCAAAAGGTGAAGATAGAAAAAGCCAAGTTGAAAGGGCCAACACTAAGTTGGTGGAATTTCCTTTAAAATGAAAGAGTTGGTATTTTTGGATTTTGTGATTTCCAAAGACATCTCGAAGATGGACCCCACCAAGGTATAAGCCTTACTGAATTGACCACCTCCTACTTCAGCACCTAAGGTAAAAAAAAATCTATGGCTTATGTAGCTTTTACAAAAAATTTATAAGAAACTTAAGTGGTATATGTACACCCATCTTCAATACCATTAAGGAGGGAGAAAATGTGTTTTTGAAACAAGGCCATAGGGGGTGTACTTAGTCAAGATAGAAAGCTAGTTTCTTTCTTTAGTGAAAAAATAATTGAGGCCAAAAAAAATTATTCCACATATGACCTAGAACTCTATGCTATGGTGCAATCACTCAGAAAATGGAGACATTGCCTTTTCCCAAAAGAATTCATTGTCTTTACTGATAATCATGCTCTTAGTTTCATGAATAGGAAAGAAAAACTTCATCATAGGCATGTAAAGTGAATGGAGTTTTTGCAATCATATACCTTCATAATCAACCATAAAAAGGTATTGCTAATAAAGTTGTTGATGCTCCTAGTAGGAGAAACTTGACAGTTCAGAATATTGCTTTGGAAAGTGCAGGGATTTCAACTATCAAAGACATGTATGAAGCATATGAAGACTTCAAAGATATCTACAATGTATGTGTGGACATGAAAAAATGGTACCATACAAAATTTTCTAAATTTCTTATTCAAGATGGCTATTTGTTTAAAGGTGGATTGCTTTGTGTGCCAAGAAGTTTCATAAGGGAAAATATCATAAAGGATAAACATTATGGCAGCCTAGTAGGACATCTTGGAGCAGACAAGACCTTGGAGTATGTTACAAGATTCTATTTTTTGCCTAAGTTTTAGACTAATGTTAGAAGATTTGTTGAAACTTGTGTAGTTTGTCAAAAATCCAAAAGTCATACTTCTAATGAAGGACTTTATACTTCACTTCCCATCCCATCAAAACCTTGGGATTCAATTAGTATGGATTTTGTTCTAGGACTACACATGACAAAAATAGGTCATGATAGTGTATTTGTGGTAGTTGATAGGTTCTCCAAAATTGCATACCTTATTCCCTATAGAACCATACATGATGCTTCAAATATTGTTGGATTGTTCTTTAAGGAAACTATTAGGTCACATGGACTCCCAATGTTTATCATTTCAGATAGAGATCTTAAGTTTCTAGGCCACTTTTGGAGAACATTGTGGAAGAAACTAGGAATAAATGTGTGTCTTTCATCAGCATACCATCCTCAATCTGATGGAAAAACTAAAGTAATCAATAGATCACTTGGTAATTTGTTGAGATGTCTAATTCAGGAGCATGGTTCAATTTGGGATTCTATTCTTGCCCAAGTTGAGTTTTCCTATAATGACTATGTCAATAGAAGCACAAGAAAAACTCCTTTTTAGATTGTGTATGGCGTTCACCCAAGGGGAGTCTTGCAACTCAAAAGTGTTGCAAACATGGAGAAGCCTAGTGCTTTGGTTGATGAATTTTTGACAGTCATGAAGGACATTCATGAACAAGTTAGAGATAATTTGCAACACACCTCAAAGAAAAATAAATAATATGCTGACAGAAAAAGGAGGGAGTTGCATTTTTAGATCGGTGATCTAGTGATGGCCCATTTAAAGAAGGAAAGAATGCCAAGAGGGAGCCATACATAACTAATGATGAAAAATGTTGGGCCCTAAAAGATCCTAAAGAAATATGGTTCAAATTCTTATCATATTGACCTTCCTCCTCTTATTCATTTGTCACCTATTATTAATATTGTTGACCTTTATGCTTACAAAGGTACTAAAGATGATTGTTTTGTTGTAGGTGACACTAGTTCCCAATAGGATGAGTTGCTAAAAAATCTCCTCAAGCCACCTACATTGGATATTGAATGCCTTTTGGATAAAAGGGTAGTCAAGGCAACAAGAAGAAGGACTTACTATGAGTATTTGGTTTAGTGGAAAGGAAAAACCTTTAAAAGATGCCTTATGGATGACCACAGAAGCCATTGAGAAAGATGTATTTACTTTTTCCACCATTCCACTCAAAGGAACTTGAGTTTCTTTCAAGCCTGGTACCATGGTGCATGAAATCTATCTCCTTATTGAGGAGTTGTATTCTCATTTCTTATTGATGTAATAATGATGTGTTGGCACCATCCATTGTGTGTTGCTTTTCTCTTTTTGTGTGAACAAGGATCTTTATGGCCATCTTATAAACAAAAAGAGTCCTTAGTTCACTAGGATGTATTTTGCTGGTTTTTGTGTGTTTTAGAGTCTAACAAATGAAAATTAGTTATTTTTTCCTTAGATATGTATTTTCCGCCAATTCTAAGGGTTTGGAACCATTTGGCATCTATTAGGATTCATAATGCAAAAATCTGTCATATTTTGCAAAAATTTCTAATGCAACTTTTGAAAAATTGTCATGAAAGGGCATTTCAACCTCCCAATGTTCATAACCACCAAAATTTTGTTTGAGTCCATTGGTTGAAGAAATTTGAAGGCATATGACATCTTTCCTTTGCAGATCATTAGATTGTATGAACTATAGTAGCATTTTATGAAAGAAAAATCTATTTTCTGGAAGAAACTTATTCCGGCCTTGTATGGATTGGTTGAAGCAAGAAAAGCTTGTGTGAAGTTGGAATTTTAAATTATCTTTCATTTTCATCTAGTTTTTTTCCAATTTAGTTTTGTTTAGAGGAAGTTACAACATTTTGTTTAAAATGTGGCCCTAACTTGCAAGTTCATCATTAGAATCTAATGCCACTTGGTGAAATGAAAGTTAGGACACTTTATTTTATGATTCCAAAAGGCTAGGAAAGGAAAACCTTGTTTACTATTTTTAACTTGATGCCCTATGCTAAATAAGCCCATGTATTTAGCCTGAAATGAACTATTTTGAGTGTGGTATCAACATAGGAAGATTGTGGGTTCCAATATTCAGATGAATTAGATCAAAGTGAGTCTATACAGGGTCACCAAGCCACTACATCAATTTCATGCCCCCAATTTGAAGCATTTATATCAAGCTCTAGCTTAACTTGATCAATTAGGCTAAAGTGTTGTTTGTAAGTGTTTGTGTTGCACGAGTGAGATTGGTTCTTGGTATTTGGAGGAGTTAAATTATTGCACTTGAGTAGGTTGAATCCACAACAACAAAAAATGTATGAGTTCACAACCTTACCCTTGTTTTAGAGGAAAAGTTTCTAGGAGAGACCTAGTTGTAAAGAAGGCTAAAAGCCACAAAATTATAGTTGGTGTGTCCAAATTTTGCAAGATTTTTTGATTGTTGGTATTTGAGATAAATCCATCATTTGAAAAATTCTAAGTGCCCTAGGACTTGAATTATCACTTTGATTTTTGTTGTGTCTTTCAAGGAAGGTAGACCCTAGGAGTAAAGAGGAAACCTAAGAAGGGAAAAGTGAAAGTTGATTCAATATTGGAGTTACATTTTAGGGTTCATTGTTCCACTCAATTGTACATTTGTGCATTTTGAAGGATTAACCAAACCCTTTAGAATTTTCTATTGTGTGCACTTTGAATCAATCTCTCACCATTATGGTATGTTAAACATGGACTATAAGTGAAAACTCTTAAAAATAAGCCCAATTTTTTGAAAAATTCTATAATGACAAAGAAAGAATACTTTCTAGTATAGAAATAGATGCGACTCACTAGACATCATGGATATCTTGAAGGGAAAATATGTTAATTTTCATTTGAAGTCAAAGTGAGATAAAACCTCTAGAATACAAGGGTAGAATATGTAAGAAAATGATTAAAGAACAATGACAAAATTAATAGGATTTAAAGTCATTCAAAATACATACAAAGTATTTTTGAAATCTTAGAAAAAAATAGTTTAGAAGAGTTCCCAACATTGAAATGAGCATAAATTGCTAGAGGAAGTTGTATTTAACTATAAAAGTAGACATGTTTTTTGGGAAAATTATATCAACCTTGCATTTACTTGAGGTTACTATTTTCAAAGAAAATTTTCATTTGAGCATAGTTTTCCTTGTTCATGGTTATGAGCCTCAAAATTGTTAGATAAGTGTATCAATGCATGTTTATGACAAGAGCATGTCTAGTTTGAAAGATTAAACTTCAATGTTTTAGATTTACAAGAGGGTCTGCATGTTTTTTAAAGCTCAAGTGTATTTTCTAATTAATTAAGCACATAAGTTTATATTACTAGATCATCCTTTTATTATCTTTCCAGACATCATTTTTTATGACTCAATAATATAAGATTGTACAAAATATTATGAGAGATTATCATTTATACTCCTTTAGAGAGACCTATGCATGTTGGATTATCATGTTAGACAAGCATTATGGAGACTATAATGAATTTAATCTTATGAATATAAATTTTTTTCACATATTTTATATGCAGTTGTAACTTGATCTTCTACAAAAGAGACAAGTTGGTTAAAATGCAAAGTTATCACATTACTATAAAGAAAATAGTCAACAATAAGCTATTATTTTAACCATTATTGTTAAAATTAAAAAATTTATGACAACACCTCATAGATCTTCTTCTCAAACATCTCAAAGATATTTCATGAGCTAAATATTTTGACCTACCTCTAAATAATATGCTTTTAATTTTATAATATACAAATTTTACTCTTATTGTATATTTCATGTATAGAATTTTACCTTCAAAATTGTGCTTCTTTACTTTAGATAAATGTTGAACCTCATGTGATATTTCCCTTACTTCATACAAAATCTCACAAAGAATTCCTTTTGTTTTACTAATCTCAAATGTTCAATTTATTCTCACATGTCAATCTTAGATCTGTGAAATTTGTCCACAAAGAAAAATTGCATGTCTGGGTTGGGGTTGAATTTTACTTTTTCCTTTTTGGAGCTTTCATAGCCAAATTGCATCCTCGATGATTCTATCATTTGTGTATAACACGAGATTTTTTAATTCATCTCACTTGAATCATTGTGTCTATGTTGATGTTCAACTTTATAAGGACATCAATAAGGCAATGGATGTCCAAATTGTTAGGATTTAAAGAGACAAAATTAACAATTACATGCAAATATATTCAATAACATAAAATAATAATAAACAAAAAAGAGAACATAAGACACAAAGATTTAATGTAGTTTGCCCAATTCTTGGGCTACGTCCACCAAACAATGAGTCCAATATTTTTATTATCTGGTGATTACAACCTGATTACAATTTGTAATCCCTTACAACTCTATATCACTACAAGAAGCTATTATCACATCACAAATCATGAAATTCCTAACCCTAATCCATTTTATAAAATATTTTTCCCACTTTAGTGTTATAGTCAGTTACAACATGTCAGCCCAAAAATCATTGATAAATTATGGAGAATGTATATTACTTCCCTAATCAGCCACCAAAAACTACCAATCTCCCTCTTTGGGATTGATAATGCTCCATGCAAGACAAAAATATCCTACTTGAAGACTGATCCTATAGCAATACCACTACTCCATGAGGCTTCCACTAGATCGAAGCACCCTGGACTCAACTGTTCTTTTATTCTATTCAATCTAGAAGACCAATCAAAGCTAAAGAGGATTTCAAAATTTCCATTGTCACTACTTTTGTAAACATATCTATTGAATTATCATTAGCATGTATCTTGTCTAGCTTCAATTGTTCATCATCAAAATTTGACCAAATGAAATGGTAACACAACTGTATGTGTTTTGTCTTTGAATATGGAGCAAAATTCTTGGCAAGATCAATGGCTCTCTGACTATCTGTATGTAAATAATTATCCCTCTACGGATGTTTCAATTCTTCCATGAATAATTAAAGTACTATCATCTCCTTGGTTGCATCTTTAGCAACAACATACTCTTCCTTTGTAGTGGATAAAGCATTCACCTTCTGTAACTAATAAATCCAACTCACTATTGTCCCACCAACAGTAAATACATATCACATAGTACTCCACCTCATATCAAGATCTCCTACCAAATCTAAGTCAACACTGCCTTGTAAGTAAGTAGTAGAGCCTCCAAAATGTAAACATTTAGTAGATGTTCCTTCCAAATATTTGAGAATCCATTTTATTGCATTCTAATGCTCAATCCCAGGATGACTCATATACCTATTAATAACTCCCACTACATGTGTAATATCTATCCTAGTACATACCATGGCATACATTAAGCTCCCTACAATTGATGCATAAGGTACCTTGGACATCTTATTCTCCTCTTTGTGTGTCTTTGGATGCATATATATAGTCAATTTCAAATGACTAGGAAAAGGGGCGTTGATAGCTTTGGCATTGTCTATAGAGAAATATTACAACACTGTCTCAATATAATCAACCTAAGATAAGTTTTAAATTATTTTTTCTTACTATCTTTGCAAATTCCCATACCAAAGATTTTTTTCTATCCCCAAATCCTTCATAGTAAATGATTGTGTTAACTGTTGTTTTAAGCCCTTAATGTGATCCATGTTAGACCAGCTACAAGTGTATCATCCACATATAAACATAAATTACTGTAGTTGTCATCATCCAACATCTTAAAATAAACAAAATAGTTGGAATGACACTAAGTATAACCATGCTCATTCATAAAACTACCAAATTTAAGATACCATTGCTGAGGTAATTGTTTCAAGCCATATAAACTTTTCTTCAATCTGCACACTAAATTCTCCTTACCTTTGACCTCAAATCCATGTGGTTGTGCCATGTATATTTATTCATCCAAATCACCATGAAGAAAAGCTATTTTAAAATCAATTTTCTCCAAACACAAATCTTTAGTAGCCACAGCACTTAAAACTGTGCAAATAGAAGTCATTTTAACAACAAGAGAAAATATCTAATCAAAATCAATGCCCTTTTTTTGTGAAACTCATTTTAAAACTAGCTTGGCTTTAAATATATTCTTACCTCCATCCTCTTCTTTCAACCTGTAAACCCATTTATTCTATAAAGCTCTTTTCCTATAGGTAGCTTATATAAATCTCAATCTTGGTTTTTAGCAAATAGTTCACTTCTTCTACCATTGCATACTCCCACTGAATCTTTGTATGCACATGCAAAAATTCATCATAACATTCAAGTTCACCAGCATCTGTTAATAAAATAGAATACAAAGAGGGACAAAATCTTTCTAGAGGTCTACTTAGCCTTGTTGGCCTGTCTAACATTCACTAGGGTTTGTGGTATTTTTTCTTGCAGCTGTTACAAAGCGTGAGAAATGGTTAGAACATCATCTTTTTGAGTATCATCTAGTACTATGTAATCATTTTTTTTCTTCTCATGCTACTACAAAAGATCTTTGTACAACACTTTCTCATTGAGTATGACATCCCTTCTTAATTTTTATGATTTTTAAAATCCCAAAGCTTATAACCAAATTCATCAATGTCATATCCAAAAAAATATACATTTATTTAATTTAGCTTCCAACTTGGTTCTATTTTCATAATCTATATGTGCAAATGCTTCACAACCAAAGGTTTTGAGAAAATAATAACGCATCTTCCTACCAGTCCATCCTTCCTATGGAATACCACAACCTAAAGGAGTAGAGGGACCTCTATTAATCAAATGTATAGTAGTATTAATAGCCTCCACACACATGTTTAAGGTTAGCCCAACATGCAACCTCATACTCTTTGCATGCTCCATTATTGTCATATTCATGTGTTTAGCCACTCCATTTTCTTGTGGAGTCCTTGCAATAGTTCTCCGCCTATAAATACCATTAGTGGAACAATAATGTTTGAATTCATTACTACAATATTCACCACCATTATCAAATCTAGGATATTTTAATCTTTTATCAATCTCATTCTCAACCAAGCATTTTTCATTTCTTAAAAGTTATAAATACATCATATTTATATCTAAGAAAATAAACTCATACTTTTATAGTTGCATCATCAATAAATGAAACATAATAATGAGAGCCACCAAGAGAAGATACCTAAGTTGGTCCCCATACATTTGTATACACAAGCTCTAATTTCTCATTTTTCTTTTCTTTCTTACTCTTCACAAAACTAACTCTCTTTTGTTTTCTATACACACAACTCTCACAAAAATCCATATTGATGTATTTTAGACCTGGTAAAACTTTCTTTGAATGAAGTAATTCATACATTTCTCACTCATGTTCCCAAGTTTGTTATGTCATAGTGTTGTATCTAAATCTACAACATATATTTGTTCTCCCTGCACAACTATATCAATTGTTCTTGAACATTCATTTTTCTTTGAAAAAATTAAAGTAGAAGGAATAGTATGACCTTTACAAAGATATAAGATGTCTACTTTCACACTTTTTCTACTACAACGAAATCTTTTGAAACTTTCTATTTTTTATCATTAAAAGTAATTGTGCAACCCTCATCAGCGAGTTTCCCTACTGAAATTAAATTCCTACTTAGCCTTGGAACATGTCTTACCTCTTGTAGTAGCCAATGATTCCCATACTACAACTTAATCTTAATTTTTCCCTTTCCTACAATGATAAAGTTCATTATCCCCCAAATAAACAAGCCCAAAATCCCATTGGACATAATCAAGGAAATAACTTCTATGTGAAGTAGCATGAAATGAAGTCCCAAAATCTAAAACCCATGAATCATCAAAATGCTTTCTAAAAAAAGAAGAAAAGCATCCTATTCAAATTTATTACTTACCACATTTACCATGTTGTTCTCTTCTTGTTTGTCTCCTTCATTATTCTTTCAAGTCCAACAATCTTTCTTCTTATGCCCTTGTTTCCTACAGTACCAGCAATCTCTTGGTTCTCTTGATTGAGACCTCTTTCCCTTTGATCTTCCTCTTGATTTCCCACAATTTATAGAATTATTTTCTCTTTCATTCATTTTTCCTCTACTTTGTGTGTTCAAGACAATTCCTAATGTAGATCCACCTAAGATTTTTCTAAGAGTTTCCTCACTCAAAATAACACCAATCAAATCATCAAATTTTAGGGTATTAGATCTAGAAATAGAATTACTCATAGTCATTACCAAGGCATTGTAGCTTTCAACAAGAGAACAAAAAATCAAGAGAGCCCTAATTTCTTCATCAAAATTAACATTTATAAAAGATAACTGACTAGTAACTGTATTAAACTCATTTAAATAATCTACAATGGATCTACCTTCTACTATCTTCATATTAAATAATTCTTCATGAGAAATGCATTATTTGAAGTGGAAGATTTTTCGTACAACCTATCTAGGGTTTGCATCAACTATGATGTCATCTTCACTTTTATAATATTAAATGTCACTAATTGTGCCAGGCATAAATGAATGCTTCCAAGTGCTTTTTTGTCCAAAATATCTCAATCCTCATCTGTCATAGCAGTTGGTGTAGTGCCTCTCCCATTTGACTTATGTAAGTCATCCTGATGGATGCAACCTTGTTGATCTTTTGTTGTGTTGGATCATGATTGTGACCATGAGTGGTCTACACCCTTGAGGTGTTTGGATTTATGTTTCTATATCAGTTGCTTTGATTATACTTTTGACTAATCTATGAGATTATGATGTGATTTATGGTTCACTGAGGTTTGTGCCAGTGGTTACTAGGATCGATGTGGTATCATGAAGTTGTTTCGTGATTACCTTGAGATGTGTACAGAGATTGCACTATGTACTTTTTACCATGCTACATTGGACTAGGTTCCTGTAGTAGTGGGTAGTCATGTTTATGACTGTGTTCACTTATGTGTTTTAAGTGCCTTATCAATGTTGTTTAAACAATCATTCTTAAATGCTTAAATAATTTAAATAGATTATTCATGTTGGATTATTTGGTTTTGTGTTGCAGACATTTACCTTGTTATATTTTGATCTGAGAGTTATGTGTTACTTTGTGATGATTTACATTTGAGACGACCCGAGGGTCAGATGTTATACTTTGATTTCAGTATCATAGATATTAGACTACTATGTTGTTCAATTGATCATATTGCATGATGATGCCATTTTGAGATAACAGTGTGTTTTATGATAATATCTGGTTATCTAGTATTTGGACATACCTCTGATTATGTTAGGTGATGGATTCAATGCTATGGTGATTTACTTCATTCTTGCGTTGTTATGCTTTATGCAAACATGAGTGATGTAAATAGATTATTTTAATATAATTAAATAAATGGTTAAATTAGGTGATTTAATGCATTTATTGCTTCGGCTATGTTATTATATACAATTGCACTTGATCGTGTTGTTTAGTGTGTAGGATTTATATCCCTGGCAGTGGCACATGGAGTTAGTGATTCAACCATTCATATTTTACCAATGTCATCCTTGTATGGTCCATGTATCCTTATTTTAATTATTTAATTAAACCTTTTCATGATTATTAAATCTGAGCTCATTTGCATTATGTGATTAGACCAGTAAGCATGTCTGTGCATCTAGAGGTTCACATTGTCGCGAAAGTTATTAAGAAAATTTATGTGTTTTTGGGTTTTCGATTTTTTAATTGATTTATTTTAATTTCTAGTAGCTTTGCCATAGATGAATTCCTATTTCTAAGAATAACCTGTTTTCATTTCGGTCAATTCAGGGTTTAACTAGGTTGGCTAGTTATTTGCCCTAATCGATTATTAACTTGAAAAGTGAATAAATATCCAAAAAGGAATTTAATTCCTCACTTCTCACTTTTGAATTAGAAAGTTTGAGAGTAAAATCCAAAATCCTCTTCATGAGGATTTATTGTTTTGTTCATTGTGGGAGCTACATGCGTGGGATTGTTGCGAGGTTGAGCTCATTGGATCTAGCTCAGGGAAACCTTGGATTGTCGCAATTTTCAACTACTTCTGCGGGCATTTTATTTTCTGGTTCAAATTCTCATTTTGCCCTTTTGGCTATGAGGTAGGGCTTTCTCATTTTATTATTTCTGCTTCTGTTTTTGGTAGCCATTTGTTTGGAAGTTGAGAACTAGTGTTCCCCTCTGTTTCTATATGTTAGTTCTACTCGGTTGGATGGGTATGAACATTTCCCTATTTTTCAGGATGAGGGTTTGGGGTTTTACACTGTTATGCTGGCTGTTTTTGCATACGATGTCCAAATTTGATTATTTTTGGATTTTTAAAATTTTTGTGCCCAAAGGCCAAATGGGTTTTAATTTTAAAAATTTTTCAAAATTTGGGGTTTTTACCTCGTTTTGTGTGCCACCCTATTTTCTCAAGTTTTCTTGGCACAATGTGGGTCGTGGACCTTGATGATCCATTTGGATATCAGTCATACCACTATTGCACTTTTATGTTGCTTTGGGATGCGTGTTGCACCTATACTCCCAATGTTGTGTTCGATTGAGTGATTTTATACCTGGTGTTATTGTTTCTTTTAAACTTTTTTTTTTGTTTCATGAGTGCTAAGATTCGTGTAGAATCCATACTCTTGGATTGAGGCTAGTTGAGTGAGTTCATGATGTTTGGTCTTATTGCATCATTGGAATTTGTGTAAAATCCATACTCTTGGATTGAAGCTGGTTGAGTGATTTTATGATGTATGGTTTTATTGACTTTGAGATTCGTGTAGAATCCATCCTTCCTGCATTGCTTTCAATTGGGTGTTATCTTTTGCATTGTGTTCTCATCCTGTCCTTGAGTTTTGATCTTCGTGATGGTGGTGCGCCACACACGAGTACGCGCATGTACATTTTTTGGGTGACTTGCAAGGCCTGATCTTCTATGGATTTGTTGAGAGTTATAATCATTAGGGTTGGGATGGGAGTATGCATGCCCACGAGCACTTGTCATAGGATGAGCATGGGTAGGGTAGGGTAGCATATGGAGGGGCTTCTATCCTACAACCTAGTGACTATTCCCCAGTTGGCAGAGGAAGTTTTATATAAGTGATAATTAAATTAAAATATTGGATGGTAATAAATACAAAATAATAAAATGTGTGGGTTGTGTGCCTTTCGTCGTGAAGAGTTGTTGCCCTAGGTTGTGTGTCTTCCTATTGAGAAGAGTAGCTACCTATACTAGCTTGGGCTTTTGGATGCCAAGTGACTCTCCATGATGTTAGCCCCTACTTAGTAGCCTATTGAGTGTCTAACCAAGACCTGTACTCCTTGCATTGTCTTAGGTTCTTGGTTGCAACCATCATACTGTCTAGTGTGAGTGTTAGCCTTGGATGTTGTGCTTTATGTGTGGTTGTGGTTGGATCATTATCTTCATTAGCATGGTGGGTGTGGACCTACGGGTTCCATGTGACTGAGAGGTGTAGCTACCTTCACCACTGCTAGGGAGTGGTGTACAGAGATGATCTTTTGTCTTAGTGCGACCGTTGCTAGATGTTTTCACTTGGTACTTCGAGTTCTGAAGTATGCTTTCTTGTGATTTATGCTTTCATTGGAATGCTTAGATATCATGTTTAGATGATGTTAGTTTACTTGACACATTCTCATATTATGATGTTTAGCGTATGATTAGATGATGTGAATTGTTGTAGTAGCATATCTATTGCTTATTGATGTTTAGCATGTGATAGGTGATGTTATCTACTAGAGGATTATCTTATGCTTTTCTACTAGCATGTTAGATTCCTTATGATTATATTGTTGCATGTTTTAGTAGTAGTGTCCCTATTACGATAGTACTGACGATTTGGTCGGTAGCTTGGGATGTTACGCGCGAGAGATGGCTAGGATCTATGATGGTCTTATGATGTTATTGACGGTTGGGAGGAACTGCGTACTTAGTTTGGTTGTTTTGTTTCTATGATGTTGCTTTCTGTACATTCTTTTCTGCTATAGTTTTAGATGGATAGATGTATCTCCTTGATCTTGGCATCTTGTTGATTATGCACTCAAGTGTTTGCTCCTCGATCTATGTGAATCCAGTACTCCCCAGTGTGGAGGTTCTGAACTCAATTTTTCTCTCTTTTTCCCCTTTTGTGTTTTCCTTAAGTGTTTTTGTGTTTCTATGGGTGACATTTTATCAGCATGGTGTGACATAAAAATGTATCGCACGCCCATAGAAACCATGTCATACGATGCTAGAAAGTATCACACGCCTCTTGGAGAAATGTCGTGAGATACTAGAAAGTATCGCACCTCCTTTGGAGAAGTGTCGTACGATACCCTAAAAGTATCGCATGCCCTTGAGAAAAGTATCACTCAAACTCTGAAAGTGTCGCCCTCCTTCTTTAGAAATGTTGGGTGGTACTTTTTAGTGTTGTATTAAAGTATTGCACGAGTTTTGTAAAAACCTATGCAGGCTAACAACGGGCACTTTTCGATTTGATCAAAACTTTTTGAGAGTGGTTTTGGATACCCTTTTTGGTGTTCTTTGACCCTATGTTGTTGCTATTTGGATTTAGTTTGTTTTCTTTCAATTTTTTTTTGCATGTTTCTGTTGTAGTCCTTTGGGGTTTAAAATATATCGTTTAAGTATAAGATGATCTTATACTTAAGATATATTTTAATATATGTGACAAATCTTTTGAGATAGGTTTCAGACCTCTCGGAGATAAGATAAAGATTCTAAGAAATTTCAGGGCTTTAGAAATCTAGACTTAGCCAATTTTCAGGGCTTCAGGATTTTAGGCTTAGCCAAATTTCAAGATTTTACATTTTACCCTAGCTTGGTATTTTTTTGATGAGTGGTCATTTCTTGAGCCCTCATCTTGTATGTGGTGGTTGTTGACTTTTGTTCACGTGTGTCAGTTTGGTAGTGGCATTCAAAGATCTGTTGGTTGTCAGGATTGTGGTGAAGTCTTCCGTTGCAATCTTTGTGATCCATGTATGATGTTGTAATGTGCATTCATACTTGTAAAACAAAAAAATCTTGGCTTGTATTGAATCCTTATTCCAAGGATCTCCAAGCGGGGCATTACAATTGTTTTCTTGGATTTTCCTTCCAATGGCAAACATAAATCCTTCTAATAAAGATAGTCCTCCATTTGCATTCTCCATAACTAAAAGTTATACCCATTAAACTTATCAACCTCCAATTTACCCTCATCTTCCATTGCTCCCACTCAACTATGAGACTTTCCTGCAAAGGATATTTGAAAACAATCTTACTTTGATACAATTTGACACATCATGAAATTCATAACCCTAGGTCATTCTATACAAGATTTTTGTTGCTTTAGGGTTACAGTCAATTACGCCATATTGGCCCAAAATTTTCTAATAAAATAGGCCCAAAAAGATAGAGAGTGTACAATACTTCCCTGACAAATCACAACAAGCTAATAGAAATCAACCACACTTCAATATTAAAAAAATGTAATGAATGAGAAACAGATTCCCACATGCATTGATAAAAAAGTAGACAAAGAGAGGAACAAGTAGAATGGGATTTCAACATTAAGTCAAGATAAGCCATGTGGTATAATAATAAAAATTTTCAAGAATACATTCATCCTAAAAGTGCTACAATTTCAAAAATCATGGCATAAGTGGTAGGATTAAGGAGACATTTACAGGTAGAAATGGAAATGGTTAGTTCATTTATTTAGAAATTTTCCAAGTACTATCCGACTTTCTAGAATCGTTCACGTCTTCACATCTTTAACATCTTTTCTAGACTCATTGTTGCTATTATTATCAGACTTTGATGGACTAGTATTATGTTGATGGATTAGTGGTATTATTTTGAGACTATCAGACATTATGTATGGATTCAGTTGTTATATGATGAGATCATTTAGACTTTACATTTTATGTATGTATGATGATCATTATATTGTTCTCAGTTACTGCTGATGATTAGTTAGATGGTTTATTATCTCATGTGTTTTATTATGGATACTTACCCCATACTTGCATGTGTATGGTGTGTGTGTTTTCTTATTGTATGGTGTTTCTGATGTGGTTAAGGAAGGGAGTCGTAGTCACCTGCTTAGTCGGGATCTACACGATGCACCACTTCCTGCCATTGCCTGTTTAGTTTAACATTATATATATATATATATATATATTGTATGTACATGCATGGTTTTTCTGCAGGTTGCAAGTACAGGGTATCGACTTCCCTGAATTGCCAGGATGAGCGTACCCTATTATACTATCTCAATGATAAGAGAAGGGAGATAAATTCTCAAGTCCAAATCCCAAACCCTAAAACCATTTGTCCTAGTGAGTTAGGACAAGTATCAGAGTTGAGTACCCACTAAATATGTCGGATGACATATTTTGTGATTTTTAGTCCTTTAGACTGATTTTGTATGAATTGTCCTATGATGGGTTTTCATATTTTATCTTGAAGGTCTATGGTGAATTTTCTATTAATTAAATCTCAACAAATAGATTTAATTAATTAATTAATTATTTAAAAAAATTAAATATCTTGATCTTTAATATTTTGATTATAATTAATTAAAGGAGAATTAATTGAGAGAAAAGAATTAAATAAAAAGAAAATTAGAAAATTAAAATAAATAATAATTATAAAATACTAATAAATTAATAAACAAATAATAATAATAAAAGTTATAAAAATTAAAATAAAAGTTATTAAATTAAAATGGGAGTTATAAATATTTAAATGTAAATTATTTAAAAAGTAATTGGAGTTATAAGCTTGCTTGGAAATTAACGCAGTTCTCCATTTTTCATGTGTCAACAACACGGGGGTTAGTGCATCAATTGAGCACATGGTGTCTACAACCCTATGGCTCATCAAAAAGGTTGGAAAAGACCCATACTTAGTTGGTGACACCTTCCAACTGTTTCTGGAAGCATTCTAGAGGTTTCCTGAGAGCTCTTTATATTCAGACATTCCTAGAAGCTTAGACATAGTGTGGATAGCGTGGAGAACAATTGGAGCATTGGAGGACTCGAGAATTCTGTAGAAAGGAGCTTGTTCTGCGGGAGAGCGATATAGCATCAGAGTCCGGGTAGATTCTTGTGATTTTACTTATGCTATTTTCGCATCTTGCTTTCCCTGTCTTCTTCGTGTCTTCCATATGTCTTCATTATGCATTTTCAATTTGGGAAATTAAAATTTATTTGAGGATTCTACATGCTTAGATCTTAAAATGACACGGGGCTAGGGTTGCAATTCATAGACAAACCCATTAGAATTAATTATTAGAAATTTTGAAAACCAAGTTTCATAGAGAAATTCTGAAAATGAAAGCTTGTATTCATAAATTATCATTTCTATATATATATATACTGTGATATTTATAATTCTGTATATATATATATATATATATATTCATATGTGTTCAAAGTCGGATATCTTACTGTGGGCGAAAACGTTCTAATAAACGTTTGAAAAAATCGCGCAGCGATTGTTTAAATAAATATATATATATATATGTGTGTGTGTGTGTGTGTGTGTGTGTGTGTGTGTGTGTGTGTGTGTGTGTGTGTGTGTGTGTGTGTGTGTGTGTGTGTGTGTGTGTGTGTGTGTGTGTGTGTGTGTTTTGGGTGGGGGCAGAATTGCACCCCCATACCCGTGCTTTGAATGGATCGCGAGGTACCTGCTACACAGCATACCCGCGACAGTAACAGTCGTAGGGTACCTGCGGCAGATGTCACTTCGGTGACAGTCGACGGCATGTATAATTCGACTTTCTTAAAAAGAAAGATTGTTATTCAATTTTTATTATTATATGATATAATTTGAAATTAATAATATTTGATTTTTTATAAAATGCGATAATAAATATTTATATATTATATATGTATGTATATATATATATATATGTGTATATATATATATATATGTATATATATATATACATATATATATATATATATATGTAATATGTAAATATGTTATTAAAAGATTTAAAATTGTTTGATAAAAGATTTAAGAATTCATCTTTTATAATGATGAATAGTTTTGTAATTTTATAATTTTAACTATTAAGATTTAATTAATAGTTTTAGATTATAAAATATATAAACTATATGAAAATTAAAGTTGGTGGGGAACATTTTTAAAATATTATAATTGGAAATTGAAGTTTAGAGGAAAACTTTTAATCCATCCAAAAATAGTACATAGGAAAAAACGTACAAAATGTTCCTTTAAATTCTTTCTCTAAACTTGGAAACATAAACTGAAATTTGGCATTTGAATTTAAATTTGAAACTTAGCGAAACCAAAACATGTGTTTACATTGTGTATTCCTTATGCTAATGTTTTGAGATTTTGGGTTGACTAGTGTTGACCAGTTATAGGACGTCTACCAGAGGCTTGGGGGTTATGTGATTGTGATGTCATGATGAAGTTTTATTTCTCGATCTTTATAAACCCAACCATGACTATGTGATGGAATGCTCTATGTATTGGTTGTGATTACTGATTGTTAAAGTTGAGATTCTTATGTTTGAGACCCTTGACTTAACCATTATTTTTGGTCATCGATCAGTTATCCCTGGTTATATTCTAGTCGCCATGATGGGACTAATATGTGGATTTATTCTTAATGATGTCATGTTGTGACATGTGTGACTCAACCATTTTGGAGTCTTCGATCAGTATGTTTTTGAGATATTCTTGGTTGCTTGTTGAGAACCAATGGATATGGTGATCTATTTTGAGATATATTTTGGTTATTAAGAACTAATGGATACTTTGATTATCAGTGATACTTCAGTTGCCAATAGAGAACTGTTGTAGTCATGATTTTCTATGGATGTTGCTCAAGGAGATTTGATGCTTTTATGCATATTTGATGATTTTATCATGGATATTTGATGATTCTTATTGTGGATATTTGATGATTTTATGGACTTTCTTTATGATTATGATACGATGAGCATTAGGGTAGGATATCTGCATGTAGTGTCGGGAAGTGGCTTGCAATGGGGGCCGGGGCCCTAAGAGGCTGCCAGGGTAACTCATTGTAAGTTGGATTAATAAGTGAGAACATTCACACTTAATACTAACTGAATGAACCTAAAAAGATAAGAGTTTTGGTTCTCGCCCATGCCTTAAGTGCTTGTATAGGCTAGGATGGGAGTAGTGAGAATGCATGGTTGCGACCTTGCATTCCATAGTATGCCTTGTCAGTATGAAAGGATACTAGTGGCCGCATGAGATCTGTATGGACCCATGGAGTTTAGCTAACTGCCAGGGTAACTTGTACGAGATAAATGTGATGACACTTTTCCTCTTGCATAGTAGGTTCCTACATGTCATTGTGTGCCTCTAGGAAGTATATGTCTATTTTGTGATTGGAACCTTTGAGTTAGTATACTTTCAGGATTCCTAGACTTTAGAGACTTGTGCTATGTGATTCTGACAGCCTGTTTGGGACTTAAGATTATCTCCTCAGCACGGTGGGAGTGGACCACTTAGGTACCATGTGGTCGGGTGGTAGTGTATTTTCCACTCTTATCATTTGAGATTCATTCAAACATCGTGGCTGATGCGTCCTTCGTGATGGTGGATATGTATCCTTTCATTGATGATTAGCATATGTTAGATGATGTTATCATATGCTTATATTTGCATGTTAGATTACTTTCTACATATGATGTTGTATTTATTAAGAGTGACATTCCTACTATGTTCATGCTGATGATCTCTTCGGTGATTTGGGATGTTACGCACGGAGGGATGGCTAGGGCCCATGATGGTCTAATGATGCTATTAACGGTTGGGAGGAACCATGCACTTAGTTTATTTTGTTTGATCATTGTGATGGATGTATATGACTTTTATGATGATGTATCATGTGAATCATGTGATTATCTTTACTTTGATGTACCATGGATTAGAATAGGATGATGTACCTTGTTTCACATATGTATATTCTTTTAAGCCTTCATACCCTGTGACATGTACAGTGGATGTTTGAGCATTTGGAAGTATAATGTGTGAACATTGGACTTATCATTATTATTTCATATGTTTGTTGTACTAGATAGATTCATGTATGTAATTCAACGTTAAGGGATCTTAAAGAATGTAATCTATTGTGCATGTTATGTTTACTCTTTAGATGGACATTGCTATTGCTTCCGTTATTGTGAATAAGTTATATGTGGTATTTACTTTCATATAATTTTAAAAGAAAAAAGAAAAAATGTTACCAAACTTAGTGAAATTCTAGGTTAATTCTTTGGATCCCTTGGCGGGGCATTACATTTGGTATCAGAGCCCAAGTTTTTACATTGGGAGCTCTGGGTATTTCGGAACAACTAGAACTTGAACTATTAAGTATATCTTTTCAACTTGAAACTAGGTGAACTGAAAAAGAAAAATAGAACTTGAACTATTACTTGTATATTTTTCATACTTCAACACTTAGTTGTCAAAACTGAAATTTTACTTAGACCTAAACATAGAACTGAACATAGTCTATTGTAACATGTGTCTTTTGATTGTAATAGTACTCTGTACTGTTGCAGGATGGTATTTGGGACTAGGTCTTCTGTTAGAGGTCGTTGTAGGGGCCATGGAAGAGGTCGTGGTCATGGCAGAACCATCAGTGCCCATGAGTCTACCCATGAGGGATCGGCTCATATAGAGAGCAAGGAAGAGCACTCTAATAGGCAGCAGGAAGAGAGCTGTAGAGAGGACCAAGCTGAGTCTGAAGAGGTTGGTTAGAGACAGTTGATGCAGACTATTCTAGAACGTCTACCTCCTGTTCAAGAATAGCCTAAAGTACATCAGACAGAACAAGAGCATAGACCAAGGTCTAGAAGTCCTCAGAAGGATCGTCAGAGGTCCATTGTGTCCACTCAGATGAAGGATCTTTCAAGATCCAAGGTTAAGCCTTTCAATGGGCAAGGTTCTGGTTATGTGGCCGAGCAGTGGCTTATTTCTCTCGACAAGATTTTTGCTATGCAGGACTTTGACAGCAATGTTAAGGCAAGATTTGCAATCACCAATTTAGAGAATTTTGGGGCCACTTGGTGGACAATTGAGGAGAAGAAGTTTGGGATCGATATGAGCAGTGTCACTTGGGAACTATTCTTAGAGAGTTTTTGTGAATGATTCCTACTAGAGGAATGGAAACAGCAAAGGGCAAATGAATTTCATAATCTCAAGTAGTACACTATGTCAGTGACCGAGTATGAGCGTAAGTTTTATGAGCTCATGTCTTTTTCAGGGTTCAGTGAAAATTCAACTCAATTGACACAACACTTTATTAGGGGTTTGAACAACCGTATTATTGGGGGTGTCAAAGTATTTGAGCCAAAAACCCTCAAGGATGCGGTACATCGAGCAATCCTTGTTGAGCAAAGCGTCAACCTTGGTCAAGGTGGTTTTGTAGGAGCGCCAACAGCGTCAGGATCTAAAGGCAACTTCAATTCAGGTGGTAACAAGAAGCCTTTCTTTTCTAAGGGAAAACAGTTTCAGCAGCAGTCTCAGTAGACACAACAACAGAAGGGATCAAATTCTCAGGCTCAAGGTGGTGGCAAAGGTTCTAACTTAAAGAACAACCGCAATGCTCAACGCAATAAACAAAATTAGCCCAATCAACCAACTCAGAGTAGTCAGTCGTTTGTTAGTAGGAACAGCCGTCAGCAATCAAATGTACCACCTATGGGTAGAGGATCTGGCAGGAATACAGAATATTTTTCATGTGGACAGATTGGTCATTATGCAGCTTAGTGTCCACAGTGATCACCTCAGTTTTCAGGACCTAGGCCTACAGCTTCAGAGCCTACTCTTTAGATGGACATTGCTATTGCTTCCGTTATTGTGAATAAGTTATATGTGGTGTTTACTTTCATGTAATTTTATAAGTGCAAATTCTTCAAATCAAAGATTCCATATTTAGGGCATGTCATCTCAGGTGATGGTATTTCAGTGGATCTTGCAAAGATTCAGGCGATAATAGATTGGCCGACACCGACTAACATGTCAGAGATTCGTAGTTTCATGGGTTTAGCTGGTTATTATCGTAGATTTGTCCAGAACTTCTCTAGGATAGCACATCCTATCACTTCTCTTCAGAGGAAAGGAAAGAAGTTTGTGTGGACAGAGAAATGTGAGGAAGCGTTTCAGAAGCTCAAGGATCTTTTGACTAGTGCACTGATTTTAGCAGTACCTGATCCAGAGGGAGATTTCATGGTGTGTACAGATGCTTCTCTTGAAGGGATTGGGGCAGTGTTGATGCAGAATGGACGGGTGATAGCGTATGAATCACGCAAGCTCAAGGATCATGAGTTAAATTATCCTACGCATGATCTTGAGTTAGCAGCAGTAGTTCATGCTTTGACAAGATGGAGACATTTCTTGTTGGGGCACAGATTTGAGCTACATAGCGATCATCACAGTCTTCAATATATTTACACTCAACCTAATTTGAATGCTCGCCAAAGATGATGGATGGAGTTTCTATGTGAGTATGATTTTGAGGTTAAGTACATTCAAGGTAAGGAGAATGTGGTGGTGGATGCTTTGAGTCGCAGGAGACATGTGGTATCATCTATGACCCTTAGTGTCGATTTGAGGAGTCGGATTCTTCAGGCACTTCCTATGGATTCATGGTATCAGGAAGTGTGCAGAGAGATAGATTCAGGAAGACCCTTGGAAGGTAAGTTTGCAGGTTATGTTTGAGAATCAGATGGTCTTTTGAGACATTTGGGGAGGATTTATGTGCCATTACTGGATGAGCTTCGCACCTTGATTCTAGCAGAAGCCCATCGTACACCATACTCAACACATCCAGGTGTCAAGAAGATGCATGCTAATTTGAGACGTTTGTTCTTTTGGTCCGGAATGAAGTGAGATATTGCTGATTTTGTGGCGAGGTGCCTTGAGTGTCAGAGAGTTAAGGCAGAACACCAGCACCCAACTGGACTTTTGCAGCCAAATCTCATTCCTTCTTAGAAGTGGGATATCATTTCCATGAATTTCATTGTAGGATTACCTATGACCGTTTGTCGTCATGATGCTATCATGGTCACCGTTGATCGGTTGACTAAGGTGGCACATTTTTCACCCATCAGGTCTTCCTACACAGCAGCTTCTGTAGCTAATGTCTTCATGCGTGACATTGTGAGATTACATGGTATTCCTAGAAAGATTATTTTTGACAAGGATCCTGTATTCACATCCGCATTTTGGACATCGTTGCAACATGAGCTTGGAGTGCAGTTAAACTTCAGTTCGGCATATCATCCAGAGATTGATGGTCAGACAGAAAGGGTGAATCAGGTTTTGGAAGATATGTTACGGATGTATGAGATGGATAGGCAGACATATTGGGAGGACTATCTCTACCTAGTGGAGTTTTCTTACAACAATGGGTATCACAGTTCTATTGGCATGGCACCTTTTCAGGCATTATATGGTCATCCTTGTCATACACCCTTGAGTTGGGACAACTTTGAGGATCGCATTCTGTTGGGTCCTAAGATGCTTTGTGATATGGAGCAATAGGTAGTGCGTATCCGCGAACATTTGACTACGGCACAGGATAGGCAGAAGAAGTATGTTGATGCTCATAGGACTGATAAGCAGTTTGCAGTGGGAGATAAGGTTTTCTTGAGAGTGCGACCGCGAAAGAGTCTGATCCGTTACGGAAAGGATTTTAAGCTAGCACCTCGTTTTGTGGGACCATTCGAGATTCTAGAGAGGATTGGCCCGGTTGCTTATCGCCTTGCTCTACCGCCCAGCCTAGCTCGCATTCATGATGTTTTCCATGTTTCAATGCTTAGACAATATATTCCTGATATTGTGCATGTTCTTGATTGGAATGCGTTGCAGGTAGAGGACGGGCAGCTGGCTTTGGAGCTGGTTCGTATTCTGGAGCAGCGGGAGTTGACCCTCAGGGGTCGAACCATTGAGCAGGTAAGGGTCCAATGGGACCCTACTGATGATTCTTCAGCTACTTGGGAGGATGCAGCTAGATTACGGGAGTTATATCCCTACTTGTTTGTAGGCTTTCAGGAGTAAGCCTAATCCAAGGGGGGGTGGATGTAGTGCCTACCCTCGTTCACATCTTTTCTAGACTCATTGTTGCTATTATTATCAGACTTTGATGGACTAGTATTATGTTAATGGATTAGTGGTATTGTTTTGAGACTATCAGACACTATGTATGGATTCGGTTGTTATATGATGAGATCATTTAGACTTTACATTTCATGTATGTATGATGATCATTATATTGTTTTCAGTTACTACTGATGATTAGTTAGATGTTTTATTATCTCATGTGTTTTATTATGGATACTTACCCCATACTTGCATGTGTATGGTGTGCGTGTTTTCTTATTGTATGGCATTTCTGATGTGGTTAAGGAAGGGAGTCGTAGTCACCTGCTTAGTCGGGATCTACACGATGCACCACTTCCTGCCATTGCCTGTTTAGTTTAACATTATATATATATTGTATGTACATGCATGGTTTTTCTGCAGGTTGCAGGTACCAGGTATTGACTTCCCTAAATTGCCAGGATGAGCGTACCCTATTTTACTATCTCAATGATAAGAGAAGAGAGATAAATTCTCAAGTCCAAATCCCAAACCATAAAACCATTTGTCTCTAGGACAAGTATCAGAGTTGAGTACCCATTGAATGTGTCGGATGACATATTTCGTGATTTTTAATCCTTTAGACTGATTTTGTATGAATTGTCCTATGATGGGTTTTCATATTTTATCTTGAAGGTCTATGGTGAATTTTCTATTAATTAAATCTCAACAAATAGATTTAATTAATAAATTAATTATTTAAGAAAATTAAATATCTTGATCTTTAATATTTTGATTATAATTAATTAAAGGAGAATTAATTGAGAGAAAAGAATTAAATAAAAAGAAAATTAGAAAATTAAAATAAATAATAATTATAAAATACTAATAAATTAATAAACAAATAATAATAATAAAAGTTATAAAAATTAAAATAAAAGTTATTAAATTAAAATGGGAGTTATAAATATTTAAATGGAAATTATTTAAAAAGTAATTGGAGTTATAAGCTTGCTTGAGAATTAATGCAGTTCTCCATTTTTCATGTGTCAACAACACGGGGGTTAGTGCATCAATTGAGCACATGGTGTCTACAACCCTATGGCTCATCAAAAAGGTTGGAAAAGACTCATGCTTAGTTGGTGACACCTTCCAGCTGTTTCTGGAAGCATTCTAGAGGTTTCCTGAGAGCTCTTTATATTCAGGCATTCCTAGAAGCTTAGACATAGTGTGGATAGCGTGGAGAACAATTGGAGCATTGGAGGACTCGAAAATTCTGTAGAAAGGAGCTTGTTCTACGGGAGAGCGATATAGCATCAGAGTTCGGGTAGATTCTTGTGATTTCACTTATGCTATTTTCGCATCTTGCTTTCCCTGTCTTCTTCGTGTCTTCCATGTGTCTTCATTATGCATTTTTAATTTCGGCAATTAAAATTTATTTGAGGATTCTACATGCTTAGATCTGAAAATGACACGGGGCTAGGGTTGCAATTCATAGACAAACCCATTAGAATTAATTATTAGAAATTTTGAAAACCAAGTTTCATAGAGAAATTCTGAAAATGAAAGCTTGTATTCATAAATTATCATATATATATATATATATATATATATATATATATATATATATATATACTGTGATATTTATAATTATATATAAATACTGTGATATTTATAATTATATATATATATATATATAAAGGTATATGTATATATATATATATATATATATATATATATATATATATATATATATATATATATATATATATATATATATATATATATATGTATATGTATATGTATATATATATATGTATATGTATATATATAGGTATATGTATATATATGTATATGTATATGTATATGTATATATATATATATGTATATGTATATGTATATGTATATGTATATGTATATGTATATGTATATATATATATATATATATATATATATATTCATATGTGTTAAAAGTCGGATATCTTACTGTGGGCGGAAACGTTCTAATAAACGTTTGAAAAAATCGTGCAGCGATTGTTTAAAAAAATATATATATAAATAAATTTACATTTTGGGTGGGGGCAGAATTGCACCCCCGTACCCGTGCTTTGAATGGATCGCGAGGTACCTGCTACGCAGCATACCCGCGATAGTAACAGTCACAGGGTACCTGCGGCAGATGTCACTTCGATGATAGTCGACGACATGTATAATTCGGCTTTGTTAAAAAGAAAGATTGTTATTCGACTTTTATTATTATATGATATAATTCGAAATTAAAAATATTCAATTTTTTATAAAATGCGATAATAAATATTTATATATTATATATGTATGTATATGTGTGTGTGTGTGTGTGTGTGTGTGTGTGTGTGTGTGTGTGTGTGTGTGTGTGTAATATGTAAATATGTTATTAAAAGATTTAAAATTGTTTGATAAAAGATTTAAGAGTTCATCTTTTATAATGATGAATAGTTTTGTAATTTTATAATTTTAACTATTAAGATTTAATTAATAGTTTTAGATTATAAAATATATAAAGTATATGAAAATTAAAGTTGGTGGGGAACATTTTTAAAATATTATAATTGGAAATTGAAGTTTAGAGGAAAACTTTTAATCCATCCAAAAATAGTACATGGGAAAAAACGTACAAAATGGTCCTTTAAATTCTTTCTCTAAACTTGGAAACATAAACTGAAATTTGGCATTTGAATTTAAATTTGAAACTTAGCGAAACCAAAACATGTGTTTACATTGTGTATTCCTTATGCTAATGTTTTGAGATTTTGGATTGACTAGTGTTGACCAATTATAGGACGTCTACCAGAGGCTTCGGGGTTATGTGATTGTGATGTCATGATGAAGATTTATTTATCGATTTTTATAAACCCAACCATGACTATGTGATGGAATGCTCTATGTATTGGTTGTGATTACTAATTGTTAAAGTTGAGATTCTTATGTTTGAGACCCTTGACTTAACCATTATTTTTGGTCATCGATCAGTTATCCCTGGTTATATTCTAGTCGCCATGATGGGACTAATATGTGGATTTATTCTTAATGATGTCATGTTGTGACATGTGTGACTCAACCATTTTGGAGTCTTCGATCAGTATGTTTTTGAGATATTCTTGGTTGCTTGTCGAGAACCAATGGATATGGCGATCTATTTTGAGATATATTTTGGTTATTAAGAACTAATGGATACTTTGATTATCAGTGATACTTCAGTTGCCAATAGAGAACTGTTGTAGTCATGATTTTCTATGGATGTTGCCCATGGAGATTTGATGCTTTTATGCATATTTGATGATTTTATCATGGATATTTGATGATTCTTACTGTGGATATTTGATGATTTTATGGACTTTCTTTATGATTATGATACCATGAGCATTAGGGTAGGATATCTACATGTAGTGTCAGGAAGTGGCTTGCAATGGGGGTCGGGGCCCTAAGAGGCTGCCAGGGTAACTCATTGTAAGTTGGATTAATAAGTGATAACATTCACACTTAATACTAACTGAATGAACCTAAAAAGATAAGAGTTTTGGTTCTCGCCCATGCCTTGAGTGCTTGTATAGGCTAGGATGGGAGTAGTGAGAACGCATGGTTGCGACCTTGCATTCCATAGTATGTCTTGTCAGTATGAAAGGATAGTAGTGGCCGCATGAGATCTGTATGGACCCGTGGAGTTTAGCTAACTGCCAGGGTAACTTGTACGAGATAAATGCGATGACACTTTCCCGCTTGCATAGTAGGTTCCTACATGTCATTGTGTGCCTCTGGGAAGTAGATGTCTGTTTTGTGATTGGAACCTTTGAGTTAGTATACTTTCAGGATTCCTGTACTTTAGAGACTTGTGCTATGTGATTCTGACAGCTTGTTTGGGACTTGAGATTATCTCCTCAGCACGGTGGGAGTGGACCACTTAGGTACCACGTGGTCGGGTGATAGCGTATTTTCCACTCTTATCATTTGAGATTCATTGAGACATCATGGCTGATGCGTCCTTCGTGATGGTGGATATGTATCCTTTCATTGATGATTAGCATATGTTAGATGATGTTATCCTATGCTTATATTTGCATGTTAGATTACTTTCTACATATGATGTTGTATTTATTAGGAGTGAGATTCCTACTATGTTAATGTCGATGATCTCTTCGGTGATTTGGGATGTTACACAGGGAGGGATGGCTAGGGCCCACGATGGTCTAATGATACTATTAATGGTTGGGAGGAACCATGCACTTAGTTTATTTTGTTTGATCATTATGATGGATGTATATGACTTTTATGATGATGTATCATGTGAATCATTTGATTATCTTTACTTTGATGTACCATGGATTAGAATAGGATGATGTACCTTTTTTCACATATGTATATTCTTTCAAGCCTTCATACCCTGTGACGTGTACAGTGGATGTTTGAGCATTTGAAAATGTAATGTATGAACATTGGACTTATCATTATTATTTCATGTGGTTGTTGTACTAGAGAGATTCATGTATGTAATTCAACGTTAAGGAATCTTAAAGAATGTAATCTGTTGTGCACGTTATGTTTACTCTCTAGATGGACATTGCTATTGCTTCCGTTATTGTGAATAAGTTATATGTGGTGTTTACTTTCATGTAATTTTAAAAGAAAAAAAAAAAAAAAAAAAAATGTTACCAAACTTAATGAAATTCTAGGTTAATTCTTTGGATCCCTTGGCGGGGCATTACAAAAGATCAATGCTCATCGCATTCTTTCTTTATAGAGTTGTACGAAGATTAGCCAAAACAAGAATGTGAGCGGGCGACACGTGGACATGGTGGGAACTAACTTAGTTGTGGGCCGCAAAAAAGAAGGTGTCAGAGTGAATTGTCATAAGGATAAGTTCAGATTGGTCGAAGGTGCTAACTAACATAAAAGAACTTTAGTTTTATAAAAACCGTTGATCGGATGCAGATTGATGATTATCGCTTTCTCAATTTTCAAAGATGCACGAAGGTTAGCTAAAGTGAGAAAGCGATGTCATGATACATAGAAATGGTAGGGTCAACCTGTGTTATAAGTTGCCAAAGGATGCTAACTATACAAGGTTCCAAGTGGTGTGTTTCGATTTGTTGCAGATACAACACATAAGGAAAAGTATTGGCTTGTCATAACTGTCAGATCTTAGAAGATTGACAATTGTCATATTCTCATTTTTTGAAGTTGCAAGAAGATTAGTCAAAGTAAGAATATGACTATTTGACATGTGTCTGAGTGGGCCCAAATTCAAAAGGAAATGCAATGACAACTAAGATCTTTCGAGATCATTGATCAATATCAAATTGACGGTTGTCACTTTCTCACATTTTGAAGATGCACGAAGTTTAGCTAAAGTGAGAAAACAACTAATTGACACATGTCCAACTTTCTAAAAAGGTAACACGACCTTTCAAGTTTAAAACATAACCATCCGATCTTTGCCAAATCGACGGCCAGATTTCAAAATGTTGGCACTGGCCAAAAATTGATTGTTGAAAGGATTAATGTTGATCAATGCTAGTTCGTGTTAGGAGAATTATGCATAAAATTGACAATTCAATTTGTATCAAGTACCAAGCAATTAAGATTTCAAAGGCGCAACAAAAAACCTAAGCTCATATTGTGTTTTCTTAAGCATTAAAGTGTTGCAAACATATTTGTCGTTGAAGTAAGCAAATCTTTATTGGTAAGTATGGATATCCTCTAAGAGATTGTTTTATGAAATTGTGTTGAAAAAATGCCTCCCCAACAAGATTTTTCTGGTAAAGTGGAATATCAGCATTAGAATGTACATGATGATTTTCTAGAACAACTACCTCAATCGACTAATGAAGCAACTAAGGGGAAAGAATTATTTCCAAAACACCCTAGGTTGCAGACTAGTGAGGATTTGTATGATAAAGAAAATTGGCTAAGAGATGTAGAGACATCTATCAGAGGTTTGGATTTGTTTAGAAAATAATTTTCTTAGAGAAATCATGATACTCCTCTGAGCAATGTATGGCAATTCGACATTGGCAAATTAGTAGTTCCTGGTGTGTTCTTTGATGATGAACTCTTAACAATGATAGCTAAAATAAATGACTCAGTGTCAAGGATAGTCAAGAATCATGCTGGAGATAATCTTTTTAGGGTTACAAGAGGGGTGATAAGGGAAGTTTTCAAGTTAAATGATAATCATGCATTGCATGAGCAAATTGATCTAGAGGATTTACATGCCAAGTATGATGCCCAAAGGGTATACTTAAGGAATAGGCCACTACAAGAACACTTTGTAAAGATAGGTCCTTTGCCATTGGTGAAAATAAATACCTTGGAGCCTCTACTACGGAAATACATTAACCCTAGGGCACAAGCACTATACTTTTCCCTCTACAAACTTTTTGGGATGGATGAGCAAGATCACATCCAAGGATCTATAGTTTTCATCATTGCTCGAACATTACAGTATGGTGTAAGCTCAATTTTTGACTTTGCCACATATTTAGCAAAGGAAATCCACAATGGATTGATAGGTATCAGCAAAGCCAAAGTATAGAAACCTTTCTACTAGTCTTCCATGTTGATGTACATATGGTTGTACAAGGGTGTTTCTATTTTCTCCAAGGAGATGAAATTGGAGCTGTAAAAGGATGGAGAAAAATTACCTGTTCAGTTATGGAGTGCAGATATGACTTGGGAAGTCATTGATGCCAATTTTTTGAGATTTGACAGATACTTTGCTTCTGAATTGAGGATTTTATTAACTAGAAATAATCCTAGGATACCTCAATCATTGCTAGAATTGATTAGACCCAAGGATAATGCTAAAGGGTTGAAGAAAAGCCACAACTAGGGGGATATTATCCCATACTCGGTCTCTAATGTATTCAGAATGTATGGTTTCCAAGGGAAACCCCATGTCCTGCCCTATCAAGTGCCACTCAAAGTTGGGATTACAGAATTCCTATGGCAAGTGGGAGGACTAGGAGAGAGAGAAAGAGCTCCTCGGCAGATCTAGAGGTACAATTTTTCCCTTTTTCACTGTTGTTCACAATTTTGTCATTACAAAGGAGGGATGAAAGCATTTAAGCAGATTTTTGGATAGGTATCGGATGACCCAATCCAATGCACGTTTCAGTAACCTTGATGGATTTTATGACATGTTTAAGGAGAGGACAAAGGCTAAATCCTATGAACATTTTGTTTACTTTCCTGAAGATATAATTAGGAATGAATTTTCATTGCAAGAGCGAGAGATTAGGAAAGAAAAATAGAAAGTATATAGTAGAATTCTTGAGTTTATTAATGCTTTAGAGCCTAAGTATAATCCCCTCGCTGATGTAAAATATTGGAGAAATAAGATTGATATGCTTATGAGTAATTTTGTTGGGTTCATGCAAACCCTAAATGAGAAAAAGGCAATTTTGGCTCAAGCATATCTATACCAGGCTATTGAGATAGAAAGGAGACTAACCAACAGAGCCATAATAAGCCCAGCGTAGTATACTTTACAGAGAAGGCCTAGATATGTGGTAGCAAAGACTATACAACCTGTATTGCTCTACAAGAGACAATTGTTTGAAAGTCCACCTACTACTCCTATTGCAAAGAAGCAAAAATTAGAACAGGGTTCCTCATCTAGGGTTGAAGTGTGTTCCCCTTCACATACCCCTATCCACATAGATGATGAAGACTCCTTGAGAGAGCGATTGAGACAGATAGGAGGTGAAAAGGATATTGTCATAACTACAAGGTAGAAGGAGCACCTATAGAGCCTTCCATGCCATCTTTAGCTCTCACTATAGAGGATTTTAAAGGAAGAGAAATTGACCCTATGGTGGAACAGACATTCAATAAATTTTTGTATGATGAAAGCTTTGTCAAGTCAAGAGCATTCATTCAATTTTTATGGAGAAACAATATAGACAATTTTGAGGCAAAGTGCAAAAAGATTAAAGCAAAGCAACCTGATAGGAAAAAATCGACATTGAAGAGGAGGTCAAGGCTAGCCTCATGGAAGATTTTGGATAGATAACCCCTGGGGGGGAAGGCAATTATTAAAGGATTTGGGAATCATGATATTGCCTGAATGGGACATTGCCAATGCAATGGGTTTTTATGCTGTCAGAAAGGAAAAGGAGACCAAGTTTAAAACTGAGGACAACGTTTTGCAAGCCCATAAAGGGATCAAATACAATGATGACCACAAATCCTTGGTCATGTGGTCTATTCAGAAGAGAGACAAGGCCAAAATTCAGGAAGTCTCAGATTTTGAGCATATAAGCAGTCTCATGGTCTACAGAGTTGAAGAAGTAGACATGAAAACGTGGCCTTAATTAACAAGGAAATTGTTGACTTTGGTGTAGTTGTGGCAACCAAAGAAAAATAAATTCTTGGAACTAAATGAGAATTTTGAAAAGGTTTTGGAAGCCTATGATGAAAGAGGGAGGAAGATCTACCTATTGGAAAGCAAGATCGCACAATTGGAGAAAAAACCTAGGAAAAGAAAGGTAGGCACACAATATGGCCCACTCAGAATTGCTCCTCCTCCCCTAGTACCACCTTTTAACACCATTCCAATTGTAGAAATCCCAAGTACTCCTCAAGAACCACAACTTTATTCAGCTAAGGAGCTTGAAGAAGAAAAAGAAAAAATGTGTTCACTACATGTGGAATTAGGTATCAAACATGAAGACAGAATCTGGGATACTATTTTGTATCTAGTAGATAGGGTAGGTTGGCCCCCTATTTTATTTAGAATTATCAAAGCTAGTAGAGGTATGGAATCAATTAATAAATAATGGGACAAGCTTAAGGCCAATTATGAATAAAGGGATCAGTAGGGATGATGCCATCACAACCCTTTGTTATCATGTCATTGACTTTTCTAATGAACAAGTTGAGAGAACTTTTAATCAAATTAATTATCTCTTAGATTTTGATCATAAGAGAAATTTGTTGCAAAGAAGGATAAAAAATTGCTTCCTAAAGTATCTTGGTAAAAGTTGTGATCTGTTTCCTCCTACGCTCAAAGGTATGGGTGAAATAAAAGGAAAGGAGGAATGGGCCAAAGAACTAAATGAATTGATGAGCATCAAGCTTAATAAGGTGGTAAATGATGAAAAATACATTTGGTTTACTAGAACTATCGAGGAAGTTGTATGGGTACAATTATTTTTTGGTTCTTTCAAACAAGATTTTCTTGAGATAAGGAGAATGGGAAAAGATACCCTAAAGAAAGAACAAGAAATATTAAGTTTCAATTAGCCCGATGATGCACTTTTTGACAAGTCGATAGCTGAGTATTCCCCAACAACACACTTATTACAAATGGCAGTTGAGAGTGAGAATGTGGACAAATCAATTGCCACAGAAAGGGTGCAGTTAGTTGATGTAGTAATTCAAACCGAAGAGGTGGAAAAGAAGCAACAAACTACAACAGTAGACATGGCCACTCAAACTGATGATCTGGCAAAAGAGCAAACAATTGTGATCAATGTGAAGATATCAGTGCATGATACATCACGTGTTAGCCAAGTGGTCCCACAGCCCGAAGAACAATAGATGGAGTAGGTCCAATCAATAGATGAAACAGATCAACAAGAAGTTGCTACAATAGAACTGACCTCACCACAAGAAAATCAATGAGAAAGCCATTATGTTGCAAAAGACAAACGAAAACCAAATTTTGTCTTTTCTGTAATAGTGACAGTTTTTTGTCCTTTTTGTAAATCTTTTCTGTGCTAAGGACAATTGTCCTTTTCCCTTGATGTCTGAAGCTTGTTGCAACTCATGCTATATAAGTGATTTTCCAAGGCTAAAGGAGGGTCTGAATTTCTTTTATTGCATAAGCCTCTGTAAATTCTAAGTCGGACCATGCAGACTGTAAATCAATTCGAAAATTAAATACTAAGTTACAATTGCTCGTCTTTTGAGTTATTTTTGACAAAGATAATCATTGAATTGTATACACCTCAAAGGAAATGAATACAGATACCGAGAGTTGATTTCATCCCAAATCTTGTCTCTGTTTTGTTCTCTGAAATTTTGATAGCAAAGTTTATTGAATTTCAATTGTAATTTTCTTTGATTTATATTTCAGTTTTCTTTTTCCAATAATCTAATGGATTATGTAAATGCTTAATGCAAAGTGAAAGAACACCATGGTTTTAAGTGAAGATATGATAAGTATGAGATCTTAATGTGAATATAAATAAATCTTTACACAAAGTGTTGAGATTGGATAAGTAGGTTTGTGGTCTCTGTTAGTTATAGCTCAATAGATAAGGCACTAGCCATCCTTGTAAGTTAATCTGAGTGGAATGTTTTGCATGATGCATAATACAATTATCAATCAATCTTTATATTTCTATTAACTAAGCATGAAAATGTTGGTTTGCACTTGATTCAATAAGCCTTAGGATTTTGGTAAAATAGTTGGTTGCCATATCTCGAGATCATTGAATTAGAAGAAAAAAGGCTCATAAATCTGTTGCCATTGGAATTTGTGTTATAAATCTTGACTAGAAGAGTATAGATTTGAATTCTTGAGGTAAACCTGCCTAAATTTTGTAGGGTTCGAAGTGGAGAAGACTTTGATGTCTTGTTAGTTGATCCTTTTGTTTTGATTTGCAAAATACCAATAATGGTTTGTAGCGTACCCTAGGTTTTCTGGCATTATAAAAGGTAGCTGAAATCACTGTTAAATTAGGAGCCAATATGGGCTATGTTACTCCTTTATTCAAAGTTCAATAATGAGCAATTTACCAAGCACGTCAGTCACATATTTTTCTTGTCAAATGTATATGCAACATACACTGAACTTCTCCACTACATATATGATGTCACTCATGTAAGGTAAAATTTGAGTGAAACAAAGAAGATAAAAAAATCTATTGGTTGTCATTCCTCAAACTGTTGGACGTCTGCATTCAATGCTTATAACACTTTGTAGACTATAAAATTTGTGCAACATTTTATAGCTCAATGGTTTGATAATGATTAAATTCGACTCCTATTTTGTAGTGGCTTGCCAATGGTATCTTCATGTCTCTACTGGCATTTTGACCTCAACATTGACCAAGGAAGTCTTTGATGTCTTAGCTTCTTTTATTACAATACAGATATGCTCAGCGTTACCAATGGTTCAAATCATTTAGGAGCCTTATATCAAGTAATTGGCAAGCAATTATTTGCTTAGACTCTTTATTCTCACCCTTATACAATAATGCAACTCCTAGTGTTTTATTTAAAATTTCATGCCTAATTACTGCCATATAGCTCATACAACATTCAATTAGTCTTCCTTTGTTATGCCACATTTGCACACTATCTTTTCCTTGATAAGATTTTGCCATATTATTCTTCCAATGAGGTCACGTGCCCTTACCTACAAAGATTGTACTTCACAGTCCAGTTACTTCTATGTACACCAACTACGTCACAATTTTCTATGGATCTTTAAGATTAGCAATTTTAATGAATCCTAACTAATTCCAACATTTGATGTTCTATTATGTATTTAATTCATTACATATGCAATCCTACTCTGATACCATGTTATTTCTAGGATCGTTTCTACAAATGTAGAATCATAGCCATTGTTATTGATGATGTGCAAATGCAAATTTGGATCTCATATAAATATGAAGAGACATGTCTCTATGGTGCAATCATCATTTAAATAATATTATATTAACATGAATAATAATAATATGTATAACAATGTGTGTGTAGTATATATTATTAACATGGATAAGTATATATAGGAAATGATGATTACCAATAATAATAATGTATATCAAATCAAATCAATCTGAGTGAAGCTACAACTTTAACACATCAATCCCCAACCAAGGCATCCTTGGATTTCTTCATGGAGGCATAACCTTCATCCTCATTGATTTGTTCACCTTCTAATGTGTCCTTTGAGCGACCTTCCATAACACGGCCATAACATATTGACACACAAAAGAAAGATAGAATTGACAAGGTCTTGTCCATTAACAATATGACCCATTTCTTGAACAAAACCACCATTTGACAAGATATCCTACTCATTTCTAGAACTTTCATCCCTAAGGAAATCAAAGAGTCTTATGGGGAACAAGGAATCAGAAAGAAGTAGCAACACTAAGGACAATGCCAAGAGGTCTTTCGAGATCACTTGCACTCTTTCAAATCATTACTCGTGCATCCTCAACCCCGCTTGCATAGAGACAAGTTGATGTGTCACTCACACCTCCCTAGAAGCTTATTCCATGCACTCCACTAATTTCAACAAGGTCTTTCATCCCTCCGATTTTGAAAATACCCTGAGATCCTTGGCATGGATATTGTTGGCCAACACACTTACCAAATGTTCGCATTATCTATCCAAATTCACTAATCCAATATTGTTTGGTGTCGAATGCCAAACTCAATTTCACCAACTAACGATAAATGTTGTGAACTGCTCTCATCCACTTCGGCATGCTCAACCCAAGTCACCCTAGAATAGCCATTGCACATTTCTTGAATGAAATAGTTGGACGACCGTCTTCAACACCTTACCATGTAGGCAAGTTATCCTCATAGGTTGTCCAAACAAATATTTGCAACAATCCATAATCCTTCTAAATGTCACTTATAGTGCCTCACCAAGTACAAATGACGCCTTGAATTTGGTTGTTAGTATATTAGAGGAGCAGTTGTAAGCATTTTGGCTTATGCACATGCATATATATATATATATATATATATATATATATATATATATATATATATATATATATATATATATATATATATTCAAATGCTCTATAATAGTCAAACATTGTTTCCAGTATGACACAATTTCAATCTTTTATTAGTTATCAAATCGTTTGAACTGGGAGATTTGTCTTGCTACAAAACTCAAGTCACAAACCACCACAAGATTAATTAACTCTTGTGCTAAAGACATAGAATACTCTGAACAATTGAGATCCCTTACCTATATGAAATACTTTTATAGGTCTTAGTAAACTTCCAATATTTTGTCCAACTGCATACTATATCTTCCTTTGTCTCTCTTTATGGACCAATAGAGATATTTTGGTGCAAAGAGATATTTCAATCATGTATTCCATAAATTCCCTTTCGCAATGATATGAATACACTATTATTTAATCCAAGTTATGTATATTATTATGGTTGTCTATAGATGTCAATTATGACACACAATTTAGATCTTTTCTTAGTTATCAAATTGTTTGATTGCGCTAAAGACAAAATACTCTGAACAATTAAGATTCCATTACTGTATGAAATATTTTTTGAGGTCCTAGCAAACTTTCCAACTAATTTGTCCAACCACATACTATATCTTCCATTCTCTCTCTCTATCGACCAACAAAATATTTTGGTGCTAGAAGAGATATTTCAATCATGTATTCCATAAATTCCCTTAAACGATGATATCAATGCATATTATTTAATCCATGTATTTTCTTATGGGTGTCTCTAGATGTCAATTGTGGTGTGGGTCATCAAAGAAAAAAGAAAAAAATCTTCTAGAATTTATAATCTGGCCTAAGCTGTACAAATCTTCAATGTTTGTTCCTCTAATTTTCCTTATGGAATATGAAATGGACTAGTATCACCCTAGACTGTGATGTTTAAATATGCTCCATGACTATCACCTGCTCTAATACCATTTTAAAGTATTATCACTGCAAATGTAATAGAACTACATGTGATTTCCATGTGCTCCAAGGCCAGCGATCTCTTGTATTTATATTGTGTATGAGACAAGGAAAGACATGTCCCATGAAGGGACATGTTTATTCATTAATACATTGTTCCAGTATTTATGATTAGTAATTATTAGAGAATTGTTTTATATGTATGTATGTATATATTAATTGTCTAAAGATTACTAATCAAAATAGTTAACTAGTAATCATAACAATGTATCTCATGGTTAAATCAATCCGACCAAAGCTACAATATTAACACAGACCAATAAATATTAAACAGCAAAACAAATTGTAGATCTTCAAATGACATCCCTATGTATACAATAGCCTATAACTTGCAATATTAACTTGAAGCATCATTATCAAAAAACTATTCAATTTAAATTAGATCTGCAGAACTTAATGATGAGTCAAATATGGATCATACAAATCTCTGATGTACTCTTTAATTTTGTGCAACCAATCAAATCAAATGTGACGGTTTCAACTGAATAATATTAAAGCAGCCTAAACTTGAATTGGAGAAGAAATATTCAATATATATAACTTAATATATTATTCTTTAGACCATATAAGCTGTTTTTCCCTCAAAAAATGAATGCTGGATAAATGGAAAAGGATCAAGTAATATTCATAGCATTGAACAATCATAAAAAAACAGGAGACATGACCAACTCTAAAATAGAACAAGGTAACAGTAATGAGAATTCATAACATTGGAAATTCACAAAGAATAGTTTAAAAAACTGAACTCTATACAAGAAATGAATTTAGAAAGAAACCACAGCCAGTTAATGAGAAGCTGCAGCTAAATAATTGTGATTGGGAACTGCCACAAATCAAATTTCAAAGCTGCTTCTGCAGGCAAGGCCTATTACAAAACAGACGACCATTGATTCGTACAAATGTCATGATTCCCAAAGCAAGACTTGCCCAAAAAGCAGAAAAAAAGAATCGTCGTGAATCTTGTTTTGCTGCATTTCCAATAAAACCAACCATTATCACACAAAATTCAAATTCCTGGATTCTACTACTGAAATAATCGGTAAAACATATGCAAATCCATATCTTTCATCTTTTATTTATTTATTTATTTTTCTGCGAATCATTCTAGTATCTTACCTTGCCGTAGTGACATGGTTGATAACATGATGCCAGCAAGTATCAAAAATGAAGCCATGGGAAATGACTGAATACATGCATTTGACCAATATCAATATTAACACTAGAAGAATTTTGCTATAAAAATAAACCCCAGAATTATAAAAAGAAAATTGTTTGAATGGGTGCATTTTCTCTAACTAGTGAATGCAAAAGCTAAAACACAAAGGAATGAAATTCAAGAAATAAAAATTGATAAGCAAAACAAGAAAATATCAGTTTCATGGGAAGAGGATGTCCTTGAGGCATCCCTCCATTGTTATGCCACCATCGACAAGTATCTGAGGACATTAAAGATGGAGCATTTCTGATATGCATTGCTCAAAGAGGAGATGTTACTCAGATGTCATACTATTTTAGAGATATTGGGATGTCCATGGGACCGTAAGAGAATTCCCTCACATTTATCAACTACACTCAAAATAATTTGTTGAGATCATGAAGGGTCTTTGATGAACATATCTTAGCATTCACTACAGCTTATTGCATACTTGGAGTAAGATGCAAAGATGTTGCACTGAAGCTTTTTCTTTAACCCAATTTCACCCACCATGGATACAAAATTGTGATGTTGTAATTCTTATATTTTGTTTGCATTTGATTTTTGCCATCTTGTTGTTTCTGTTCCCAGAGAAATGTAACTATTTTAAAATCTAACAGTCCTAAATATTGGCGAGTAACAAACATTTTCAAACTTCTCTCTTTACTTGCCAAAACCTAGCAATATCAAATAGAAGGCATAGAAAAATTATTAGAGCTTATCAACAAGCAATAACAACTTGGTTTGCAATTTAGTTTACAATTTAAATTTCTTTACTAAGAAATGCATGCCACTACAAAAATCAAATATAAAAGGTACTTACAGCAACAGCCTCTAGCCCACTAGCTTGGAAAGGAGATTTTATCTCACGACTCACATTGTAGTGGCCTTGCACAAGGTCGATTGCATCCTTTATGAAAGAATATAAATGAAAAGTAGTCAGTAGGTAATCATTAAACTTGACTAATCAAGATTCATATATGCCATTAAGAAGAGAAACCATGTGCATAGTTAAAAAAGATACTAAGAGGTAGATACATTTTCCAAGTTAACATTTACTAAACCATTGACTTGTACTTAGCATGCAATGACTTCTACTTAAAATGACATCTAACATATTATTGTTATTTAAGAACATTAAAACTGTAAAACCATTCAGGGCTCACCATGGATGCAAGATTTAATTAGAGAAAAGATCCCAAAAAATGATAAAGGCATATTATTGTTCTAAAACAGAACAGTAAAACCATTTAGGGCTCAATATTGATGAAAGTTTTATTAGCGGAAAAGTTGGAACTTTTGATGAAGGCATTCATATGTAAGTAAGATTTGTTATTTGTTTATGCTTTAATTTGTCCCTTTCAGGAGTATAAAAAGAAGAACATGTTATGTAGAACCTTCCTTCAAAAGAGGAATATAACATGCAACTAAACACTAAACTAAACCCAAGAACATAAGAAAACAACCTCAAGCTTTCTACATAACTTACATGTAAAATTTCTGGCCTTTTGTGCATGCACTGCAAACAAACAAACAATTGCCTATTTCTTTTTCTCGTGTATGGGCAAAAGGCCAAACAACACTTCCACATATGAACAAGAGATGTTATATCTTTGTGGCCAATATAAACAACCAAATCTATGACAACTAACAGATGTTTATGTGATGTCCCCTATCTGAAATGATAAATTAATAATAATAAAACAATAAAAAAATTAAAACACAAAAGAATTAATTAACTAATATAAATAAAATTATAAATTAACTAAATTTAATGAAAGGTCAAAGGATATGTAATGAAGAGTTGTGACTCCCTCAAAATAAGATAATAGAGAGTGTGAGTTAATTTGAAAGGAAATATAGAGGACGGAGAGGAGAACAAGTAATTAAAGTGGGAGTAATGGAAGAAGAAAGGAATATGAAGAAAATAAGGAAGTGACTCTTTCAAAAGAGAGCAATGATGAAGGGTTGTTAACTCCTACCAAAAAGACAGTATAAATCTGTTGCGCTACTCTGATATGAGCAATATATCCAGAATTATGAAGTCACTCATCGATACCCCACTGAAATATTGCATCAACCATGCTGATACCAAGATCCCACAACACCACACTGTGTTAGCTATCTGGTATGAGGAGATATAAATATCTCAAGGAGCAATCAATACTAGACAACTATCCATCTGTGAATGATCTCCCATGACAATGCTTACCATCTATCATAATTGCCCATCCGAAACTACTGATGAAGGAATCGAACTACTCAAAAGATGAAATCAACAAAAAAGGTGCGGAAAGGCTAATGCTACAGGTGTCATAAGGAAAGAATTTTAAATTCATCCCCTATTATCAAACTATAACTCCCATCAATATTCAACCAAGATCTATTCAGTTCGTAAAGAATAGAGTCCATCCTGCTCATATGTAAGTCAGAATTTGGAACCATGTATGAGCTGATCAAAGACTGAGCAACAGTACTAACTCTTCAAACCAATCCACCACTCCAATCTTGTGACCAAAACTCATCAGTAGAAACTGCACCTTGGTCCACAATCCTGCAATTATTCCCATCCTCATTACAGAAAACAGAAAGATCTTCCTCACTCAGCTCAAAAAGTGGATAATCAAATGTCTCAACAGCATCCACCTCAAACAAAGAATTGTCTACTAGTTGAATGTGATTCAAAATTTTATTACTTTATATCTTGGGGCAGCTATCCAAGTCACAAGTCTATTGAATGCTATCGAGTTCCTTAATCACTTCTTGGAAAATCTCATGCCTACCTTTGATCTCCTGTTCCCTGGATTGATTGGTGGAAACAATCTGATTTTCCACTTCATAAAGAGCAACACGTGTATTATCCAACGTCTCCTGAGCATCCTTAAGCTCCCTATTGAGCTTATTAACCTCATCTGCTTTTCCCCTTAATTGACTAGCATATATTTCAGCAACCAGTAAAATATAATCCTTGTTTGAAAGAAAACATAAATAATCTGATTTTATGGATTCAAAGGCTGCTTTGACTACCTACAAATCAACAACAGGAAAATCACTTTCCATTCCCCTTTTCTTCTTTTCCATTTGAGCCTTCCTATAGACATTCTCAATAAGCCTGTAAGTGTCCTCATAACATACTAGAGCTGCAACAACCATCTCTTCTGTAACTCTCAGCCAATTCATCAAAGCATGCTTCTCATCATAGTCATATCGAAATGCTTTTTCTGATTGGACATCCAAATCACCATCATCCTGAATTGCCATCTTTGACTGACCCTCTAAATTACTATCATGTATAAATGAGATGCTATTATAATAATCACATGATTTATCATATGCCTCAAACTCCATGTTTGACTAATTTGTATGCAAAGACAAGGTGGTTGTTATGTCACCATTTTCAAGCAAGTTCTTATCATGTGAAGACTCCATTATGCTCTCTTCTTGAATAAGATCAACCTCATCAAACTGTTTGTCAATAAAAACCTTCAATTCACCAATATAGAGGCTTGTGTGTCCTTTACGAATAACAATGGCTAGATTCATATGATTGCCAATATTTGTGTTACTTTGCGGGGGCAATTCTATGAAATTACAATCTCCTTCATTGTTGTCCTGAACTTCTTTGGCTGCTTTGTCCTTATTACAATCGCCACAAACATGATGAGGTGTCCATTGTTTCCGGCAAGTGAAACAAATTTGCTCTCTTCTCATTTTATTTTTTCTCATTTCCGGAGATCCTACAACCTGTAAGCCCACTAATCTTAGTTCAATTTTAGTCATGAACCTTTCAATTTTATGTTCACCTAATCTTCTTGAGAACTCATAAGGAAAAGGAGGTACAACTTGTCCCTTCCTCCAAATGGTTAACAAATCTAATTGCATTTGCTTGCATATTACATCATTTTCATCAAAGATTAAGGATATCACAATTTGCATGCAAGCCCCTGCATTGTCTAGATGATGCTTCTGAATTTCAGCCAAGAAGCATTGAAACATGTGAAGAATCAAATCATTACATTCAAGGTCAATCATAAAGGTAAATGATCTGACCTTTGTCATAAACTCTAAGATCTTAACCCTCTTAACAAAGGTTCGGCCTTTTTCATCATGTCACCCATCAAAGTATTCACAATCAGCTGCAAAACCTTACTCAACACATCAGCATTATATGTTGTTGTAGGAGACATGAAGCAACTGCAAGTCTAACATCTTTATGAAGATGTTCTTTAAACTACCACTAAACTAAAACAAACATTTAGGGTTGCAAAGCCCAATTATAAAGCTTCCAATCTGCCTCCAATTGTAAGTCAATCATATACAGCAAATTACCCACTTCCATTCTTTTTGTAAGTCCCAAATTTGTTTGCCATTAAATGTGTCATTAAATTCTTATCAGAAAATTATTCACTACTTTCTAAACTTCCAATGGTTAGGAATTAAGTTTCAATCTTGCAATTATTGAGACAAATTGTCAAATGGTTTGTCTACATAAAACTCAGAGAATACCTTAACTGCAGAAATGAGATAACAATATTCCCTGGGTTCTGAAACAAAAATTTCATCCCGAATGTTTAAATCATAGCATTGGTATTTCATCAAACACTTCGCTAATAAATAATCAAAACCATTTCTTGTTTTTTCAAAGACAATTCAACAAACATGTGGCATCACGCTGAAATTAACATTTTATACTGTAGAGGTATTATTGCAGACACTTGGCATACAACTAAACCCACTGCTCTGAATTTATATTCAAATCTCTTACAAGTAGCAATATGGCATCTATTTTCAGAGATGTAAACTAAGGATTGCAGCAAAAATAAGAATGCCTCAAATCAATACCTTGCACCTGGTAATTCATCAATATGGTTGATACCATGAAAGTGCAACAACAAACTGCACTACTAATCTGACATGCAGCAACAGTCACCATTGATTAGATGCCATAGAATACAATCCTGTAGGCATAGTGTTGTTCAAGAAAGAGAGTTGTTCCAGGCTATGACATATAGACTTCCACGATTGGTCCTTCAAAGTAATTCCAATTACTCATGTTCACCCGTAGACATCCACCCAACATCAACACCTTCAGAAATTGAAGTAAATGAGCACAAGGGAAGTCTGATATGAGGCTCTGAGTCTGATCAGATGACCGAAGCAGAAAAATGATTCCTTATCCACACCAATCTGAGCATTCAGATGTAGTGATTAAGCCAAGGACTCCTCCAAAATGCACCAATGATTGTTTATTTCCTTTGCTCTGCTGCCAATTGATAACCTTATCATGTGATGTTTGTCATGACATCCACCATGAAGTTCCAAAGTAACAAGAATCGGAATCGGATCGGAATCGGCAAGGCCGAATCAAATCGTGAATCGGCCATGAATCGGAATCGAATCGGCCATGAATCGGAAAATTTAAAAAACCCTTGAAATTTAGTGAGTAACTTATTTCATAAACCCTTTATCACTGATTCGATTCACCGATTCACAAAAAATCGTTTGGCTTGAATCGAATCGCCGAATCGCGTGAATCGCATGAATCGCCGTGATTCTTGGAACTATGCGGCATGAACCATATCAGAGAATAAGGTTTTCACCTCAAACTTATCTTTCACAGAGAAGAATGTATTATGAGGGATTGCACTTGGAACTTCTTCATGAAGAAACACTAACCTTTACACCTCCTTGTCAAGGTTACTTCTAATAAAGTGTCAAAACTCCCTCTCAATCTAAAAGCAACTTTTGAGCTCCTCGTTCAAAGTTACTGAAATGTCAGATGCCAGACTCCCTCAGGGCTTAGGTTCACTAAAACATATCCTCTATCTACTCCCTCTCTGTCAAAGGTTGTCTCTAATGAATTGTCAGGCTCCCTCTTGGTATAGAAAGATACTCATAATCTCAATCATCAAATATATTCGTTTTAGGACCCTCACTTTATCCAGCATGATCATAAGATAACTAATGAGCTCTAGATCAAAACTTCTTCGGAGCTAATCTCATAAGATTGAGTTTTGCACAGTATTTGGTAGCATGTGTAAAGTACCAACCTTCTTTTCCTGCAAGAGCATCTCAAGAGACAAAGGAAAAAGATCAAGGCAAATAGCTCTTATAGTATGTATAGAATTACAAATAAGAGAAGAAATATAGTGAGTAGATAAATGTAATACTCAAAGATAATGAATACTTATTTGAGCATCCTTGATACAAGTTCCTCCAATGAAAGTCCATATGCGTCAAATTAGAAAATGCCTTCACATAAGCATTTTGTTGAACATTGGGAATGGAACATTGATTGTTATTTCCCCCCAAAATGTAAAATTCTCACTTAGTCACTATCAAGTCTGATGATAGATAATCATGCATGAATGATATCAACCTTGAACTTTGTTAGTCATCAACCTATATATCTAAAGGGGCCATCAAATGACTTTAAACCTCCAATATATAATCAATCCAAAGTATTCTCTATGACCAATGCTAGTGTGAATAAGATTGTTCCAAATTGCAATTATTTTTTATGGTATAACAAGAGATAGATGAACAAGAAGGCTTCCAGTAATGGTAACAAGCAACTCTAAGATGAAACCATAGTAGTTCCCATAAATCCATAAATATAAATATAATCCAGTCAATACTTCTCTCTAAGTATTCATATGCTCAATCTTGCATGATATATTCTTCTTAGTAGATCTAAACTACTTACACCAATCCTCAATAATGTTCATCAAGCAACAAGAAATTTTATTTTGACATGTATATTGAACCCAACATCTCTGACAATGCACATAGTCGAGACTTGGGAGGGCAGCGAAATGCACAACTTTTGAACCTCTTTTAACTCACCAGAGTGCCTAAGACCCAATAGTCTTACTAGCTGCAACATTTTCATTCAACTTTGTCTATCATGAGACTATCAATACCATGTCCTTCTAGTGGAATCCAAGACTCCAGAATCCTCCTTGAGAGCATAAAAAATATTTGATATCTCTATATACATTTTAACACGAAGACGATGGTCGTTCCCACTAGCACGACTTTAGCCTTCCTAGTAATCTGATTAAGTAATGGCCCTTGGTGTATAGATATAGAATAATGACCACACATCCATTTTGGTGGCCCCACATTACACAGTCAATCACCCACAACCTATTTGTAGGTCTGCAAAGTCCCACAAGATCCTTCCAGTATTCGCTTCTTTAAGAAATTCATCATAGGAAGCCAAATTTGACCACCCGCACACTATAATGTCATCTTCAAGCTCAATGTTAAATGTAATTCGCTGAGATACATACAATAATGATGCATGACTTCCTTCGAATGAATATCCCTAACCCACGAGCTAAGCAACTATGAAGTGGTGAAAAACACTTGGAATTGATCTTCCGCTTCCATCATAGGCTTCTCAAACATAAATTTTTTTTTAAAAAGGCAAACCCTGATGTGATATCACTTTCCAAAAAAACGTACACTGTAATATAGTGTTGCGCTCGGAACATGAATATGCCAATGAATAGATTTCTTTAAGAAAACTAGCACTAGATTTCATTGCCTCACAATGTAACTACCATAACGCTTGTGGAAGCCCAATAAACAATAATTACAAGTCACTAATTGCATCCTATTAAAGACAATACATGGAGAGATACATTAATTGCCATAGGGTAGATGTCTTTGCACTACACGCAATCATACAGGAGTCTCTTCGTGAATTTCTCTCCTGAAGTACTCTTGTTTCAGGCGTGATGTCTTTACATATCAATGATATCATGAAACATAAGTGGCTTTACCATCTTCAATTATGAGACCATGGATCATTCCATGATAACCAGCAACTAGAGTAAATTTCAGAGTTGTACCAACTCTCATAAACTCACCATTCAAGCATTGTGGAAGATGTCCCTCAATGATCAACTGTGGATTAGGGTGATCTCCTCTACAAGGGCAAAGTTTACCAGGAGATAAATGAAGTGGCTTTGAGGAATGCAAACACCAACTCTTCACCACTATTTTCTCCATAATGTCGATCAGTCATGACGGAAGCTCGTCGCTAGGGAAAGGTTTCACAACCTTGTAATCCTCTTCTCCCACAATCCCCATGCCAAATCAAAATACAAAACCCTCTCCACATTTGCATTATAAATAGTCCAAAAATACGTGTCCCTGATCATTCTAGGAGACAAGGACCAATTCACATTAGAACAGAGGGTAATGAATTATTTTTATCATGCACTCCCATTTGATATGAGAAAGATTACGATTATTTTACAAGCCATTTTTTACCCTTGGTAGACGTGTTCATACATATGAAGCTTCCATTTATTCCACAAAGGTGGACAATATCTTCAGCGATTCCCATATTTGGAGGATAGCTTTTGGACCCCAAAAAATGTCTGACATTTTTCACGGGATGATAAATATTTGGGTAATTTTGAGCGCCAAGGCTTACTGTCAATGATTTTATCCAATAATTATTAACCACGGATTGTATAATAAGATTTAATGGGTGATGAAATCTATAGGGCAGGCAGTGTTGTCGATTTCTTTGTTGAGATCTTCCTCCTAGGCTTCGGTCTGATACCATGTTGAAGAATGACCACTACAAATGTAATAGCATTGCCTATAATGTATGTGTGTTTCAAATGCAGCAATCTCCCTTGCATTTATATTGGGAATGAGGCAAGGAGAGAGACGTGTCCCTTCACGGGACATATCTTTTCATTATGGTGAGATCAATATAATGATAATTGATTTTTTTTATATATATATATATACATATATATATATATATACATATATCTATATATACATATATATATGTGTGTGTGTGTGTGTATATACATATATATATATATATATGTGTATATACATATATATATATGTATATATATGTGTATATATATATACATGTGTATATATATATATACATATGTATATACACATATATATATATGTATATACACACATATATATATATATATATATGTGTGTATATACATATATATATATATATATATGTATATACACATATATATATATGTGTATATACATATATATATGTATATATACATATATATATATGTATATATACATATAGTCTCCTAATAGTATTTTAGACATATGTCTATATACATATTTGAATAGGAAAAACTAAAACCTCTTCTCAACCCTAATTTCCAAAAGGAATGATCCAAATTGATTAAGCACAAGAAAGTGTTCAATGCAGAAATGGATCAAATGATGGAGAGAAGGGTGAAAAGAGGTTCAATTGGTCTTCTTTCTATTTTGAGGGGAGTATGTGCTTAAATCCTAAAATAGATAAAAGACAAATACTAACCTTGAATCTGGAAAATGCTGATTTCTAACGTCTGTGTACAGTTTCAAGAAATTCTGCAACCTATTCCAGACTGGAACTGTCAAGAAGGAGAAAACCCAAAAATCTTGTCTTTTGAAGGGAAGTCGACCTTGACCCTGTTGGTGTGGCACAATCTTACCCCAGGCACAATTGGACCTCGAAAAGTCAACCTTGACTTGCACTGCTCCAAACAAATTCAACGAAAAGGGTATCCAAATCTGCTATCCAATTCACTGTTCCACACCTATATTCGTAAGAAAAATAGTTTTGTTGTTTGGATGAGGGGTTTGCCTTGGTCAAACCCCAATTTGGAATCAACCTTAATAATGGAATTGAAATAGAGAATGCTAGCAAGTAGTAGAAGTAAATCTAACAATGAAGCTATGATTCTCAATAGATATGCAATTGTATTTGGAATGTAAACAAGTATATTGATACGAAAGCTTGAACATAACATTGACAAATGTAAATCAAAACCTCCATGATTGTATGATTAGAATCCACCTTGAAAAAAGTATGAATAGATTTTGAAGATGAACAAAGGATCTTGAAGGAAGATCACACCACCATGATGGCTAGATCTAAGGTTTTGAATGATGAATCTTGAATGCTTAAACCAAATCCCTTCAAAGGCTTGAATGCTCCAATCCTTGATCTTCAATGGAGAACATAAATGCTTGAATGATAGAATGCTTGCTCACTTGAAAAGTAGGTAGTTGCTCATAGATAGTGGATGCACTCATGTAATAGATCGATAGATTGTAGATATGCGTGGATGTCAAAATGAGGGAAGAAGGCTTCGTTATATAAAGATCTTGGGCACAAACACTCCTAGAGAAGGTCGACATGGGAGCATTAAATCCCATTTAACCTTAACCCCTAAGAATGGACCTAGATTAAAAGTAATTTAAGAGTACCATTCTGAAACTAGAAACAACCGACCCACAGAAATCCAAAGCCCGAGATCTCGAAACTCCTGAAAATTGAAAATGGGACCTGGGGTCAGCGACGAGGTTGTCCTTGACCTAGGTCAAGGTCGAGGTTGTCCTTGACCTAGGTCAGGGTTGAGGTCAACCTTGACCCAGAAGGTCATCCTTGACCCAAAGGCAAAAGTCCTCAGTTTCACAGAGCAATTTATCAGAAATAGGTTGGAAATAGAGAGAGAGAGAGAGAGAGAGAGAGAGAAGCAAAACAAGGAGAAAACATCCAAATCTGTGCAAAGACCCATTCAAGGTGCTTGACATGACCCCAAACCACTTACTCGGAGGGCTTAACACTCTTAACATGAAAGTGTTTCCATTTTAAAATGATACAATATTATATCTCACATAAGATATATATATCTTCAATATTTTAGTCTTGTAGGATTTATCCAATAGAAGCTACAAAACGTCAACAAAAGTTACTATTTTTGGCAAGTCACCAGAACAGATTACTATTTATAGTAAGTCAACTCATACAAACTTTCTATGATGACTCAACCACAACTAGATGATATCTATGATGACATCATATTCCGACACTCTCCTACATGAAGTCAAATTACAACCTTGTGAAATTCTTTTGTCAAGAGACCATTGCCTTTGCTACCTGTTATCAAGTAATCTACAGACCTAGAGAAGTTTTGCACCAAATAAACTTCTCTCTAACTCTAGCCTTAGTCATAATAATTGTGGGGTTACCATCTGCGCGAATTTTAGCCAAAGAGATTTTTCCTCCTTCCACCACTTCACAAACAAAATGATATTGAATATCAATATGCTTTGTTCTCGAATATGATAGGTTGAGTTATGTGCTAAGTGAATAGCACTTTGATTGTCACAATGTAAAACCATTTTGTTTTGTTTCACTTGTAACTCACCCAAAAGCCTCTGAAGCTAAAATGCCTCCTTGCTAACCAGTGGTATTGCCATATACTTTGAGTTTTTTGTTGACAATGCTAATGCAGCTTGCAACTTAGAAACCCAACTGACAACATCTCCAGCTAAAGAGAAAATGTAACCTGTAGTAGACTTTCTCTTATCTATATCTCCACCAAAATCTGCATCTACAAAACCCATCTACTTGAAGACTACTCCCACTATCAGAGATAACAGCATTTGAAGTGCCTCTTAGATATCTTAGAATCCACTTCACAATTGTCCAATGATCAATACCAAGATTCGCCATGTACCAACGAACAACTCAAATTGCTTGCGCAATGTCAAGTTCAGTGCATTACCATGGTGAACATAAGACTTCCAACTGCTAATGAGTATGGGACAGGAGACATTTTTTATCTTCCCTACTTTTGTGCTAAGGCATTGTTCCTGAAGACAATTTTTTGAACAGCAAATGGAGTACTAAGTGGTTGTGCTTTCTGCATATTGAAACGTTGCAGAGCCTTCACATAAGTCTTCTGTGACAACCATAATTTCCTATTATTTCTATCTCCATGTATCCTCATTCCAAGAATCTGTTTTGCACTTCCTAATTCCTTCATGTCAAACTCCCTAGCAAGCCAAGTTTTCAAATGGAAGATTCTACCCATGCTGGGACCTGCAACCAACATATCATTTACATACAAAAGTAGAGCAATTAAACTATGATCATCATACTTTTGAAAATAGGCACAATGATCAGCTTCACATCTACTAAACCCTATACTCATCATGAAGGAATTGAAACACTTATACCAACATCTTGGCGCCTGTTTTAAACCATACAATAATCTTTTCAATCTACAAACAAGACTCCTTTCCTTTTTCCCTAAAACCTTAAGGTTGTTGCTGTTTACCGTATGGATTAATTAAGCAACGCACACAGGAAATAGACACGAGCACCGAACAGCAATAGCAGAACTATTATTATTATTCGCATATGCCAACAGTACATTATGCTTCCATAGATAGATATGATATCCTTACAATGCTTCCCTAAGGGGTTATAAATACTTTTCGACGAACCTTCCCGAAGGTATCTGTCGGCCAAGTACATTATACCCGTTATAAACTGTTTTACCCGTCGGCTACATAACAATACTTCTACCGAAGGGACCCGTCGGCCGATGCACAATTTCTGCCGACGACATTATCCTCCCCAAAAAGAAAAGTCGTCCCCTAACGACTAGCAAAATTAGGAGACAACCCACAATCAAGAAGAAAGAAAAACTAGAGAGGAGGAGGGTTCCCAGAAGGGTGCTGATGACGACGCAACTCATACACCTGGTCAGTCCGGATGCGCAGATCTGTCTGAATCTGTGAATTAACTTCTACGGCCTCCTTCAGTAGAAGTGCAGCATCCATAGCCTGTCTCCTGGCCAACTGTAACTCATGCCCTGCTGCATCTTTATCCCGGATAGCTGCGTCCTTTTCCTGTACCACTGCTGCCATATCCTTCAAGAGTTTTGCCCGTTCTGCTGCCCATGCTGCTTGCTTGTCGGCCAAATCAATGGCTATCTTTTCTGTTGCCTCTTTTTCAACTGCTAGAGATCTCTGAGCTGCAATACTGTCTGCTGCCCTATCCGCCTCCGCGCGCTGCCGCGCATAGTAAACTTCTTTGTACAGTCCCACGATCTCATGTGCCAACTTCATCATTGGAGTGTCACTTGGTCCCAACTCCGGCTCAGTGGCCCAATCTGCCAACATTTCTGGTGTCTCAACTGCCGGCCACCCTCTATCAACAAAGCAAGTCTGAAATCGCTTAGGACAAATCCCACGAATATATGCACGAATCAAATGCCACTCCCTTCGCCGAGTGAGAGCCTGAATCGCCACATCATGCCCTTTCTTTAATGCAGACTTCATAGTCCTGAGGTAGTCCCTGCACCTGTCCTCATCTGACCCGTAATCCTCCTTGGCGAAGTCCTCGACTGACCATTCGGGATCACTATCGTCCTCCTCATCAGCGGGAGCCATGCCCACATCCGGTGCCGCCTCCTCTGTTGTCGGCGCACTCACGGCATGTGGCATTCCCTCCTCCTGAGACTGAGGCTCTGGTGCAGGTGCTACTCCTGAATAGCTGGGGGACTGAATGGACGGGCCACGCTTGTCAAGGACGAGTCGGAACTGCTAGCTCTATCCATGACCTCCGGTTGCGCTGGGTCCGTACACTCTTGTACTCCTTCGTCTGGTACGTTGTCTACTGGAAGTGCCTGAGCTTCCGCTGACTGTGCTGCTGTAACCACTGCTGTTGGCTGACTTATGGCAGACTCCACGGGTGCTGCTACCGAAAGTGCTTCAGGAGCTGCAGAAGTCTCTCGGTCAACGGGTGCGGCCAAGTGGGCAAAGCCAACCGTAAATCCTACCCCCGGCCGGACAGGAGAAGGTCGTACCCCATGTTGCCATGGTGCGGCTAGTGTGACTGCCTGGTGGGATCCTCCAGTCATCAATATCGGTTGCCGAGTCTGCCCAAATCCTGGAATGTGAGCCATGTGTAAGCCTCGGGGTAACAACTCGGAAGTTATAGGAACCGTAGTACGCGAAAATAGCAAGGGGGTAGCCGTGACAATTTGAACCACCTCATTATCCTCGCCCTCGCCTTCTTCCTCCAGACTATCCTACTCAGAAGATGTCTCCTGTCGGCCGCTATCAGTATCATCTGCCACGTCCAACCGGGGCCTCTTTTGACCTGCTGAACCCTTCTGCCCAGAGATTGTGTCCAAGTGCTTCCATTGCATGATAGGAGGTTCTCCTGGAGCCAGTGGTCCAGGCTGTGCCTCAATCTCCTCTGTTGGAATCACCCATGCTACAGCATCCAAGAATAGACCAATGGCGTAATGAGGCATATAGAAAGTCTTGTGCTGGAGAGTCATGAATTCATGCATCCGTTCAGCCAGCACAGACGCCCAATCATACACTTTGCCAGTCATTATGCTGTTCATCATGGACACCTGCGGAAATGTGATATCCGATGCCCTAGAGGATCCCGTGAGCCTGCTTTTGACTAAGTCCATCAGACACCGCCATGGCCCTTCCGGAATGTTGGTTTTCTTTAAACCCCTCCCCTTTGATGTCTCGGCTAATGCCGCCTGTTCGGCTTCAGTCAAATCTCCACACACTAATTTGACTAAAAATAGTTTTCCATCCTTTGGAATTTTCTTCGGCTTAATTTTCCTGCCCTGCTGCCCTGGAATGCCAAAAACCCGTGTGAAATCTGCTGCTTTGAATGATACCACTAAGTTCCGTCCCAGATACTGAAATGTGCTTCTGCGAGAGGCTCTGCCAGATGTTTCAATCATGGTACGCAGATACCCTTCATACTCTCTAATGGAAAAAATCGGCATCTGAATGGCCCATTCAACCTGTGCTCTTCTGATGCTTGCTTTGACTAGATGGTCATCAGGGGTTTCATGCCACCATTTCCGGCAATCCATTCCATTTAATCCCTCAAATTATATACTCTGTGGTGTGACTTCAGCTATTGCAGGTGCTATGGTCTTGCGCTTCTCCTTGCCACTGCTCGAGCCTTCATTCAAATTACCTGTACCTGCCATGCTTCTACCTTCCACAAGTTTGGATTGTGCTAATTGTTTTTTCCATTGCCGTTTACCTGCAAACTCCATTAATTATTTTTATCTTTTTCTAACGGTCTCCCAAATCCAGTGCAAAATTCTTCCAAGTCCGTACGGTGAAGAGTTCTTTCAAAAATATGTATGGTAAATGACCACTCTTGATCTAACAAAGCCGTACCTTTTTATTAAAAAGACCTCAAATCCATACCATAATTTCCCTCTCAAATCCGTACAGTGGTTGAAAAATCCGTCCAATGCAGAAAATACATAACAAAGCCGTACCTTTATTTTTTTTTAAAAAGACCTCAAGTCCGTACCATAATTTCCCTCCTCAAATCCGTACGGTGGTTGCATTCATTGCCCGCAAAATCCATACAGTATGTTGCATTATTGTTCCAAAACCCGTACATCGCCTATTCAAATCTGTATTGCTCAAGGCTCTAAGAAAATCCGTACATTGCGTTCAATTCCCCTCTTCTTGAAATCCGTACACCACAGAAATGCATTCCTGATGGAATCCGTACTACCTGAAACCTGGTCAAAAGCAATTCATGCAGCAACTATGGAAGCCGTACCTTCTAGAACAAAAAATCATACCACAGCCATGGAATCTTTACAGTTTTTAAACAACCAGTACTGTAATGCCCCTTCAATTATAAAACCCGTACGGCGATTACCACGAACCCATACAATGCTTTATGGAACCATACTCCACTTAAAGAAATCCGTACGGTGCATCCTCTAAAAACCGTAATTCACCTTAAGGAAATCCGTACGGCTGGAAGGAACCGTACAAAGCATTACTAAAAACCATACGGTGCCTCCAAGAAACCAAGAAACCGTACGGTGCTTACTTTTTTTTTTTTTTCAAAACAACAGTCAATTTTCCCTTCGACTGCCGTTACCGTCAGTCTGCAGTGACGGAGGGGTCTCCCGAAGGCTATTTCCTGATGCAGAAGTCTTCCGGTCGTGATATATCTTCAACTTCGACCCATTCACCGCCTGCGGCACTTCATGTCCATCCAAAGTCCATAATTTGATTGCTCCGTTATCCCCTACTTCTCGAATTTGGTACGGCCCCACCTACTTAACCTTGAACTTACCCGGTTTGATCTCATTCCGACCATCGTACTTTAATACCCACTGGCCGGGCTGGAACCTGTTCAGCTTCAAGTGCTTATCGTGCCATGCCTTCCGCCTATTCTGTGTTACTTCAGTTGCCCACTGTGCTAATAATCGCTTCTCCTCTAACTTGTTCAGTTTATACAACCGTTCTCTTAAGCTTTCCATGTCGCCCAACTTGTTTTCTAGTGCTATCCGCAAGCTTGGTATCATAAATTCCGCTGGTACTACAGCCTCCTGTCCATACATCAGTTGGAACGGCGTGTGTCCCGTTGTGACTTTGTATGCCGTGCGGTAAGCCCACAAAGCAGAAGGTAATTTCTCTTCCCAATCCTCCCCTTCGACGGCGCAGGATTTGTATATAATTGATACCAGGATTTTGTTGGTAGCTTCGGCCTGTCCGTTTGCCCTTGGGTAGTACGGACTTGACAGCGAATGGTAAATCTTGAATTCCGTGGTGAGCAGTCGGATTACATGGTTGACAAAATGGCCTCCTCTATCGCTTGTTAATTGTAAGGGAATGCCGTACCTAGTAATAATTTGCTCGTAAATAAACTGCGCTGTACTTACCACTGAGTTGTCCGGTAGTGCACGCGCCTCCACCCATTTAGTCAAATACTCCGTAGCAACCACAATGTATCGACATCTTTTGGTTCGGCTCATCTTCAGGGGTCCTATGAAATCCAACCCCCATCGTTCAAAAAGCTCCTGAACATGAGAAGGATTTAGAGGCATGAAATCTCTTTTCAAGGGTTTTCCAGCTCGCTGACATGTATCGCATGCAACAACCCGTTCCCTGGCGTCATTGTATACTATTGGCCACCATAACCCTGCTAGAAGTATTTTTCGTGCAGTTGTGTCCGGCCCCATGTGTCCTCCTGCCGGTCCTTCATGTGCTTCCTTCAGTACCCATGGAATTTCTTCCTTCAGGATACAACACCGCAGGATCTGATCGGGTCCCATTTTATACAACAATCCATTAATCAGTTGGAATGTTCCACTCTGTATCACCAACTTTCGTTTTTCATTCGGTGGCATGGTATTTGGAAACTGTCCCGTTGACAAGTATTCGCCAATGCTTGTATACGATTCTAGTAGTGCAGCAATCTGAAACAGCTGTGCATCAGGAAAGTCATCATTTACACCGTCCGCCGGTTCTTCTGTTTTAATACGTGATAAATGATCCACGCTTACATGTTTCTTTCCTGGCCGTACGATAATCTTGAAAGTAAACTCCTGTAACAGGAGTAACCATCGGCTGATTCTTCCTTGGATGATTGGTTTGTTGATCATATACAACAGGGCCTGATGATCAACATAGAACACAAATGGAGTTGCCAACAAGTAATGTCGAAATTTCTGCACAGCATAGACCATCCCCAATGCTTCCTGTTCAGTTGTACTATAATTTTGTTCAACTTTTGATAACAAATGGCTGGCGAAGTAGATCGGATGATCCAACCCGTGGCTTTTTGTCTATGCGAGAGTTGCTCCAATCGCATAGTTTGATGCATCCACATGGACGTGAAACTCCTTCTGCCAATCAAGGTATGCTAAAATAGGTGTTGTAGCTAGACGTACCTTGAGTTCTTCGAATGCTTCATCCTGTGCAGTGTCCCATCGGAACAATTCTGTTTTGGAAGTTAACCTATCCAACGGATAGGCTATCTTTCAAAATTCTTGATAAAACACCTATAATACCCTATATGACCAAGGAAAGATTTTACCTCTGTCACATTGGTGGACGGCTGCATCTCCAATATGACTCGCACTTTGTCCGGATCTGTCTTCAGTCCTTCCTTGCAAACTATGTGTCCGAGCAACCTTCCGTGTGGAACCATAAACCTGCATTTCTTCGGGTTGAGGGCCAAACGTGCATGGCGGCACCCTTCCATACAGTCACCTAAGGCCGCCAAGTGTTTGTCCTTCGTACTGAATACTGACCAATCATCCAAAAATGCCTTGAAGTTGCCGACGGACATCTTGTCAAAGATGTGTAGTATAATCCGCTGAAATGTTGCAGGCGCATTGCACAGGCCGAACGGCATCCGATTATAAGCATAGACCCCATCTTCCACGACAAAGGTCGTCTTCAGTTTATCCTCTTCTGCGATTGAGATCTGATTGTAGCCGGAAAAACCATCCATAAATGAGTAGATCTCATGTCCCGCCACCTCCTCGAGAATGCTATCCATGAATGGGATCGGGAACGGATCCTTGATGGTGACTGCATTCAAGCATCGAAAATCAACACATATTCGGATTTGAATGGAGCCTTTTTCAGAGAGATCACGATCGGGGATACCCATTCACTAGTCTGTACCTTGAAAATAATTCTAGCTTCTAGCATCCGATTGATTTCTTCCGTAACTCGGGCCGCATAATTTCTATTCATTCTGTAGGGCCTTTTCCTTACGGGTATTGCTCCTTCGATCAATGGAATGCGGTGCACACATAATTCAGGTGGTACGCCCTTCAGGTCCTTGTACGTCCATGCAAAGACATCCTTATATTATAAAAATATCTTGAAGGCTGCTGCCTTTAATACTGGGTCCCAATTGTCCCCTACCAGTATGTTTCGTGGTTCTGCTTCATCTCCCAAATTCATGGTCTGCAACGCGACTTCATTATATTTGATGGGTTCTCCTTTGGTGAACTGATGTGCCGGGGTTACATCGAGTGCCGCATCCCCTTCCTTTATTTCAGTGAATTCCTTCGGAAATGCATCGATATTGTTTTCTTCTGTGGTCAGTACGTTGCAGGTTGGAAACAATTCATAATCCTCTATCTGCCAATGGTACAGACCATTTACTGAATCCAAATCGCCGTCTCCTTCTAGTTGTAGAACTCCCTCCTGATCCGGTTCCATAATTTGCCCCTTTTCATCCTCTTCTCCCTCAGAATCTAACGAGAGGGCTTCGTCCCCGACCATCTGAGTGTGTAGATCAATGACATACTTCCGGCCTTTGCTTTCGAGTGATAAGGTATTTTTCTTCCAATCGTGCTTTGCTTTTGCTTGTATCAGCCACCCTCGACCCAAAATAGCATCGTACCCCTTCCACTTGAGAGGAATCACAACGAAGTCCAACAGGAATGGTTGTGTTCCGATTGTCACTGGTTGTGCTGTGAGTATTCCCAATGGCTTGATTCCATGTTGATCGGCCGTTAGCAACTGGAAGGTAGGTGGCCATAATGTCGGCCATCCCAATTTTTTCCAAGTATCCTCTGGTAGTACATTGACACCGGATCCTCTGTCGACGATTGTGTCTGTTAGCACAGTCCCAAGTATGCCCATTTCAACAACCGCCGGATAGCGTCCAGAGGAAAGAGCTAACAACATCGGATCTTCTGCACTTGTACCCCCCTGTTTGTTGTTGTCTTGTTCTACTGGTTGTTTAGCACTTGGGACTATATTTGTGAGGGCCGAACAGAGTTGAGGCATCGTGAGCAACAGATCATTTATTCTGACGGGTATCTCAGCTTGCAATATTTGCCGGACAATGTTCTGCTCTGCACAGTTCCTGACGGAGGTACTCAGTATGTCCTTCAGGTGTGCTGTTTCTGCCCGTGTTACTTTCTGGATCTCTGCCCTTGCTTCCTCCAATCTCTTCTTTTCTTCCGCTGGGTCAGGGTATAGCTTTGCCTGTTTCCGAGTGATTGCCAAAACTTCTTCGTCGTCTGTTCCTACGGTAATCAAGTTTACGCCGGACTTCGGACACTTAGTATCATCATGATCTCCAGGTCCACACCATCGGCACAGCAACTTTGGTGGGTTCGTCGTTGTGCACTCTCGGGCGAAGTGACCCCACAGATTGCATGCGCGGCATTGAACAATTGGCCGACCATTCGCATCGTACTGAATTCGACTTCTTCCCCCATTGTTGTTGTTGCCACCATTGTTGTTATTGTTGTTGTTGTCGTTTGGACCGCGCCGGTTATTTCTATATCCACCTGATGTGGCACCTTCCGCACTGGTGTTCCCGTTCCCTCTTGACGGGGATGCCTCTTGTGACAGGAACACTTGCTGCGGTGTCCTTGTTTTTAAATTGAAAAGGCATTCCTTTACTGAGTGTCCCATAATCTGGCAGATCTCGCAAAATTGCTCTTTCGGGCAGGATCCCTTCGTATGGCTTTCTTTCTTACATTTCGTGCACTATTAGGTCATTGCCCTTAGGTTCCTTGTTCATGTTCTTGAATTCCTTCATCATCCGAATCATGTCTTTCTGAAGGGCACGAACCTTCTTGTTGCTTCCTTCGTCATCGCTGCTATCATTTCCTAAGGATGCATCGTCATCTAAATTGGACGAGCTGGTCTTCTTCTTCTTCTTTGTCTTCTGGTCACTTTCGAGGTTCATTGCTCGGTTGTACGCTTCATTGTATGTGGATGGCGGCACGATCTTCATCTTCTTCCGCAGCTTCGGGTGAAGGCCTTCAATGAACCATCTTTTCTGTAACCCGTCAACGGGCTTATTCTCCATCTTACTGATTAAGTCCTTCAACCTCCTAGCAAAGACCCGTACAGTTTCATTCTTCTTTTGCTTGGTATTGAATATCTCTGCGACAATTTCATTGTCATCACGCAAAAGTTGAAATTCTGCGATGAACTCCTTCTTAATGTTATCCCAACTATTTAATTTCTGTGGATCAGCATCAGTAAACCAATCAATGGCAACACCCCGTAGGGTTGCGGGAAATTGTCGGATCCATTCGTTTGTATCTGTTATGCCATTCGCCCTCCAGATCGTTTCACATGTTTTACAATGTCGAATGGGATCAGCTGCTTCATCACCATCAAATTTAGGCAATTTTTCCTTCGGACCTGCCATTATTATGTATGTCGAGGGTTTTGTTGTGTACCTGCGCTGTTTTGCAATCCCGCGCTGTTTTGAGCACCCGCGTTATTCTGAGCACCCGCGTTGTTCTGTACACCCGCGTTGTTCTGTACACCCACGATGTTTTGCACACCCGCGCTGTTTTCTACTTCCGCACTATTTTCAACACCCGCGCTGGTTTCTGCTTCCGCGCTGTTTTCAACACCCACGCAGTTTTCTGCTTCCGCGCTGTTTTCAACACCCGCGCAGTTTTGGACTTCCGCGTTGTTTGGTGAAGAAGAGGGTTTGTCAACCGTAGCTATCCGTTCCGGAAGTATATCTCGGACGAAGAGGTCACTCCACGCTCGTGCTCCTTCTGCACTCCGAGCCGTGCGAGTCGATCTGCTTCCGTCAAGATTCTCTTCTCGTGGCGTATGTAGGTTCAGAAACTCCTCCCGCGCTTCTTCCACCAAATCAAGCCGTTGTCGAGTCTCCTTCAACAATCCTTCCATGCTCTTGCTTCCGTCGGAAATCTTCTGAAACCTCCTTCGACACTCTATCTGCTGAGCCAAAATTAAATTTTCTTGCGCAACGCGTATGTCATCTTTTTCCTTCAGCTTACTCTTATCTTTGTTCAACTGATTCGGCATTTAATTCATATCCGCCTGCCTGCGTGCCAGATCCATCGGGCAACGGCGCCAAATGTTTACCGTATGGATTAATTAAGCAACGCACACAAGAAATAGACACGAGCACCGAACAGCAATAGCAGAACTATTATTATTATTCGCATATGCCAACAGTACATTATGCTTCCATAGATAGATATGATATCCTTACAAGGCTTCCCTAAGGGGTTATAAATACTTTCCGACGAACCGTCCCGAAGGTATCCGTCGGCCAAGTACATTATACCCGTTACAAACTGTTTTACCCGTCGGCTACATAACAATACTTCTACCGAAGGGACCCGTCGGCCGATGCACAATTTTTGCCGACGACAGTTGCCTATAAATCTCCCCACAGAGATCAACATGCAGGAAGGTTGTTTTAACATCCAACTGTTCTAATTCCAAATTAATAACACCAACAAGAGCTAAAACAACTTTGACAGTACTCAAACGAAAAATTGGTGAAAAAAATTCATCACAATCTTCTTCTAATTGTTCTTTATCTAGAACATCTGGATCAACAATGTGATTTTCAACCTCTACTGGAATAACTTCAGCACCTTGTATTTTTACCTCCTTTTGGTGCCTTTGCATTAAAGAACACATCTTGACTAACACTTATCTTGTGGGCAGCAGTATCCCACAACCTATACCCCTTTGTAGCTTCTACATAACCAAGAAAAATACATTTTGTGGACTTCTTGTGCAGCTTATTTCTACCCTCTTTAAGAAAATGTACATAAGCATCAGAACCAATACTACGAAGAAATGAGTAGTCAACTGGCTTCCCTTTCCATATTTCTTCAAGAACTTTTTTTTTCAAGAGCAGTAATGGGAGATCTATTGATCAAGAAACAAATTGTGTAGCCTCACCCCAAAACTTTTTGCTCCAAACCACCAATGCTTAGCAAACATCTGGCTCACTCCATAATTGTAAGGTTCATGCATTCAGCAACACCATTTTGTTGTGGTGTCCTTGTAACTGTCAATTCTCTTGCAATTCCATGTTCATTACAAAGTTGAGTAAATTTTGTTGAGCAAAACTCACCTCCATTATTTGTTCTTAGACATTTAATTATGTTACCTTTTCTATTATCTACCAAAGCCCTAAACCTCTTAAAACAATATAACACTTAAGATTTCTTCTTGAGAAGATATATCCACACCTTATAGGAATTGTCATCTATAAATGAAACAAAATATGATGAACCTCCAATAGATGTTACAGGAGATTCCCAAGTATCTTAATAAATTAAATGTAAAACATCTTTGCTTCTGGTAGTACTTCTAGAAAAACTTTGTCTATTTTGCTTTCCAAACAAGCAGTGTTCACAAAAACCTAAATCTTTGAATTTAGTACATGGGAGAGGATTAATATCTAACAATACCTTGAGACCTTGTTCAGTCATATGGTCTAGCATTTGATGCCAGGTTGTTAAAGAGTATCTACATCATTTACTACAACAGCCTCTCCATTGTCAATTTTACCAACCAATCTATACATGTTGCCAACTTTTTCAACCAAGACTCCCTTTGTTACTTTCACACAACTATTCTCACCACTAAACCGAAAACCTTGTTCATCAAACACTCCAAGTGAGAAGATTTTTCTTTAAACCAGGTACATGCCTAACATGTTGAATAGTTCTAACTACTTCATCAAACATCTTAATTCTTATCTCTCCTTCACCAATGGCTTCACATGGGTTGTCATTTCCCATATTAACCATAGCTCCATCACAAGCCCAGTAAGAAGAAAACTAGTCTCTATGAGTAGTCATACGAAAAGAAGCACCAGAATTAAGAATTCAAACATGAAGTAATGAACTTCTCAAGTTAGCAGTTAATGCCTCTCCATCTTACATTGGTGCCTGATGAATTTCAAATAGGATTCTCGATCACTTTTGGCAACCTCAATCCTTTTTGACATGTCCATTTTTGCCCCAATTCCAGCACTTCACCTTTTTCCTCCCATTGAAATTGGACCTATTTTGTCCATGATCGGTATTGTTTCTCTCTAAAGTTTTGCCTTTAGCAACTAAGGCTTCATTAGAAGAAGATCCTTGAGATGTATTTTGCCTTGAATCCTTAGAGATTAAAGCAGATACTACATCTTCAAGAACCAACATTCCACTTGGTGCACAATTACTAAGAGCCACTGCCAACTGATCCCAACTATCAGACAAGGAGCAAAGTAAAATTGTTGCCTTATCTTCTTCAGCAATCTCAACTCCCATTGAAGCCAACTTGCTTGCCTGTGATGGATGAATTGTCATGTATCTTTAAATTATACAGTTACCTCCGTAGAAGAATTTTATTTGTCAAAGACTTTGTTTCATACAACTTTGCAAGATTACTCCATAAAACTATGAGCAGATTTCTTCTCTGCAACATTGAACAGAACTAAATCTGCTAAAGATAACTGGATTGTAGCTCTAGCCGTATTATCCATTGAATTTCAATCTGTTGTGCTCATATTTCCAAGTTTTGATGAAACTCCTTTGAAAGCTAAATCACAACCATCATTTACCAACAAAACTTCAATCTTCAGCTTCCAAAGGGCAAAATTTGAGCCATCAAACTTTTACACTCCAACTCAGGTAATAGAACCTCCTGCCACTGCTCACCACTCTAAACAAACAAATTCTATGCTAATAACCTCACTTTGATACCACTTGTAATGAAAAATACATAAATGTTAAAAATTGCAGAGAAGAGGAAATATGCATCACACAGTATTTATGTGGAAAGACCTGGTAAAATTATACCACCTGTGAGCATCGCCTAGTTCCAATGAGTGCTAAGTGTTCCATTAATTCTCATGAGAGATGGATTCATGTTGAATCACTACTCATGAAACATGGGTCAATGAGTTTGACTCAAAATCACACAGTTAAATCCTGAAAGCAATATCATAATTTGACTTGCTGTGGAAATTATCTCCTACTTATCAAAATTATACCTGTTAAAAACCACAAGCTATTGTCTTTCGACTTTGTTTCTCACAATTTTTCACCATTACAAAAATGTTCAAAAACATACGAACAATCATGACTTCGAGTTGCATATAACAACTGAGTTGCAGAGTTTGAATTTCAAATCACTTACTATATTTAGTAAGTATGACTCGTACAACTACATGTAATACACTTGTCAAAATTACTATTTCTGGTAAGTCGCCAATTGAGGACTCAACCACAACTAAATGATATCTATGATGACTTCACAATCCAAAATTACGCAGACCCTAGACACATGGCTATTGGGGCACACCACTTGCACACGGGACATTACACAAAATCAATTTATTTCTTTGTTTCCTATTTATAACAACTATTGTAATAAATAAAAATTGTTGTCACTACATCAACATGAGCAGTTTTCCAATGTAAAGTCCCCTTTTCCTGGGACATTAGAGGATTAATAGGCCAGCCCAAATATATATTAAAATTGACCTATAGGGGACTTATACAGAATTATCAAAAGTCAATTTAATATTATAAAGAGGGTTAATAAGAGACAAAATGGCAACAAGTCGGGGTGACGGGGAAGCGAAGCTGAAGAGTCACTCCTTCGGCATTAAAAGATGAAGACCTCATTCATTTCAGGCATGCTTGGATATTGGTAAATATCAGATTTCTTCTCTTGAAAAATTGGAAGCTCAGCTTCAACCAGTTTTGAGGATGGAAACCCTCTAGCTAGAAGATGGTAGACGGAAACCCTTTAGCCACAAGACAGTGGACAAAAACCCATTGTCTGTGGGAGACGTCATATAAGGTGTCTCACTTATGTCTTAACTCTTTCCTCATATTCCCCAATCTGACTGTTATTTTATGTGTGTACGATTGGCGCTGATTGTTATTCTTCTGAGAATTTGATTGTAATATTCATTTTGGAAAACTTAATGCAGTTGGTATTTTATATATACTGCTGAAAGGGGAATTAAATAGTTACCAGAGATCATTATTCGCCGGTATATTGCTGGTTTAAATCTAAAAGTTTTGCATAAATTAGCTGTTTGTATTTCTGAGAATATTGTTTTGAGAAATTGGGAAAAACATCCATCCACAATGTTAAGGTGGTATCGAAGAGGTGTATTCTGCCAGCCTGTGAGATTTAACAAAGTACATTTGAGCTTAAATTGTGGAAACAGCATTTGAAGGCAAAATCATAAGGTGGAATTATATCAGAAAAATCCTATGGAAATATTAATTTCTAAATATTATATTAGCTGCGGCTATGCAATATGAATATTCTATTTGCTGAAGGTATATTTGCACATTTGTTGCACTGGGGATAAAATTAATGTTTGATAAAGTTTGGATACAAATTTAACTAAATCTTGGAGTCTATGGTGTGAAAGATTCTAATTTCCTATCCAACCGGTGATTTTCGTATTGATGAATGAGTCGGATAATTGTCTAAGTGAAATAATATTTAATTGTATCTAGTGATGGAAAAAGTTTGTTTTGGAGATGTTATAAATTGAATAGTACAATAATTTTAATATAGCTTTCATAAGTGGCAAATATTATTAAGATTTCATTGGAGGATTATAAATCGTGGATTAAGTACTGTTTTGGCAGAACTCTATACTATCATATTCATTGAGCCGAATCATTATACTGATTATTTGGGGGTGAAATTTTCGCAAATATAATTTATAGGCCAGCACCGTAGAAGGAGAAGCAATCTACAGTACTTGCGAAAGATGAGTGTAGTGTTCCGAAGCAATCCTAAATTCAAAAATGTTGGAATTCCATGAACATCTCCTGAATATGGAAGTTGGGTGTACAGGAGGGCAAAAGATTGGCCGTACGGCTGATAGCAGATGGTGTAGGGTATGTGTTGAACCATACAGAGCAGTTCTCAGCAAGTCCATACGGTGGACGTTATTGGCCGTATGGTGAGTAGACTATGTCATACGGTGATTGTTAAGTAGCCGTACAATTGTGTAAGAGGCAACGGTACGTTGTTGAAGACAGTCCGTACAGTGGCTATAAAGGTCGTACGGTGGATTTAGAGGCCCGTACAGGCAACAGTAGAAGTCGTACGGTGAGATCAGAGGGTAATCAGAAGCCCGTACAGTAAGATAATAGGCAAGCCATATGGATGGATTGTGTAGTAGGTTGACTAAGCAAATGCAGACCGTATGGATGGTGAGAAACACAGTTGATGACAGAAACAATGTTGTTCATACACAAGTGCAGAATGTTGAAGGAAGATTACATGAATTCTGAATATAAGAATAAGACTTGAACACACAAATCCTTCTAATAAGTTTGTCGAGAGAGGGCACTCCAAATTGCCAGATTTGAACAATTAATACATGCAGTGACGGAGTAGGGTGAGGGTTGATTCCCACCGAAACCGTGCAAGCCAAATAGGGAAGGTCTTTCACTTCCGAAATGGCGAATTACAGAGAATCCTCAACAGGAATTCGCAATACAGAGAAATATATTCCAAAAGCATACCTATCAACTACTACGAGCCGTGCTTAAATACCCATCGGGAAAAATCTTTGAGGGTGTACAAAATTAGCCGACGGCAACACACTCTACTATGACAAAAATTAAATTTGGGTTCGAGTTAAATTAAACAATCGGCCCGTTACACAATAATAATTAAATACATTTATTTATGTTCAGGAACATTACAGTCCTCCCGTCCCGAAATTTGCTTGTCCTCAAGCAAATGCAGTGCCAGATGCTGAAGGATGTGTTCGCCTTCCCACGTTGCATCGTCCAGCGATAGATATCGCCAACCTACCAAGTATTCTCTCACCATTTGGTTACGCAAGACTTTTTCGTGTACTTCGAGAATCTCAGCAGGGTCCAAGATGAGTTACCCCTCCTCATTGAGTGGTGGAAGATCTGTAGTGACGGAGATGTTTTGCTCGATAGCCTTCTTCAGACAAGAAACGTGGAAGACATTATGAATGCGACTACCTTCGGGAAGCTCCAGTTCGTACGCTACCTCACCAATGCGACGGATCATGCAGTAGGGACCATAAAACCGAGGCTTTAGTTTCTCCTTCCCTGTTCCCTTCAGTGAGGACTGTCGATAAGGCTGTAGTCGAAGATACACCAAATCCCCCACTTCAAAGCTCCTCTCTAATCGATGTCTGTCAGCATATACCTTTTGTCGGTTTTGTGCCTGCTACAGGTTTTCTTTCAAACTCTTCAGAATGTCCTATCCTTCCTGAAGCCAATCCTTCGCCTTTGGAGCGCGACTGTCGCTCAACACTGTATCAAGGAAGGAGAGTGGTTCGTGCCCGTATAGAGCCTTGAACGGCGTCATTCAGATCGACATGTGATAAGTGGTATTGTAGTAGTATTCTCCGAGGTGGATCCATTTCACCCACGCACATTGTTGTGTCGAGACGTAGTTCCATAGATAACCTTTGAGCCATTTGTTCACAATTTCAATTCGGCCATCTATCTGTGGGTGGTAACTTGTGCTCGGTGATAGTTCAGTTCCTACCATCCGAAACAGTTATGTTCAGAAGATACTGATGAAGCGTCTATCTCGGTCGCTGACGATGTTTCGGGGTAACCCGTGTAGGCAGAAGACTTCTCTGAAAAACAGATCGGCAATCTGTGTAGCTTGAAGGTCCGAAGGGATGGCAAAGAAGTGAGCGTACTTTGTCAATCGGTCAACTACCACGAAGATGCAATCCCTTCCGTTCACCTTGGGAAGACCTATTATGAAATCCATGGATATACTTTCCCACTTATGTTCGGGAATCGGCAGAGGCTATAGCAGTCCAGCAAGAAGAGTGTGTTCGGATTTGTTCTGTTGGCAAACAGTACATGCTCTGACATGCTGCAATACATCCCCTTTCAATCCCTTCCATGAGAACCTCTCCCTCATACTTCTGTAAGTTTTTAGGAAGCTGGGATGACCAGCCAGAGGGGAGTCGTGCACATGCTTCAGGATCTTTTTCTTCAACTTTGATTCAGGCACTAGGTAGATCCGATCCTTATAATAAATGATATCATTCACCACCTTATAACGATCATCGTGGATGTGACCATCCATTATCTCACAAGCAAAAATATTCTTGGAATATTCCACCAGCAATTGTGCCTTCCAGTCGGCTAAGATCTACTCTAGTGAGCAGATGGTGGGTCTTCGGGACAAGGCATCTGCAGCAACATTGTTTTTCCCCTTTACATATTCAATATCAAAATCAAAAGATTGAACCTTGCTTACCCATTTTTGTTGCCGTTCGTTCAGATCCCACTGCTCCAGGAAATATTTCAGACTGTTGTGATCCGTATGGACAAAAAACTTGGCACCAACCAGGTACTGTCAAAACTTGGTCAGTGCGTAAACAATGGCCAACATTTCCTTATCATAAATGGAATACAAGCGCTCGGCTGGTGTAAGCTTCCTGCTCTCATAGGCGATGGGGTGTCTATCCTGCATCAAAACTGCTCCAATGCCTTCCCCTAACACGTCGCATTCCAAAATGAATGGTCGGGTGAAGTCGAGCAATGCCAACACCGGACAATTGCTCATGGCCTCTTTTAACCTATCAAATGTGAGTTGCACTTCTTCATTCCACTGGAAAGCCCCTTTCTTCGTCAGATCTGTTAAAGATGCGTTGAGCTAAGAAAAACCCTTGACAAATCTCCTATAGTAGCTGCACAGTCCGAAGAACCCTCGCAGATCCGTGAGTGATTTCGGGGGAGGCCAATCGAGGATGGCCTGGATCTTCTCCTGATGCACTTGAACCCCATATTGACTGACAACATGCCCCAAGTACAATATCTTCGTCATTCCGAACTCACATTTGGATTGTTTGGCAAACAAGGACTGCTCTTCCATGATACTTAGAACCTTGTTCAAATGTTTCAGGTGCTCCTCCCACGTCCTGCTATAAATGAGAAGATCATCAAAGAACACCAACAAATACTTACGCAACTGCTTGTTAAAGATGCAGTTCATGCATGACTAGAATGTAGCAGGTGTGTTGGTCAGCTCGAACGGCATGACCAGGAACTCATAGTGTCCGTAATGGCAACGGAAGGCCGTTTTCTCCACATCCTCTTCCCTCATTCAGATCTGATGGTATCTAGAATGGAGATCTATTTTTGAGAAATAGACCGCATCATATAGTTCATCCAGCAGCTCATCTATCCTCAGAATGGGGTACCTGTTCTTTATTGTCCTCTTGTTCAGTGCACGATAGTCCACACACATACGCAATGTTCCGTCCTTCTTCTTGACTAACACAACTGATGATGCTAGCACTAGGATGGATCCATCCCTTATCGAGTAACTCCTGGATCGTTCATTCGATTTCATCTTTGAACTTCTTCGGGTGGCGGTACGGTGTGGTTATAACAGGTTTCGCTCCTGGTTCCAACTCTATGGTATGTTCAAATCCTCAATGCGGCGGTATGCTAGGAGGAATATCTATGAAAACCCTTTCATGCTTACTTAAAACATCCTGAAGCTCTTTATCCTATGGAGGTGTTTGGTGCCCCTTAATAGGTTCCGCCGAGATGAAACATTGTGCAACCCACGCAACATCATCATGCTGTAGGATTGCCTCTATCCGATGCGCAAACACTTCCTTCGGTCCTTCATTTGCCATCCCTCGGAGGACCACCTTCTTCCCATCAGCCACGAAAGTGAAGTCCATTCGCTTGAAACTCTGAGTGTATTCATCAAGCGTCTCCATCCACTATATGCCGAGGATGACCTCCATGTCGGCCAGATCCACTATAAAAAAGTCCTCTGTCACCGTGTGATTTGCCATCGTGATACTCAGCTGAGGAACTAGGTGCGTGCAAGGCAGGAAAGTCCCTCCGGCAACTTTGACCTGAAAGCCCACGTGTGCTTCCATTGGAAGATTTCTTTGTTGTACTAAAGATGAATTTATGAAATTCAATGTAGCTCTACTATCCAGCATCACTGTGACCCTTTGTCCCTGAAGGGTACCTCGCACACGGAAAACTGTGCACCTCGGACTGCCAGCCAAGGCAGTGGATCCTCCACGTTTTATTAAAGCGGCAATCCTCTCCGTATGGTTGAAGTTGGCCATGTCAATGTTATCGCTAGGTTGGATGTCTTCCACTGGCGTTTCCTCTCGATCCTGCTCATCTTCTTCATCGGACATCACTTCGATGTAATGAATTTTCCCTTTCCCGAGGCATCGGTGACCAGGTTCCCAAGGCCCCTTGCAATTAAAACATAACTTCTTTCTTCGGAGTTCTTGTCGAGATGCTTCATCCAGTGATGGCTTCTTGAGTGGAGGTTTGTCCCTCGGGAACGTCGGCGGTTTCGGATGTGAATGAATCCGAGAGGATGAGGATGATGCTGACCACGACGCCATGCTTTGTGGCTTACTGATTGCTTCCATCAAGGTTGACGGGTTGAATCCTTTTACCCAACCTTTTAGTGGTTCTGCCAATCCATCCATAAAGAGAACGACCCGCCTTCATTCAGAAATGTTTGTCACCAACACAGAAAGTCTATGAAACTCTGCGATGAACTGATCTACTGATCCCGTTTGCCTCAGCTGTGCCAAATCTTTGAAATTGAGCTCGAGGTCTTTTCCATCAAATCGTTCAATTAGTCTCTCCGTGAACTCAGCATAAGTCTTTATTTGATCATGCCCAAGAGTGATAGTGCCGTGGTGCCACCATTCGTGCGCAACGCCCTCCAAGTGTAACGCGGCAAATTTAATCACTTCTTCGGGCATAGGATTTAGCTGGAAGTAGGTGTCGGCTTTCATTACCCATGCCTGCGCTAAAATGGAGCCTGAACCGTCAAATGGAGACAGGTTCACCTTACTCAATTTTCTCCTTAGGTCATCGTTAAAATATCCTCCTTTGTTTCCACCTCCTGCATATCTCATTCTTAGATCTGCATAATCCTTGTAGGAGATGTCTTCTTCAAGATTTGCATTCCGCCAATCCTCCCGTATTTCCTCGAAGATTGGAAGTCTCTCTCCGTGATGTGTCTCAGTCTGTGGTGGGAAAGTCGGCATGGATGGTCGAGAGTGTGCAGTGTGAGGGTGTGATCTGCCTGCCACCAAATCTGTGCTATGTCCATTCGGTTCTCCAAAAATTTTGTTTTCCGCCAACTTTTTGAGAGTTTCTTCCATAAGCCGCTGAGTATCAGTGATCTGTGCCTGGTTCCGCGCAAGATCCCTCAGAAGTGCAATGAGTTTGGCACCTGTCGGTTCCGGTTCTCGTTCCCGTTCTTGTTCTTCACCCATTCGATCAATAGAATGTGTCCTTCTCTTTCGGCTATAAACTCACATTCACCGATCACAGGCTGGCAGGATCGATTGCTCTGATACCACTGTAGTTTTCCGAAGCCTCTCTGAATTCAAAAACATTGGAATTCCATGAACATCTCTTGAATATGGAAGTTGGGTGTACAGGAGGGCAGAAGATTGGTCGTACGGCTGATAGCAGATGGTGTAGGGTATGTGTTGAACCATATAGAGCAGTTCTCAGCAAGTTCGTACGGTGGACGTTATTGGCCGTACGATGAGTAGACTATGTCGTACGGTGATTGTTAAGTAGTCGTACGATTGTGTAAGAGGCAACGGTACGCTGTTGAAGACAGTCCGTACAGTGGCTATAAAGGCCATACGGTGGATTTAGAGGCCCATACAGGCAACAGTAGAAGTCATACGGTGAGATCAAAGGGTAATCAGTAGCCCGTACGGTAAGATAATAGGCAAGCTGTATGGATGGATTGTGTAGTAGGTTGACTAAGCAAATACAGATCGTATGGATGGTAAGAAACACAGTTGATGACAAAAACAATGTTGTTCATACACAAGTGTGGAATGTTGAAGGAAGATTAGATGAATTCTGAATATAAGAATAAGACTTGAACACACAAATCCTTCTAATAAGTTTTCCGAGAGAGGGCACTCCAAATTGCCAGATTTGAACAATTAATACATGCAGTGACGGAGTAGGGTGAGGGTTGATTCCCACCAAAACCGTGCAAGCCAAATAGGGAAGGTCTTTCACTTCCGAAATGGCGAATTACAGAGAATCCTAAACAGGAATTCGCAATACAGAGAAATATAGTCCAAAAGCATACCTATCAACTACTACGAGCCGTGCTTAAATACCCATCGGGAAAAAGCTTTTCGAGGGTGTACAAAATTAGCCGACGGCAACACACTCTACTATGACAAATTAAATTTGGGTTCGAGTTAAATTAAACAATCGGCCCGTTACACAAAAATAATTAAATACATTTATTTCTGTTCGGGAACATTACAATGAGACCAGCCATTTTCGCGCAAGATGAAATTATTTGAAGAAGACAAACAACATTAGCGTTGCGTGTTTTTTAGCTGATAATCCTTTGTAACAGCACTGGCTGAGTTGTTAGCTACTTTAGAGAAATACGGCCAGGCACAAGGCGAGCACAGGCATAAGGCTTAGATTACTGTCTTCTTTGGCATTACATAAGCCGGGGAGCCATTTTTGGCTTATAGCAAGTAAAAAGCAATCCCCTCTCGTTCCTAATCCTATCGGGGCTTCTTGATTATGTGATGTAATTCTCATAATTGGACACAAGAAAGCAATGAAAGGAATGCAAAGTCCAGATTTTGAAGGGTAATGGTGGGTTTGTTGCATAGGCATCACTTGTGTAGGTGTCGATCATGTGGAATGATTGAATATTTGAGGAAAGATAATATGTGTGAGTCACTAAATATATTTGGAGTCGCCTTTCGAACCATTGGAGGGAGGAGTTAGTGAGACTGAAACAATAACTACGGTAAACATATTCGTCGGGTTGCAGAAAAAAAATTATCCTTAACAAGTCATGGTTGACACCTGATTGTGCTACCATTGCAGCGTGTCCCATTTCATGTGGTGGCAAGCAGCATTTCATCGTAGCGAAAGTCACAGTCCCTTCATGATCAAATACAAGTATCTTCAAAAAAGGTATTCATTTTTCAGAGGAGCTGGACTCATTTGATGAGGAGGAAACAACAACTTCTGTGACAGCCAGGCAAACAAGGATGGTATCATTCTCATTTGTGGGCCGATATTTTTATACTGGTCGTCTACCATATGGCCAGTTTCTTTTAAAATTTAAATGTCATAAGTATTCTTATTGAACTAAGGATCCGCTAAGTATTTGTAATGAGCTGCGAGCCTGTGCAGAAGCTTCTTGCTTACATTGATTATCAAACTATAAAGGTTGCTCAAGCGATTGGAAAGGGAGTTTGATTTTACAGGTCCACAACCTTGGAAAGGGCTCCAGAGTTACTGATCTTTCACTGAGTACAAACAATTCGTTCTGAGCATTCACTTTCTTAGCTGGCGGATTATGGATGGTATTCATTGGTGTCTGGAGCTGTCTCTAGCATATCTTCATGGCAGCGCATATCTATAGAGGGGAGAGAATTCCTGTTGAACAACAAATTCCTTCAATGCCTAGCATTTTTAATCTCTGCTATGTCTATTTGCTCTCTCTAGTCACACACAGTATTGTGAAGAGGAAGAAATACTTTCAGTTCAGGCAATGACCTGTGCATACGGAGTACTTTAATTATAGAAATTCCATCCTGTTAAGGGTTTGTAAATTGTCCATTATATTGCTGCTACTGTGAAAAGGAATTCAGCTGGATTCTTGGTGTGAAATCACTGTATCTTTATTGTTGTGTTTTTCGTATACTTCTTCCTAGAAGAAGATTTTCTTTAGTACTGGAAGCTGCAAATAAGGTCAGATTTGGCTCTTTTATAATTCCGCAACATTTTTTACCTCGGATATTTCTTTCTCTTTTATAAAAAGCTGGTCATAGGCACTTGAGTACCATATTTGAGTCTCATACATAATGCAAGGCTGGAAATGTTTGAGAATCTCATCACTGCAATTGAGGAAACCGTATGTGTAGACCATTGACAAAAATGCTTGACATAATGCATCTGAAGACTCGTTACTTAGTTCTGAATGTATTGATCAGTCAAGTGTTTCATTAAAGGATTCTTTAGTAATCTTGTTCTCAACTTTGGTAGTTGGAATCAAATTAGAGAATTGGTGTCGCCAAGAATATTGTCACAGTAAGGATTTCATTGTCAATAAAGATCCAGAAGATTACACATGTCAAAAATTATTAGTGACAATGAAATCCTTCCTAGTTTTGAATGTCTACACGTGTAAAGATCACCCAAGGGCGCAATATACAAGCAATTTCAAATACGGGTTGCATTAAGCTTCATACCAATTAACTATTTCTACAGTGTACAGATGTGTCTGGATGGCAGATTTGATAGGGTTTATATGCTGATTTATCAATTTGAGGCATTTATTTCCAGACATACGGAAGGAAATCATATTTCAGCTAATCACATTGCAGTGGGACGGTGGCTTTCTTGAAACGCTTCAGCTATGAGTTCTTCAGTGCAGCAAGTCAGACCCGTTAGTGTATGATTTTGTATGCATTGATACTGGCAAGCAGGTTTTATTGGAGGATGTTTTGGTTTGGGTGTTGCTCATCAAACCTTAGGCATGCAATCAAAGGGTTTGATTTGCTGGATTCTTTCCAAACTATCATTGTAATTGCTGCTCTTTGAAGATAGATTAAATCAGAAATAAAAAAGCAGAATTCTAAAATTATTGATCAGATATTGGATGCCTGAAAATGATGACATAGTTCTTAATTAATGCTAGAAGTTTGTAGTTTATTGAGCAATTTGAATTCGTTCTTATTAGCAAATAACTCCCTTCATTCAAGTATATATTTTAATCAAAGAATTCAGGAAAAAGACAAAAACTTTTAAAACATTGTGAAAACTCAAAAGCCTTGAAAAACTCAGTCAAGTATTTTGCTATGAATTTGAAAATTACAAAAGGGAGTGGGATATTATAAACAGACCACAATCGATAATAAAAGAATGTGAATTGAATCATACAACTGTAGCTTGAAGATTGTGAGACAAATAAGAAAAGAAGCTCCCTATAATACATTTTCAAAGCAATATTTCTACACAACTGAAAAAGAGCTAATGGTCATAGACTTGTAATTATTTCATTTATATTTTCATCAGAAATATTCAAGAAAACCAATCATGCACGCAGTCTGTGTCATACGAACCTGTTTTAAACCATCACAAAAATTGTTATAATAGTATCGTGCAAGGGCATGGTGACCATCTTCAAGTATACCTTGGATTGATCTTTTCCCATACCTATTAAGCATAGAAAGAATCATGTGTCAAAAATTCTATATGTTAAAAAAAGAAATTAGTTAAATATATTCTGTTCAATAAACCCAGCTTCGTTTCACTGTTCAAAATATGATGTCAAAACAAGTAAACAAAACCGCTTTATAGCAAGAAAAATGCACCATAAATGAATTCTATACCAACATATGAGATACTATAATTTTCACCTACCATGCCTGTTTTAAAATCTAACCAAAGTTCACAAGATATTAATTTAGCTTGTCTGCCATTTTATTTGGCATTGACCATTAAAATAAAAATGATGATCAATTGCACACAAGCATAAATGATGATTTCTGGACCAATGGGAAGTAAAGATCCATCATAAGGACCTGATAAATAAATGCTGCTACATTTTTGACATTCATTGCATATTCCTAAATTTGATGTCAGTAATAAAATAACTAAATAATAAAAGTAGAGATGGAAGATAAAACATAGCCTTAACCAAGTAAGCATTTCGTAAATAAATATGAAAATTAGAAAGATTTATACTTTGAGCAAGACTTAGATACATGATGCACAACTGGTAACTGATTGTATGGATTTGGAAGCATAGAATCTTTAATAAATGAAGTTGAAGCCTTTCTTTTCCCAAAAGGAATCAAATTAGATGATTGGTTTAGGTTGAATGTAGTGATATGAGATCTTCTGTAAATATGATATTAAAAACTAATAATGCACCAAAAGAAAAACAGAAAAAAGGGACAAATTCAGTGAACAATATATATGCATGCTCAATTGCATACTTAGTTAATCTTATCAAAATTACACATGGATTGCAGATGCATGCCTATAAAAGCTACTTATTGTCAGAGAACTAAAGATATCCTGTAGTAAATATAAATTGTAGCAGCCAGTTGTTTCCAAACTAAAACCTTTGATGCATTTGAAAAGACAAAATCTCAGTGTAACACCGGTGCTAGGTGTAATGTCCCCATTTGTTGCTAGCATCAGAATTTCAGGGATTAGCCTAATAATGGATCCTCATAGGCTGATGAGGATGGTTAAAGGGTCTTTTGAGGATTGATTCATCTCCAAAATTCAGAGATTTATGGATTTGGCCTTCGTTTAATATCATTTGGACTCCATTTGCCATACTTACTATATATAGTAAGTTAGTTGCAATAGAGGTGGACCCTTTCTATTTTTAGAAAGTGTATTTGGTCACATGGGGAATTATGAGAAGAGATTCCTATTTCAGACAGCATGGCAATCAGACAAGTATTTCAAGAGATATTAAAGTTCAAGTGACTTAAGTGATTTATTTAAATATTTTAATGTTATTATAAAGTTATAAAGTAACTTAAGTGACTAAAAGATGAAATTGGCTTTTAATCCCACATTGCCTAGTTGTTTGTGTCTTCTCTCATATCAAGGTTATAAAAGCATGGAGATACATTGGGATTGACACCATGAAAAATGTTTACATATTGCTTCAAAAGCGGTTGCTTGAATGTGAATGATTGCTTTAAGGATGCAAACCCTTAATAGCAAAGTGGAAGAGCTGGATGTAGCCCCAGCTACTTTCTTGGAGATTCATCTTTAAAGAATTGGTTAAGTATCTATTACTCGTTTTTGGACAGTGACAGAAGGATCATTGGCTAATACAGGTACAGCTTAGTGGAGCTTGTTAGCACCCGTGAAAGTTCATTATGCATTCAGTGTAGCAGCTGTAACCTTTGGAAATATCAGTACTAGTACATCTGATATACAACATAGATTTATATGGTGAAGACAAGAGCTGTAGCAGCTAGGAAGGCGTTTGGGTTGGATACCACGTGACTTCCAGGTAGTTGCAGATGGTGGCATTTATAATACAGAACTCCCACATCAGAACCAGACGTGTGGAGTGAAGGAGATAAAATGCAACAGGTCTGCAGTAGCAACAGGGACTAAGTGCAGATATGGGGGTAGTGACCGAAAATCGAGGTGCAGACCAGAAGAGTGTTGTTAACAGTCGGGGGTGAAGTAGAAGTTGTCGCCGGTCATCCCAGGTTGCATTGGAAGTAGCTGGAGTTGCAGACGGTTTCATAGTTGCTGTCAGCAGGCATTGGCAAGTCGGGACATTCCCCAATCGGGTCACCACAGTGGAAAGAACAGATCACAAGTCGGGAAAATATATACTCCAGGTTCCATTATTTCATTGTTTGGAGTTGAAAAACTTTATTTAAATGCTTTGAATAATGTGTAATGCTATGTGATCTCGTTCCATTCTATTCGCTTTGCTTTCAAACAGTAACCCGTACATAATATTAAATCTGATATCACTGATTTTAAGAACTGTTATTGTAAGTGATCCCCACATTATATAAAACTTCCTTAGTAATATTGGCTGCATTATTAGAGTTGGAATATTTCAGTGGCATCATAGCTTAATACAGGGATTACATGCCAACTGTTTGACAAAATTCCGTTAGTCCAAATTTAAATTTTCTGATCAGACCAAGCAGGGGTTATCACACTAGGGTACGTCAGGACACTGAGACAAGGGGGACAAAGGTTCTCAATTTTGGGAAAGTGGCGGAGGGCCGAGATGGGGGTTGCCGTATACTATACATATAGAACTTGAAATGCTAGACATGAAATGATGTTTCAATATAACATACCAAATAGAAATACTTGAACATAGCAAAATCACAACACAAACCAAAACCATTGAACATTCAACATAGTAACATAGTGCAAACCTAATAATAACATTCAAAATCGAAGTTCAAACAGAAATACAAGTACCCATCCCAATGGCGGCATGGTTGCTGAATGGCAGAGGTCGGGGAGCTTTGGTACTCCAAGTACCTAGTGCGGTAACATATTGGGGATGGTACTTCGAGGTTTTGAGAGGGGTGTGAGTCCCCCTAGTTTCACTGTAGAATCTTAATCTAATAAAAATATTAAGCACAAATTATTTCCCTAACTATAATTCTTGCCACAAGGACCTCTAGCTTTTGTTGGAACCTCATCTTCTTCAGTATGAACAAAAAAGGTACCCAAAAACATATTTTTTATTGGATAGCATGGTTTTCCTACTTTTCATAATCCTAATGCTAAATTATGTAGATTCTACCGATTATGATTACAAAACAATAGCAAAGAATTTGGATAAACCTAAAAATCCAAGGTGCTACATGCAAGTGTATGAAATGTGTCCACCAAATGATGGGTTTTCATATTTGTATTACTCCCAGGATCAAAGATATTTATATGACAGTCATTACAATGTCACTAATTATACTGTATCATTTAATCAAATATCCTTTCTTTGAGCAGTTTAGATTACAACAGATGTTGACCAAAAGTCAAGGATTCTCGCAAGTCAACAAAGTGGTAAGGGGACCCAACTAGGGGTTGTATATCTTAGCAGGGACCTTTCTAAGTTGTTCCTTTGGGACAATCTCCTAATTTTTAAGAGAGGCTTCTATATTTTAGGGCTTAACTAGGAGTTGACCAAAGAGCATCAAGAGACCTCAAGATCATTCTTGAAGCTTCTCAAGGATCATTCCTAAAGCTTTAATTGCAATTCCTATTTTTTAAAGAGGCTCCCTAATTTTAAGGAGACTATCACATCACTTGCTATATTTAGACATCATCGGGATGGCAAATGCATTATCAATTTTTCAGTTTATGATGGTTAGGTATTGGGTTTTGAAAAAAAAATATTAAGTATTGTTGGTAAACAAATTTGTCACTTTGGAATTTTTGATAAAGTGCCCAATGGAATATTGTGAAAAATAGAATACAATAGTTAGTTAGACCACATCAAGGGTGTGATCTTCCTCTATGTTTTTAGGATTGACAGTTCCCTGGTATGATTACATATTTTGGTGTGTGGGAATAAGACTTACAGATAAAATAGAGTATACAAACAATTACCAAGATCTCATTAGTATGACTTATTCAGCTTTACCATTGAAAACTGGAGACTATGCACAAGCATGATCTACGATGAAAATCTGATTTACAAACATCACATATACACTTTGAAGGTACCAAAGAAGAGCACGTGAGAAGTAGACTCAATAGATATGACCATTGCCTTTATAAACTTGAGTAGAGTTCAAGAAAGTTAAATATGTTCTCCTTCAACGAACATGAGATTAAAACATATAAATACATCACAAATTTGGTAAAACTCCCAAAATTTTCTTTGTATTCATTAAGTGAAGTCACACTATTTCAAAATAAAAAAGCTACTCAAATCACAAAGTTTCAAAAAGTCTCTTTATAATCTTTAGAAGTCCCTTATATATATGCACACTTCCTTGTGACTACCAAGAGGTGATAAGTTAATAACTAACTTATTTTTGTGCATCTTGAGCATGGTTAGGAACTCATTGACATACGCGAAAAGAGTGGTTAGGAACTCATTGACATATGTGAAAAGAGTCGATTATCTAACTTTGTTGAAAAGACCAAAATTTTACTAATTACAAACTAAATCCAAGGAGACAATGACTAATACTAAACTAAGGGTATGTACATCATCATCTTCTATTCTATTCACATCAAATTCTAGCTTAAAATCAACTATTTGTTTTACGATAAGCCTCATCAAATCTCTCCTTCAAACCTCAAAATCATCTTCACAATTTTTCTAGAAGTCCTGAACATTAGGAAAATGATTGAAACTAGGACCAAGTCTCAATTCTCTCACAGCATCACCTATACTATCAAAGGAAAACCACATGTCATAAGTATATAGGCTGATTTTGACAATCTACCTCTCAATATCCTTGACGCTTGAATCGGATTCACAAGTGTAGTTCCCAATACCTATTGGGAACTAAATACTAGTAACTTGCTTGTTCCTACAAATTTTGTTAATCTTGACGACTTGTTTGCAAACTTCAATTAATGCCAACTTATCATCTATGAACCATGGTGTCATGAAAGGATGCTCATCACAACCAACCAATCTAAAATTGGTCAGTTTCGGCAATTGAATGAAATAACTCCCAAATTGTTGGATTGCTATTGCCGCCTCTATGAAATCTTGAGCCCAATGTTCCCTTGAGATTCTTTGACTGTTAGCACAGTCAAAGCATCATTTACTCTCTTAAGTGATGGTAATTGTTCTCTAATTGTAACTATGGGTGGTACTCAGAAATTATTGCAGCATCACCATATCTACCTTGCTCATTTAATCTCGACCAACTTTTCATTCCTACAATAGCATAGAAGAGGTAAAATATCATATAAAAACAATGATTTGCTTCAAGCCCCCATATAAAGACTAATCTGAAAATCAGGACACTTGTCTTGTCAAAGTTACAAGGAATTAACACTCCCTCTTAACTTGATAAGTGATAGAAACATATCTAGCAACATCAATAGAGATGACTTAGCATAGATATACACTCTATACCTTTCTGAATTTCAAGCATGATGTATCATTAGACAAATGATACCTGAAAACACATCATATTACAAATCTTGTAATATAAGTTATCACTGGAGCTTGTGATCAAATCACTAAGCATCGTTCGTAATACAAACTATCAAATCACCTAGGCTTGTAACACAAAGTGTTTGACAAGGCTTGTGATATGAAGTATTACCTAAACTTGTGATAACAGTATTGCATAGATATGAAGTATTACCTAAACTTGTGATAACAGTATTGCATAGAATGCAATACTCAGCATAAAGACTAGAGAATAATTAAATTCTCCCTTTACCCAAGTTGTGATGTTTGGAGTTTTAAAAAAAATGTCACTGTCACAACATGATCTTGATTTCGTCCAAGATCTAGATTCTACCACCAACAACCCATTACTAGATTGCCTTACACGGGATAAAATCCAAAGAATAATTAAAGTCTTCCTTTATCCAAGTTGTGACTCATAGGCACACAACATGATCATGAATTAAGATCTGCCAGTACACTGGATAAAATCCGGAGAATAATTAAATTCTTCCTTTATCCAAGTTGTGATTCATAGACATAGAAATGCCTCCATCGCACCATGATCTTAAATTCATCCAAATCTACCAGTAGTTCTCTACTGGTCAAAACATTATCTCAGAGATCGTCACCTCTTATAATGTCTTTATACAAGTGTTCATTATTTCAGATATCGTCACCTCTTAAATAACAAACACAAATGGTGAAGCCCCATAACAGTCAATATCTTGACAATAATATAAATTATCATAAGAATACAAAACAATCCAATCATACCTAGATCTTTCCTCAGATGATTACTCTTAGAGAGGTTTGATAAGAATACATGCTTTCTAATTTCAAGTACTTAAGGATAAAGTCTAGAGAATAATTATAATCTCTCTTTATCCAAGTTGTGATTCATAGACATCAAAATGTCTCTTTCACAACACAATCTGGAATCTATTCAAGATTTGCCAGTAGTCCTCTACTGATTTGAAACACCATAAGCTCATTTGCTATCACTGCAAATTCGTGCTAGAGGATTGTTTTCTATTACTGCAAACTGATGCTGCAAGATTGTTTGCCGAGAAATGCTTCTATGCCATGATGTTTATAAAGGTAGGCCCATCAGATGGTTGCTTACTTTAGATTTTCCAAACTCCTACTGGATATCAAATCTTCTGAGCTCTATTCAAGGTTCCCTTGATGAGATGTCAGATTTCCTCTGAATCCAAAATTCTTTCCTACAAGAACATTCTTCAGAAAAGAAAATCAAAGCATATACTCTTCTTATAAAAAATACAAATGAAAGATATTATAGACATAAGGTAAAAGAGGAGCTCAAGTACAATAGATACATATCTTTCCATCATAACCTTGATGAAAGCTTTTGTACTTTATGAGTATACACCATCTTGGCATGGTACACTCAGTCTGAGTTTGTATAACCTAGATCCTAGTGAGTCAACTCGATCTTCTAGGTACTCTCTCTGACATATAACCTTCTTATAAGATGATATTTATGATTCTTTGCTACAAATTCTTTATTACTCGGGAATCAATAAAGCATGGTCTACTCCCTCTAAGTCAAGATTCACCATTGTAGATCATTTAGCTTCTCCTTTTGCCAGGAAGGCATACCATGCTAATATCCAAGATCTTAGTGTCATAGCATGATGTCACTTTACTCCCTTCTTTCTATGAGAACCAATACTAATAAACTGAATACTTATAAGGTTATATAGAATGCATCTTTTCCAAGTCCACAATCATTAACACTCCCTCTTGGACTTGAGGGAAGACCAAAAATGCCTTGAGTAAAATGATCTATAGTCTCATGATGTAATCTTTATCCATGTGCATCTCATCAGTGATTCTATCTGCAAGTTATCTTCATTGATGAACTCCCTCTCAAACAAAATAATCGAGTTTGTCTAAGATGATAGAATTATTTGTTCTTATTGAAAGGTTCCCTTTTATAGTGGATCAAACTTATTCTGAATGGGAGTTTCCTTTCAGTAGAGTGGCATTCGGCTTACTGTAAATTCTCCAAATGTCTCCATATCCAGGAACTGACAAACAATTTTACACCTGTCGATGATCATCTCAAATCTATCTACAGCCATAATTAATAATGGAGATATTATCGTTTCAAGAAATTTGTATAAAGGCAATTTACAGGTAGGACAAAAAATCAAATCCACTATGCACATCGATACTTCAGATTTTGCAAATGTTATTACAAGTCAAATATGCATTCAATCAGTACACATGCATATTGAATAATTTTGCTCTCCCTTTTAAATTATAGCTCTTAATTTAAACGTCTTTTCCTGCATGCAATTTCCTCGGAGTCTTTCCCAGTGGAAGGAAATCCATGCTTATGCAGTCACTACTAGATTTGACACAACTTTCTCCGTTGCATGCAAAGTTGGCGGTTTAGATGTTACACGTCTCTTTATTTCTCTTTCATATTATTTACTAATACTTCTCAAATACTCTGAAAACTGAGCAATACCATAGTGGGATTCTCAATTCTCCATGTTCGAATCCATATTCAATCTCCTCTACTATAATATAATATAGAGAGTAAAGATGGTAACCATCCCTCCAATCCACGCTCTTCTGAAATTATAAATAAAATGGTACACATCGGTGAATCATCCCTCTCTAACCTCAACTTGGATTGGTTATGGAAGCTTGCCTTTGTTTCACAATTCATTAACACATGTTTGTTGCAAACATCACTGCCACCTTTAATCTTTCGCTGATAATTTTTGCCACTCAAAACAGACTCTACACTATTGGCACACAGCCTTGTCATCTTGCAATAAGTTTAACACTTCCCACACCTTAGCTGCCACATGTCAACTTTCAATGATTTCATTATTTCATTTTTCACTCGAATCTCCATAATGCTCTTTTACCAACCAATCCATCAAAGTAATCAACGCAACCTGCATTAAGCTGGAGAATCTATTCTTACTGCCCTAAAACAGTCCATTCATTCATATTACCAAGAAATACCTGAAGGAAAAAATTCTGCAGGTCTGAATAACCACAGCCTAGTATAGCTGCAAGGTGCGACAAATTATTTATATTAGCCACCAACATTAATTCCGCCACTATGGAAACTCAGTTATTAATGTTTCAATATAATCATCGTCTGCATTAATGTGGCATTCTTCAGATTAATGCCAATGCAATGTTAAGATTCCTTGTCTTATCTATTAACTCGCAATAACATGTATTCTGATGTTTTGTATTTCCTTCAACAATCCTGATATATGTTGTGCAGGCAAGTACTCATTCTTCTGAGAAAATAATATTATACGAAGTGTAGTCCGAGTTCTGTGGATTCAATCTGCACCTTATGAATTTGGAAATAAAGGAGCTCGGCTGTTCCATTCCGCTCTAATGTGAAAAGGGATTACACTCTTGTGAATAAGATCTGAGATTTGCTGAGAGATGAAATCACGGCACCTCCAAATTAGCTGATGTTATCAGAGAAGTCCATTCCTTCTCTCAGTTCCGAATCCAGCTATATGAATAATCTTTGTGCAAATTGCAAATTAAAGTCTATGCCTTGATCGAAATTCTTGTAAAGAATGGAGGTCAGAGGAAACATGCAAGTGTATGTTTAATAATCCGTTAAGCTGTGACAATAATCATATAATTTCAAAAGGAGAACTCTTTGTAAATTACTTTGGTAATCAACTAAAATTAATTTGAATGTTCAAGAATTTGTAGATACCGTGTAATCACTGCTGCAATGAAGCAACATTTGTATGAAATATTCTGTGGAGAAGTTATGTGCCCTGCCTATGCTTTCCTCATGTGGTAACAACTCCAGTATTTAATAAAACTCCTTATGCTCTAATGGAATCATTTACTCTGTTTCAAAGTACGCCCCTTTTGCACATGCAAAGATATGTTGGAACCATTCTATTTGGGTGCATTCTGTAATCATGTCATTTCATGAATTGTGATGTTAAAACCTCCACATTGCCTTAAATGTGAATGGCCATAAGCTGCCATATTCAATGAAGCTGGATGCTCCAACTTGAGTATTGTCATGAAATCGGACTTGTGCATAGATGACTGCAGCAGAATTAAACAATTTAAAATGTGGTCAGGTGGCTGAATAGGTATATGAAAATCATCTCTAACTATTGGAACATCGAAAAGTTTTCCACTCTTTTCATCCAGACAAGATATTTCGGATCCACCTGAGTCTTTCAAGGTGTCTACACTAATCTGATGTTTATCTTACAATACAAGATTATTGTTTAAAGTCAGGGACTTAATATCAACATCTTGTCTATTAAATAAACCCATCATGAAAGATCCCAAACCAGTCTCAAGGCAAATAACTATCTTGTTTGGAAAAGTAATCTTTGATCCATGTTTAAACCCTTGCCCGGATAAATGCCAATTTTTTAATTTCTATGCTTTTGTCTTATATTCAATTTTTTAGGGTTTTTGAACAATAATATTCAAAGAAAAACCTATAATTCTAGAATGAAGATTATGCACAGAAAACATAAACTCCACTGATCTAATTTCCTCTAGATAACAAGCAGCAAAAATACCAAAGCTGAAATTGTACCAAGTCTTTACTTCAGATAATTCTGCTTTTCTTTTGCAATACAATGGAGATAAATGCATAGATACAACAGCTGCAGCAACAATTACTAACACCAGTACTCCTACTATAAATGATACTGAACATAATGAACTAGAATGTCAATTTCCCAAGTCGACCTGCTCCAGTCACAACATTAATAGCTGCTGGTGTAAAGATATGGCTATAGACACCTTCTCCCTGTGCACACTTTGCGAAATACTACTTCAACATTTAGCCTATAGCCCTGCTGATCTCATAATGACGTCTGGAACAACAAGAATCTCTAAAATGCCTATGCTGAACCTGTATTCTCCAATGTTTGTAAGGATCTTCAATTCCTTATCTCTCAATGGCTACTTTGGTTGGGGGTACCGCTGCTGAATCCATTGGTTATCTTCTTCTATACTAACAAGATCAAATGCTGCAATGCTGAGGGCTACGTTCCAATTGCAGATTGCCCCATGGATTGGCATCCAATGGCGGCTGGCTCTTCCAGAGCTCTCACGTGAAGCAATCAAATGTAAAAAATGTCAAAAGATAATCATAAAATGAGGTTACATCTCCTTATATCCCCTCACCAAAATCAACCCTAATTAGGTCATTCCCACTTTGCACTTTAATTAAAATACAATAAAATAATATTTCCCTTATAAAAGGCGTCCAAACTTAGGAAAAGTATTACTTTATTAATCTGTCATAACCCAAGGTGCAAATAGTCTTCGGATAGTGAAAATAGTTTATGATAATTCGAGACCTTTCCAACGAGTCCCCATACATAGGCATATGTTCTCAAATCCATCAGTTATCCCCTTATTACTCCAAAATAGCTATATAAATAGCTTTATTATAAATTATTAAAATGCTAACTTAGGAGAATATTTATATATATTAAAATATTTCCCAAATAGCGAATTGATCGCCAAAACACCTCTACAAGGTGAAACTGATCTCATCACCTCCGGTGACTGATGCAGGATAATTTGAAATAACTGACAGTCTCATCCCTCAAAAATAAAGATACTCCTAAAAATAAGAATGTCTCCGAATCTCCCGAAACTGAAACTATAGATTGATCTTGTAGAGACTCAAGAATGTAACCCATCTCCACCTCCTAAAACGTAGGAAACTCTTACAATTAAGGAACTGCTCTCACTTGCTCTCCTATTGTCTGAAACTCTAGATCCGAACACTATGTACCCTGACTGAGTCCCTAAACACCACTGCCAGCCTACGAGACTCTAATGATAGGCCAACTCTATCGTCTCTGATGTCCACTCTTGAAAGGGGACATGACAATCCTCCCTTCCCGGAGATTGCTTGTCCACAAGCAATGAACAAACTCCCATTGCACCACTCTGATATACACTCTTGGGTGTGTGAAATGAAGCAACACATAAAAGATGGCCCAATCAAATGCACTGCATAGGAATTTACCAGGATCCCACACTGGATGAGAGTGTTCCCACAACCAAGGTGGTAACATATTAGAATCCCTGTGAAACAAGGCATCAAACAAAACAACACCTGGATTCCAACACCATTTGAACCAGCATCCATCCATCAGGTATAAACAAGGATAACTGGAACCTCTATCATGCCATATCTCTCCGCAACCACTATGATACCACCACAAAAGTAATAATCGTCCAAAGCATCATGTTTGCTAATACCCACATCATCCTATAACCATGATCGTGGATGAAGTCTCTGTGATATAGATGTGATAGCCCATGTCGGAAACTGCTTGACATAATGCTAAATCGTTTGCTAGTCCCACCAACCAATCCTCCCAAACTGCTGAGTCAAGTGCCTACAGTCAATAACTCTATCCTCTGAAGATGGGAGCGGACTATCGCAACACGATAGTATAAGCCCTGCTTCAATATCCCCATAGCCTTATGAAGAGCATGAAAATCTGCCATGGAAAATCCTGCACTATCCTGCTCATCAGTCATAAGAGCACTCCAACTGAGTGTAGTTAACATCTGTTGAGTAACATCAAAGTGCTCAACCACTATGTCTACCCTCCTGTCATCAATCTTGAGTTGTCTAATCAAGCGATGAGGAGTCTGAAAATGATAGTTCTCAGGCATGTGTACTACCTCTGAATCTGCATTATGGTAGGATATTGTGTCGAAGTCATGTACATCGCTATAAGGAGTATCCAGTATGCATTCACTAATGCATTTATCCTCATTTATAGTACTGCAACTTTGTACCTCTGAGACCACCTCTGTCAATGATGAAACTGTTGCCACCACAATATGCTCACTCTCATCAGCTCCCCATGTGTCTACACATACAACTGAATCACGATCTTGGGATTCAGTGTCACTATGAGTACACACTACTCTGATTTCTAGGGTATGGTCTAAGAAATCAGACTCATCATGACATGAAGTCTCATCACCCAATGCCTCTGAAATAGCTATGACCAGATTAATCTCTTGTGCAAACTCACCAAAATAATCCTGACCCTCTGTATCACTTGTTGTTCCATCCAAATCAAAGCTGGACTCTTCTTCCGTTGGAAGAAATAAAGATCTAATGGATGATTCGCTTTGTTTCCTTGCATCATCTATCTGATTATGGCATTCTTTGATTCTTTGGAGATGTTGTCTTGCTTGGGCAGCAAGTATCTTTGCTTGCATAGCTCTATCTAACCAATATTTATTCAACCTTTGACAATGTTTTATATCATCTACCCCAAAGTACACAAAATCAAGCTTATGATGACTTGTACCATTCCCATCATCACGTCCCATGCCTGTACCATGTGTACCCTCAAATATAGAATACAAATCATTGTTCTCTTCTTGACCAAAGGATGTCACATCTTGAGGTAACAAAGTTGTGTCACTGCTGCTATGAACTTCAGAATTATTATGATGTGTTCTAGTTATATTGTTGACCCCTTTAAGTGTATTATCATAGAAAACCTCATGGCCACCACTTGCATACGGGCCTTCATGACTATTCTCAAGTGAAAGAGTTACCATATTACAAGGAGGGTGTAAGCTATCGCTGCCCCAAATCAGAGTTGCGGGAGCCTCCTCCATGCTTTCATTACAATCGTCAAACAACACTCCATCTTGATACTTCACATGCTTAGATAGAAGAGGCTCAAAGAAGTCTTCAACTTGGCTTCTATGAGATTCAAAATCAGACTACCTGCATACTAATCTTGTCATCCCATTCTTAAGTTGAATACCATCATCAACATCATTACCTCCATTTGAAATAAATGTTACCTCATGATTTGAACTGCTATTGCAAATTTCAGAATAGGCCTCACACCTTGGTGTCACGTTTCCAACATCTCTAATGGTTTGTCCCCTAATTGTAATGTCTTCCAATTTGTGACCAATGGCTTCTTTATTATCATTTAACATTTCTTTCTTTTTGCTGCTGAAAGGAGCTTGTAGATACCCAGTTATCATCTACTTCAGGTACACCCATAAATTCTATAAAGGAAAGGAGGTTGCGTATCTCCTTAGGAAGAGAACAATACTGATGGTAGCTGCTCATAACTGCAACATTGAATGCCTTCGCAACAGGCATCTTACTTGTGCTTGTTAACAAAAATGAAACCTTAGAGCACCCATTTTTTATTTTTAGCCATGGGATTGGCCTGTAACTGAACTGATTTCTATTCCAATAGGCTGGCAGGTTCTAGGCTCTGATACCACTGAAAGATCTCAAACCAGTCTCAAGGCAAATAACTATCTTGTTTGGAAAAGTAATCTTTGATCCACGTTTAAACCCTTGCCCGGATAAATGCCAATTTTTGAATTTCTAAGCTTTTGTCTTATATTCAATTTTTTGGGGTTTTTGAACAATAATATTCAAAGAACAACTTCTAATTCTAGAATGAAAATTATGCACAGCAAACATAAACTCCACTGATCTAATTTCCTCTAGATAACAACAAACAAAAATACCAAAGCTGAAATCGTACCAGGTCTTTACTTCAGATAATTCTGCTTTTCTTTTGCAATACAAAGGAGATAAATGCATAGATACAACTGCTGCAGCAACAATTATTAACACCAGTACTCCTATTATGAATGATATTGAACATAATGAACTAGAATGACAATTTCCCAAGTCAACCTGCTCCAGTCACAACGTTAATAGCTGCTGGTGTAAAGATATGGCTATAGACGCCTTCTCCCTGTGCACATTTTGCTAAATACAACTTCAACATTCAGCCTACAGCCCTGCTGGTCTCATAATGATGTCTAGAACAACAAGAATCTCCAAAATGCCTATGCTGAACCTGTATTCTCCAATGTCTGTAAAGATCTTCAATTCCTTATCTCTCAATGGCTACTTCGGTTGGGAGTATTGCTGCTGAATCCATTAGTTATCTTCTTCTATACTACCAAGATCAAACGCTGCAATGCTGAGGGCTACGTCCCAGCTGCAGATTGCCCCATGGATTGGCGTCCAATGGCGGCTGGCTCTTCCAGAGCTCTCACGTAAAGCAATCAAATGTATAAAATGTCAAAAGATAATCATAAAATGAGGTTACATCTCCTTATATCCCCTCACCAAGCAAATCGACCCTAATTAGGTCATTCCCACTTTGCACTTTAATTAAAATACAATAAAATAATATTTCCCTTATAAAAGGTGTCCAGACTTAAAAAAAGTATTACTTTATTAATCTGTCATAACCCAAGGTGCTAAATAGTCTCCGGATAGTGAAAATAGGTTATGATAATTCGAGACCTTTCCAACGAGTCCCCATACATAGGCATATGTGCTCAAATCCATCAGTTATCCCCTTATTACTCTGAAATAGCTATATAAATAGCTTTATTATAAATTATTAAAATGCTAACTTAGGAGAATATTTATATATATTAAAATATTTCCCAAATAGCGAACTGATAGCCAAAAAACCTCTACAAGGTGAAACTGATCTCGTCACCTCCCGTGATTGATGCCGGATAATCTAAAATAACTGACAGTCCCATCCCTCAAAAATAGGGATACTCCTAAAAAATAGGAATGTCTCTGAATCTCCCAAAACTGAAATCATAGAATGATCTTGTAGAGACTCAAGAATGTAACCCATCTCCACCTCCTAAAATGTAGGAAACTCCTACAATTAAGGAACTGCTCTTAACTGCTCTCCTACTATTTGAAACTCCAGATCCGAACACTGTCTACCCTGACTGAGTCCCTAAACACCATTGCCAGCCTATGAGACTCTAATGATAGGCCAACTCTATCGTCTCTGATGTCCACTATAGAAAGGGGACATGACACATCACCACGTGCTACAAGCTGCAACCCTTATGCTTCCACATTTTGGATTTTGGCGGAGGTTGTGGATTGGTTTTTCACTTGTCAGCTTCATTTGCTAGTGAACCCATTTTTAGAATTTTTTCTTTAACTCTTTAAACACTCCACTGCTCTGCATAGGATCCCAAAAACTTTGAGCCAAGCACTTTCTATGGTCGGCATACGTTTGTATATTCTATGAGTATTTTGTTCATGTCGTCTTTGCAGTTTTATGTGTGCTTCCATATTCTGACTGCATGTTGAACAGAGTATTTCCAGTTCTAATCATAGTTCCAAGAATCACGGCGATTCATGCGATTCACGCGATTTGGCGATTCGATTCAAGCCAAACGATTTTTTGTGAATCGGTGAATCGAATCAGCGATAAAAGGTTTATGAAATAAGTTACTCACTAAATTTCAAGGGTTTTTTTAATTTTCCGATTCATGGCCGATTCGATTCCGATTCATGGCTGATTCACGATTTGATTCGGCCTTACCGATTCCGATCCGATTCCGATTCTTGTTACTTTGGTTCTAATATATGACCAAAAGAAAGACCCCTTCTCTTAAACTTTGGTGAATGTTTGCATCAGCAACATGCATCGGTTTTTGTTTCTATATCACCATTTCGCATGTGGCATTAAAAGTGGCTCGAACCACATTATTCCCAAGCAACATGTGCCTTAATCATTTCCATAGTCCTCACAACAATTCCATTTGATGCAGGCTTCGTCGAATCTGGTTCATGTGACAACATCTTTGAGAAGCATTATCATACCTTCTCAATATTCATGTTCAGCAGGAAAAACTTGTGAACCATTGGTCGTGTACTGACAAGTGCTGCAGATGATATGCTTGAAGATTTGTAAAACTGTTTTTGACAAATTGGTCTTGATTATATTGTGCAATCATCTTATCTCATTCCTTGAAACGGCATCCCCGTGAGGCACTCTATCAAACAACTTGTGTGCATTCTTAATGTTTCTGTGCCATTTTACTATGGCAGCAGCTACTATAAATAGTCATGTTTACTTTGGTGGATGTTCAATAAACAGCTCCCAAATTCCTCCGTGCAGGAAGTAACCAGCAATGATTGCTTTACACTTGCTAGTGCATTAACTTGAAAGTTTCTTATTCCACTGTTGTTACAAAAGCTTCCATCGTAGCATAGGCAGCGAGGATAGCGACAAAGAACTTGCCTCTGTATCTGCCAATTTCTTTTTCTTGAAAATTACTGAAACCCTGTTTATCAACCTTGGGTGTATATCCTTTATTCTCGAGCATCACATCCATTCAGAATGCCAACAATGATTAAAATGTTAATATGTTCTCAAGAGCAATTCATCAACTCAGAGACTTTAACAGCTTCGTTGCACAATTCAATTTGTATATAATTTATAATTGCACTTACTTCGCAAGACCACAATTTGAAACATTTTGTCAAACTATTCACATGCTAGGTCTCAGAGGTAATTGTGGCTGCACTATATGAATATAAATCTGTGTCAGTATACTTTGACAGATGTCCATACGCTGCTCCACAACTACTGTTTCATTAAAACGTCCAAGACTCGAAATAAAATAGGCCAAGCCAAACCATCAAAACGTCATTTGACTTGCTTCTTGGGCAGGTACATAGCTACAGTTGTCTGAAGTCCAAGTCATAATAGTTTCTTCAAATCTTTCATACTGTAAGTGAAAAATGATTATAGTTTGAGCTTTGAAAAGTTTAAAATGTTTAATTTTTGAGCATTCCCAACCTTTGTTAGTTTGAGGTGCTCAAATTTTAAGCACTCGCAACCCTCTTAAGTTATGTATGCTCATTTTTCAAAAACTCAAAACCTTTATGTATGCTCATTTTTCGAGCACTCAAAACCTTCAAGTTATGTATGCTCAAGTTTTGAGCATAATGTTTGAATCTAGTTATGAGTGCTTGATTTTTTAGTACTTGGAACCAAATTGATTTTGATTGTTCAAATTTTGAGCACTTTTTACATTTTTAAGTTCGGATTGCTTGTATTTTGAACATTAAGAACCTTTTAAGTTAGAAAGTTTGAGCATTCTGAGCTATAACTTGCTGTCCTCTCACCATTTTCCACAAAAATTGGTTCGTTCCGTTGGTATGATCAAGAGTAATATTTAAACAATTTAACATAATTATTTCTCACAAATTAAAACTTGAGCCATATATTTTGTTGGAAGCATTAGACCCAAATAAATTGTAGCATTGGATTGTACAGGAAACAAGGCAACAAGTATAAAGGTATAGACTCTAATATTCAAAAAATAAAACAAAGTGATTAATAATGTCACTTCATAATTAATTATTCAAGTACTAAAAGGACCGATGTCCTACAAAGAACATTTGTTTTAAAAAGGGGGACATTGAGGGGCATTAACACATCAATAAAAAAATAGACTTAATTAAATAACATGGAAACCCTAAAAGAGTCAATTAGGGTTTGAAGTCAATAATGCAGCACAAGGAGGTACCATTTCATTATTATGAGATCAATTTCAGAAAAAATTCATAGAGCAGCTCTTGCAAGGTATTTTCTAAGGGTGAAAACCCTTGGAGAATTGTGAGTTGGATGAAAACCCAGTTCTAATTTGTGCTACAATGGATGATTCACAGGCAGATTTCACAAGTTTTCTTACAGCAACAAGATTTTTAGGGTTTGGTCAATTCAGATTAGAATTATTTAAAAATAAAATGTCACTTGGAGATCGATTGAGCATTGTTTGATGTAATTTTTGCAAGATTTCCTCTATGAGTTAGTCGCAGCAGATACAGGATGATTTATGAGCAGATTTTAAAAGGTTGCAGCTTCCTAAGCCAGTCATAGCATTCAACTTCCAGCCATAGCACTCTTCCTACAGGTCGTATCGCCGGGATCTGACATTGAGGTCTGTGCAATATTCAGTATTAGCAATTATCAATAGTAAATTTAGGTTCATCAAAATCAGGAATGATATGTGGATCAGTTTTCTTATTCCTCTTGAGAATTGACAATCCGAGGTGACAACCTTGCCTGTAAGGCTAGGCACAAGTTTAGCATTTCCATTATTTCTTCCATTATTTCTTTTTAATAATTATTGTTGATCAGAAATAAAACATTTGGCACCACCTTAGCAAGTTGGATGTCCCTATTCTTGTGACTCCGCAATTTAATGAATAAAACAATTTCCTAGTATATATCCCTTGCTTTTTATAATTGCAGATATAGGGTTTTTATTGCTGGTATAAATATATCAGAACTTAAAAAATATATATTATACCTTTAAATATTTGCATTTTGGAATCAAAGACATTGTATCTTGCATATGATTCATTGTTAAAACCCAAACAATCACTTGGCAATTAAGTTCCAAACATAACCCTTGCAAATAAACTCAAAAGACCAAAAATAATCAAAAAAAACAGATCAGGTCTTGATGGGGATCCTTTAGTGGTATCAGAGCTTGAATTCTGCTAGTCTGGTGATAGAATTCAAGTTGTGTATACTGTTGGGTGGATATTTTGCAACCAACAATTTTGTGAAAAATTCAGTCACAAATTAGGATGACCAGCCACAGCGTGTGAGACAGAGTCTCTCCTACCTTAAAGAAAAGGATCCCCCTTCTCACCGTTCCTTGGATCAACTCAAGGTAAGCAAGAAGTTCAGAGATTTTGTATGGGGTGTTACCAATATTATTTCCTGTTAGCTTTTAGAAAAGAATCCACTTACCCATAGAGCAAGTAATGGGCAAGATGATATATCTAACTACACTTCTATCTAGCAGCTAGAAATGGCGATACCGATAAACCAACACTAACTCAAAGGTTGATTAAAAGCGTACCAATTTGGCTCTAAGTCTTGTTTTAACCTATTCTAAAACCTCTACCATTGGGGCACAAAGACTTCCAAAAGTAGAAAATTCTAACTACTTTTCGTGAATTTGAGATGGTAATACAAGCTACAGTTAAAGTTCCTAGTATATGTATCACCACAATTGCTCCCAGTCAAAGCTTCAACTCCAATTGCTTCTTAACTCACTATGATCTATTTATTCAACACACAATATAACACAAATCAACAATAATAGGCACAAACTACAGTCAAAACTTCTAATTTGCTCTATCACAATTGCTTCCAGTCAAAGCTTTAAATCCAAATGCTTATTTTCTTTATTTTTCTCCCAATTTCATACTATACAATCAAAGTTATGCTTGCACAAGTTTAGCAGAGCTTTATTGCAAAGACTTCCAGAAGTAGGAAAATTCTAACTATCTTTCATGAATTTGAGATGGCAATACAAGCTACAGTCAAAGCTTCTAGTCTATGTATCACCACAATCGCTCTCAATCAAAGCTTTGGCTCCAATTGCTTCTTAACTCACTACACTCTATTATTGAACACACAATAATAACATGAATCAAAGATAATAGGCACAAACTACAGTCAAAACTTCTAATTTCCTCTATCACAATTGATTCCAGTCAAAGCTTCGAATCCAATTGCTTCTTTTATTCATTTTCTCCCAATTTCATACTACACAATCAAAGTTATGCTTGCACAAGTTTGGCAGAGCTTTATTGCATACAACAAAAGATGATTTTTGCAATGAAGGGGCACTCCTTTATATAGGCAAAAAAGTTGAGAAAAAGATGAAGGAAAAAGTGGGAGCAACTCAACCAACTTTGACCCGATCAAACTAAGAAGAGAAAATCTTGGATTACACGTCATAAGGACATGTAAATCGTATTACATGTAATTACACATTTTGATGTAATATATCCTCTTCATCTACAAACTTGGAAACGAAAGAAGGAAGAAGATGGAAGAGAATTAAAACTTTGATTCCGAATGAATCAATCCTATATATTGTCGGCAAAGGCCTTGTACCTGATGATGCAATCCCGGATAATAACAGGATCGGGAGTTCTTGTATTTCATGCCACTACACTCACCTCGACAATCATGGTGTTGTGTCTTTTGATAGCCTCTGACTCTCTTTGCTGAATTGCCCGTTGTCATTTGAAAACTTGATGTGATCAAGCTTTTCTCGCTCAAGTTGTCGTGAATTCTCCTTTGTAGATTGGCACATTCTGGAATCTCTTAACACTTTGAAAACCTTCTTGAAAGTGTCCGAATGTAAACTCGGAATAACTTTCTATCAGCACCTCAAACTTGTTTTTTTTTAAGCGAAGTGCTTGGCAGATTCCCACACGAACTCAAGTTCTCGGACAATCATTGGAAAAATGGAGGCCAAATGAATTACCACTTTTTTTATTCGAAGCACGCCTTCTTTACTGGATGTCTTCATTCTTGATAGAAATTTTGGCATATCTTGACTTGCTACAACATCAAACTTTCAATGGGATTGAATCCATCATTTGAAGATATGGATTCTGATTCCATGAGAATATTGGCAAAAATGGATCTCTAAGGAACGGTATATTCAGAGTATTGATTAGATACTCGTGGAACATATGCAATGAATTGGATGTGATATGGAAAGTACATGCAGAGGGCTAAAATGGGACTTAGGAAGATGGATGGCATGTAAATGCATATGGGAAAAGGATGAGTTCTTATAAAGATGCCTTGAGGAATGAAGGTTGGGCGTATGGGAATGTGTGCAAATGATAATGAAGGATGAGATTGCACGTAAATGTGGATGGAGGGTGAGATTACATGTAATCGCATGTAGAGAATGAGATGCAATGTGGCATAACATGAAAAGTGGAATTACATGTAATTGCTCTTGAAGTGTAATTGCACATGAAAGGAATGGATGCAATGTGCCTTGGCATGTAATGGTGAATATGGAATGAAATAATGCACTTGCACGAAGAGGTGGAAGGTGGAGTGAAGTGAAACATACTCAAATTCTTGGGAAAGAACTTGCAATTTCTTCCAAATGAAAAAAAACGACAAAGCAAACAAACAAACAACGAAAACAAGCACAAAAGAAACATTTACTTTTGGTTTTAGAGTCAAACATGCCAAGAGGCAAGTTTCTTCAAAATGCAAATTTGAATTTAGAATTTAGGATAAAAATAAAAGTACGAAAATGAGAATTTTCATCATATTTAAAGGCAAAATGAACTTTTTATGCCATCTACATCAACAAGTGTGCAACATCAAACTAAAACATGCATCAAAACAGCAAGATAAACATGATAAGCCAGGAATGAAGGGAAAGAAGTTCCAATTTTGAAAAATTCTTAAACAAATTTGGACCTTTTCAAGCTTGCAATGATGAATTCGAAATGAGCATTCAATGAGGCATTTTTGGATAAGAATGCCCAAAACGTGCCCTACAATCCCTCAAAAAACCAACATTTTTAATAAATGCAACCTCATGGGATGTTTTTCATCAAAAAAGTATTTCCAAACTACTCCAAAGTAAATTGTTTTTGCGAAAGAAGGGCAAAAACATGTTTGCCAATAGCATGATCATGTAGGAAAACTCCAAAATGCCCCTTCCTTAGCTAAAAACGTGATCAAAATCAACCAAGAATGAGCGTTTTTGCCAAAAACGTAGCTTCAAATTTTCATGAAATGCAAAAATTTCTTTATGGATTTAGATGCCAAATGCATGGGAATGCATTCAAATGTAAAAATGACCATAGGTAGAAGATTTACTTGACTTGGAATGAAGAAATTTGGAGATCTCAAGCAAAAACGTGTTCTTGGAGAAGGGTAAGTGCATGAAAATTTCCCTTCAATCTTCAAAATTGGGTTTCTTGAGGACATATGCATGCATTTGAGGACAAATTGTATCATTTGGGTGCCATTACATGTTCTAAAATCTTCAAATACAACTCCTTAGTAAAATCGCACATTTTGGGTGCAATTCCATGTTTTAAATTTTGCTCAAAAATGACCTTAGGTGCAAAATCGCACCTTTTGGAGGTTACCACATGTTTTGAAAACACTCAAATATGCATATCTCACCTTTTGGAAGTCGCTGCATATTTTAAAACACATGTAATGACATGTTTTATGTGTTTTCAAATGGCATTTTTATTCAAAATTGCATCTTTTGGGTGCAATTGCATATGTTGATGAAAATGTGCTTGTAGACATGTTATGCACAACTTAAGTGATGAATTAAGCACATGTCAATTTAATTTTTGAAGAAATATTATTCAAATGGGTCATAAATAAATTATAATATTTACAGTATATATTGTGCAAATATTATTTTAAAAATAATATTTATTAAGATGTTTTGAATTAAAACTGAAAAATTTAATTAAACTATATAGTTAATATAGTCACTTAAGTGAAAATTAAAAAGCAACTCAACTTAAAAATATAACATAAAGTGCTCTATAGTTACTTTAAGCGAAAAATTAAAAGGATAAAGTAACTTAAACACATAACATAAAGTGAATTTATGTTCTATTTTTCAAAAAATGAATGTCAACTTCAAAATATAACATGATACTTTTAATTCATGCAGTTGCACATAGAAAGTCCACTTTCTGGGGACTAAAATGGTCATATCTTTTAATTGCCAACTACGATTAAGCCTTAAGATAGACCGAATCGAAGGGAAAACCGAAAGCAATAACTTGAGCAAAACCAAAGGACCAAAAACTAACAAACACACACTCAAAAACGAGAAAAAGGATGTTGAAGGCTTAAAAAATCAAGCATAGGCTCAATAAATATAAAAACTAAAAAGACTTGAAGAAAACTTTCAGTAAGAGGAATCATTATATCAATTGGGGTAGATTGATTGATCAATTAAATAATGAACTAAACTCAGATAAATGTGAAACTAAGTTGAAAAGTTTCATACTGTTACCTACATTTTGTCTTGACAAAATGCACGACAACATATACTTCATTGGATTTGTTTTCATTTTGAACAATGAGATTTAGTCATCATGGAATGGCTTTCCCAGCAATAAACAAGGATGGGAAGAAATTTTACAAACACAAAATATGATTAAATGTGAATTGCAGAATTTTATGACATAATATCAAGGAAATTTGGACATGCTAATGGTTCATTTCCATCTACTAGAACAAGAATCGTCATTTTTCACCAACAAATAAATCAACTGTGGCAACCTATGACAAGTATCACTCTCTTCGTCAAAAGATACAAGACATACTCTCTTTCACACAATTCTTGGGTATAGCAGATGAGGAAGAAGATGACGATGTTTTCAAGCCCTCAACAGCAAAATAGAAAAGAAATATCAAAAGATAGTAAAGAAGCCACTGGAATGGAAAAGTTTAATCTGCAAGAACAAGGAAGAAGAATCACTTGTTTGTAGTTTGCAGCCTATAAATGATCACAATGAATGCAAAAGCCAGTCATGATGTGAGTGTCCTAAAGAAAAAGAAATGTCTGTCTTTGGGGTTCACAGCACGCCATTGAGTCATCATGTTGGACACATACTGGAAGAGATTACAATAATGGAATAGTCCAAGAAAACATAACACCAAGGTATGACATCTAGCTAATTTTTGCAATAGCAGTTTTATTCATGAGGTAGCATCAATTTCACATGAAGTTAACAATGTTATTGATTCTTCCTATGATGGTACTCAAGTTGAGAGTTACAAATAAAATATATATTGTAGTATCAATTTCACATGAAGGTAACAATGTTGTTGATTCTTCCTATGCTGGTACTCAATTTGAGAGTTATGCATGAAATATATATTCTAGATACAAACCACAAAAGGCCTGATTTTGTTCACCATACTATGGAAAATGTTAAAAGGACACAAGGGTTGTGTGATGGGTGGTCACTAAGAGCTAAGAAATCCAAATTGCTTGCTGTCCAAGCAAGACAGCAGTTATAAGAGGTCAAGGCTTTATGCAATCAGGTTGATAATAAAAGAAGACAAATAGAGTCATAAATCGTATCCGTATTTCTTCCAAGGGAAGGATGTACAGATGATAAAAGAGCTTCTTGAGGAAGTCCAAAAGAAAAGGATGTTGAGTTGTGTGAAGAAGAAAGAAGGGACAGTTCAGGAAATTCAGTTTGGTCTAGTTTGCATCATTAAGTTTCTTAGTTAGTGGTTCGAGTTTGGTTCGAAATACAGATTTGAAAAAGCGGTTCGCCAGTATGGCAAAATTTTGGAAAAGGTTTTGGGTTCGTTCATATAAAAAACATGTAAAAATTATTAAAAAATTATATATATACATATTTATGAAGCCTAGAAGGATAGAGTATCATAATATGAATACCCTACAAGTGCTTTATTAGCACTTCTCAAAATTTGCTTGAAATATGGAGAGCGAACAAGATTAAAAGACAGCCCATTTCCATACAAGCGTCTTGGCCCATCAATGTCGGCAATTTCCCTACTCTAATTTTGAAATGCAGTTTCAAGTGTTCCCTTTCTTTTGTGTCAAATGGGTGCTTCATTTTGAGAATCAGGGTCAACTGAGGTAGTATAGATGGGGTGATTTTCTATCACAACATTTGGGGTGGATTTCATTCCTTTTGTTCTTTTCTTATTCTTATTGCCATCAATGGCATTTTGTCTAAGTTCCTCTCTCTCTTTAGCTTGCTCATGCTCTTCAATATATTTTAATACTATTGAGTTTGGCACACATGCATTTTTTTTTCCTAGACACTTCTTCGCTCCCCTACCAAGGTATCCACACAAATGACCCACCACACGATAATATGAACTATTTCTTTATAAATCACAACCTCGACATTTCCAACAGAAGCCACCACCTTCTAGAAGAGGTTCTAGAATATCTACATACTTCCACAAAGGAGAATCAGATGGGCTCCTTTTCTTTGTGGGATATTGGCATTGCCTACTGAGGAAGATGTAGATTCCTTTGAAGCTCCTTTTCCTATGATAAGAAATTGTGTACATATTGACATATTGATATTATTATTAAGAATAAATTTTAAAACTCTAGCCTTTAATATTTATGAAATATTGAAACAAAAGCAAAATAGAACAAGAACTTACCTCTTCTTGACATTGTAAGCTTGTAACGATGTAGCAATGAGACACAAACACTTCAATATAGCTAACAATCTAGTCTTCCAACTCCACCTTGTACAAACTTCTTTTGCGCAATTGTTGGGTGGATATTTTGCAACCGACAGTTTTGGGTAAAACCCAGTCACAAAATAGGATGACCAGTCAGCATGTGAGACAAAGCCTCTCCTACCTTAAAGGGAAGGTTCCCCCTTCTCACCATTCCTTGAATCAACTCAAGGTAACCAAGAAGTTGAAAGATTTCGTAAAATGGGTGTTACCAATATCCTTTCTTCTTAACTTTCAAGAAAGATTCCACTAACCCATGGAGCAAGTAATGGGCAAGGTGAATCTCTAACTACACTTCTATCAAGAGCTGGAAACAGTGATACCGATAAACCTTCACTAACTCAAAGACTAGCTAAAAATGCACCGGTTTGGCTCTAAGTCCGATCGTACTTCTATATGAAAAAACTTTACAATTAGGGCACAAAGACTCCTAAAGTTAAAAATAACTTAACTATATTGAGAATTAAGAAAGTATAAGCTACAGACAAAGCTTCTAGCTATATATTTCCACAATTGCTCCTGGTCAAAGCTCTGGATCCAATTGCTTCTTAATTCTTTTATATTCAATTCACGAGATACAATTACCAAGAACACAAGATAACATGAATCAAAGATAACTTAGATGAATTATAGACAAAGCTTATAACTCACACAAGTAAGAATCTCACTTAATCAAAGTTAATTCTCAAATGCTCCTTTGTATTCACTATCTCTCAAAATAGTGCTACACAAACAAAGTTTTGCTGGCACAATTTCTCCAAAGCTCTCTTACATAAAGATAAAGATGATTTTTACAAAGAGGGGCCACTCCTTTCTATAGGCACACAAGTTAAGAAAAAGGTGGAGGAAAAACTAGAAGCAACTCAACTAACATTGACCTAGTCTAACTAGAAGGGAAATTATAGGGTTACACACAACTGCATATGCAACTCGCATTACATCTTTTTACATATATGTAACTCGCATTACATGTAATTACATCTTTTCATGCAATGCATCCTCTCCAACTACAAACATGAAAGAAGACGAGGAAAGCCGGAAGAGAATTGAAACAATCCTAGGGATTGTTATGAAGAACCTTGTACTTGATGATGCAATCCTAGATGATCACAGGATCGGAAGTTCATGTACTTTGTACCGCTGCGTTCACCTTGATAACTATGGTGTTGCGTCTTTGGATAACCTCTTACTTTGATGAATTGTCCGTTATCATTTGAAAACTTGATGTGATCCAGCTTATCTCGCTCAAGTTGTCATGAATTCTCCTTTGTAGATCAGCACAAACTAGAGTCTCAGACACTTTGAAAACCTTCTCGATGGTGTCCGAATGTAAACTCGGAACAACTTTCCATCAACACCTTTTTTTTTAAGCAAAGTGCTTGGAAGGATGGAAATGCTTTGAAACATGAAAGTGTAATGCATGGGAATGCGTGCAAATGAAGATTGTTGATTTTCAAAAGTGACTTAGGGTTTTCAAGATGTTATTGCATGAAAAATGATTATATGTAAGTGCAACATGCAACAAGGGATGAAAAGTGAGATGTGATGCGAAGGCGGATGGAATATGCACTTTACATGCAAGTGCAAATGACGATTGAGATGGAAAGCATGGAAAAATGTGGAAACATGTAATTACTCATGAAAGTGTGAATGCATATGGAGAGATGGAAAATGGAAAATGGAAGAGGATTTCAAAAAGTGACTTTAAGTCAAAATCGGACCTTTTAAATGCAATTACACGTAAGGCTTTTCGTATAATCGTGTCGTGTGAGTGAATGTGGAAAGTGAGATGAGTGAAAATGGAAGTGAAAAATGGGATTACATGCATGTGTTGATGGTGAATGAGATGGAAAACATGTAATCGCATTTGGCGGATGAGATGTGAAGTGTTGTGACATGGAAAGATGGAAATGGAATGTGGAGTGAAGTGAAACGTGCTCAAGTTCTTGGAAAAGAACTTGCAATTTCTTCCAAAAGAAGATAAACAAATAAGCAAGCAAGCAAATAACGGAAAACAAGCACAAAACAAACACATGCCTTTGGTAAAAGACTCAAACATGTCAATATGCAAAGCACTTCAACATGCAAATTCGAATTTGGAATTTCGAGAAATTCCAAAAGTGTGAAAATGAGAGTTTTCATCATTTTTTTAAGGCAAAATGCACTATTCATGGCATATATATGGACAAGTGTACAATAACAAGCCATAATATGCATGGAAATAGCAAGATAAGCATAAATTGTTGAGCAAGTTTGAAAATGTCCACTTACTTGGAGATTAATGAGCCAAAATAGCAAGTTTTATAGACTTGAAGACCAATTTTCCCTCAAATCCGGATTTTCAAACAACTTTTTGACTTCTTTTGTACTTGCATGTAATGGACATTCAATGGTCGAATTTGACATGAGGAGGCCAAAAACGTGGTCTCCAAAGACAAGAGCATGTATTAAAACTCAAAAACGACCCCTCTTGATCCAAATGTATGGGCTGCAATAACATTTTTTGAGTTTTTTAAACAAAAAACATGACTTTTTACTGCAAAAATCTAGGCCGCTTTTGCAAAAACGTAACCAAAAAATGCATGTTTTTGAGTCATTTTTGACTTGTGAATGCAAAAACAACTTCCCCAGATGCAAATACATAGATCCAAAAGCAAAATAATAACTTCAAAACGCATAAAAGTAAATAAAAAACCTCAATTTTCTGGGCATTTTAAGCAAAAACGTCATTCATAAAAGGCATGAAACAAAAACGTTTTGGCTTTTAAACACCAAAACATGAGTGACAATGTAATGTAAAACACTTAAAAAGCCAAATCGATTCCTCTTTGGGCCAAAGCTTGAGCCAAAAATGATGTTTTTTGAAGATTTTTCCAAAAACGTGCCCCTAGGAGTTTGAATTTGAAAAAACACTTTTTAGCAAGACAAATTTATTTTTGATGTTAGAAAATCCATTGCCAAGCAAAAACGACCCTATTGGAGAAGATCTCATGCTAATCTACCAAGTAAATCTCTCACAATGAGCAAAATCGGATTCTTTGAAAGCAAATGTATGTGTTCTTCCAAAATCGGACCTTTTGGGGTGTTATGCATATTTTAAAATATGATTTTGATCAAAATCGGACCGTTTGGAGTGACTTGCATATTCTAAAAACTTTCAACAAAGAAAATTGCACCTTTTGGAGTGCATAACACATTTTAAAATATGCATATGGTCAAAATCGGACCTTTTGGGGTGCAATTCATATTTTAAGTTGTATCTCACTTTTTTGATGCAATGACACAAAAAGGTCCACTTTTGATAGTGTTATGCATGTTAAGTTGAACTTTATATGTAGTGACATATAAAATGTCCACTTTTGATCACTTAAAATCATTTAACAAACATATATCCATTTAATTTCATTAAAAAGTTACTTTAATGGGACATAAACAATATTTATGTATCATATTAAAAATATAACACATAAATATGATTTAAAAATTAACATTTCAATGAGCGTTTGACTTAAAAATCAAAAATTAAACTGAAACTATATATTTTATATAGTAACTAAGTTAAAAATCAAAAAGTAACTCAACTTAAAATTATAACATAAAGTGCACTATAGTTACTTTAAGTGAAAATTTAAAAGATAAAGTAACTTAAAAACTTAACATAAATGGAATTTATATTATATATTTCAAAAAGTGAATGTCAAATTAAAAATATAACATGATATTTTTAATTCGTGTCGTTGCATCAAAAAGGTCCACTTTTGAGACATTAAAATGACCATAACTCTTGACTAACAACTTCGATTAAGCTCTAGGTTAGATCAAATCAAAGAGGAAACCGAACGCCATCACATAAGCAAGATCAAAGGACTAAAAACCAACAAACACAAACTCAAAATCAAAGAAAAAGACAATGAAGGCATCAAAAATCAAGCATAGTCTCGACAATCAAAAAAATGAAAATGACTTGATGAAAGCCTTCAGTAAAAGAGTTTATTATATCAATTGGTGTTGTTTGATTGATCAATACAAACCAATTAAATAATGAAATAAGCTTAGAGAAATGTGAAACTAGCTTGAAAGAGTTTCATGTTGTTACCAATATTTTGTGGTGACAAAATGCAGGACAACAGCAATCACCTATTTGCACACCACAAATGATGTTAGAAGCCAAAATAACCTACTTAAATTCATTTTTTACGGCAACTAAACCTCAAAACATATTAAATTTGTTATAAAAAGTGACTTGAAAGTCATCCAACAGCTGAAATTCGTCCCAAATTCGTGACGGGTTTGATCTAGGCAGCCCAAATTCGCCCGGATTCAAATTCTAGGCTACAGGTTCAAACCAACCCAGGGAAATTCGTACCCTGGTCGAACCTATTAAATCTGTAACGTGTTAGCATACTGATCTGATAATAGATCGATTAGATCTGATATAGCATGATAAGTAAAGCACTAAGTCTTTGCATTGTTCTCTTTATAAGATCGGCATCTATCCTTAGGATTTTGGTTTAATACTAATCTAACAACATTGTTTATGTTTGTGATTAATATTTAATTATTCTTAGAAAATCGCCGACTTCCAGAGGTTAGTCAAATGACTTTGGAAGAGACATGTCCTTTTTTAAGGACATGTCCCATGATTCCTATATTTACAAAGGGTAAGGATGAAGTCTAATAGCACACAAGAACAAAGACAAGTCTGCTCCTTAGTCATTACTGCCCACACTCGAATTGCAGAAGTAAAAGACAGAATTCTAAATTACATTTCTAATTCAATTGAAAGCAATACTTTGAAGTTATTCTCAGCAAATCAAAGGAGAAGAATAAGATCGAACCTAGTCTATATTCAGTCATAGGAATTGCAGAAACTTTACAGAACTTGGGTCGAACTGGACCCGAATTTCGAACCCAGGCAAGGTTCTTGGGCCAATATTGCGAACCCATGTAACTAAGTTAAGTTTATAACTTCCCACTTTTAGAGAGCTCCTTGAAGGCTCAAAACAATGATGATAGTATTTAAACACTTGATAGGCCATCCACAAAGATATGACCATGTGTGTGAAATGGCATATACTTGATTTCATTTCAATTATTTATACATCATCTACAGTGGAAGGACAATTGTTAAGATCTTATGAAGCATTTTGTTCCTAAAAGCTAAACAAAGAGCCTATCAGGTTGCTTACTAGAAAGGTCTTGCATTTTGATGATGTTTGGTTTGTTTTGCAAGCTACATCTTGGGTTTGGTTAGTAATGAAAAACATATCAGCCTATGATGGTGATACTTTAATTGAATATGTTGAAGACAAAGCTTCAAGACATGAAATGCTACAAGATAGAACTACCAAGTGTATACAAGTGTCCTCTATCATTGAAGACTTCAAACGTAATGAGGGAAAAAGCACAATCAGTCCTAAATCTCTCATTAAGGATAGCAACACTACATCTTTTTATACTCGTGAGTTAGCTGCCTATACTCATAAGAAAGTAAGTAATATCGACTCTCCAATTATTGGTGTGCAAGATGCAAAGGTTAGATATGATATCTTTGACAACGCGTCTTTTGAGTAGACTAAATTTGTTCACTTTGGGACAGCACCAGTAAATCAGTCCCAAAAAACGAGGGAGTTGGCTTATGAAAGCAATTAATGCCAACTTGATGACTCATCAAACCAAGCTTCATCTTCAACATGTTCATGACATTCACTACTCCATTGATGACTAGAAACATAGGTTGTTAATTCTGAATTTTCACATGGTGATAATCATTTTCCCGTGGAGTTGATGAATTTGTTGATGGCACTCACAATGGATCAGCCACTAAATAGTTATCTTTGGTTACCAATGAGGGCAATTACTTTACATCTTTGCATTCATCACCTATTTCTTAGGAGATGGCAGCTATCTACTTGTTGGTTGGTGACCTAATCTTCATTAATTTCTAATGGCTTAGTGGCTACCCTATTTGGAGTTACATTGCACTTTGTAAAAACTTCAATAGGTTATAAATTCAATTTTGGATGTTTGACATTTTGTCAAACACTTTGCATGCAAGCTTTGAAACCACTGTAACAACTCCAAGTTCTCCTTCACACACATTTATACAAATCTTGCATGATATCATAAATTATAACAGACAACACATAAATTAAAAGTTCTGATTTTTCACGATGCAATGAGTGAAAATTTCAGATTTTATTTCTCACTTATGCAATTACTTTTTCAATAACTAAAAGACAACCCAAAAAATAAAAAATGATTACATGTCTAATTCCAACATGCACATTTTGTGATTTTTACTTCCCGAGCTTGATATTGAAAAAGCAGCACTTAATGGCTCCAAAAAGCAACCTGGAAATGATTTCTCCACCTCAAAATCCATGCCAAGCTGAAAACTACAATCACCTTTATTGAATTCACTCCAGAAAGAAGCCATCACCAGTATGCGAAATGCAATGGGTCTTTCACCATGTCAAATTGTTCAAAAATTTGAAGAATTGTTGCCCTCCAATGTTGATGATATGTGGAAACCCTTGTCTCATACACAATTCCCAAAACTTCCACAAAATAAATAAAAAATCTCATATGCATAATGAATTCAATTTGCACTTTGCCCTTTTGATAACTCCATGAGGTTCAATTAGAGCCGCTTATCAATTAAGTCACATTAATGACTTATTAAATTGCTTGAATTGACTTTATAAATATCACTTTATAACTTCCTTGGTTTAGGTGACCAATTAATGTAATCAATTAATGCACTTTAATGATGTAATGTGGCATAAGCAATCTGACAAAGTGCACTACAAAAATTAGCAGCTTTGCAAATCTGACTTCCTATAAATATTAAGCCCATGATATGTAATGTCCCCTTTTCTAGCCATTTACATCTGACACATCGTTAGCCTTTTCCATCCTAATCTTGTGGGCTAACTAAGTCTTACCAAGGGTTGGTATGAGTTTGACACATGCTTCTTCACCTTCAAGCAGATCAAAGTCAAGATAGAAGGGGTTTCTAATACTTCCTATTTATTATAGCAAGTCAGTTCGAGTCCATACTTCCAAGGTTGCAGTATGGAACTTCAAGCATCTTGCTGAGAGCTTTCTGGCAAGCCATTATCCATGGCTTTTTGAGTTCAACAGGATATTTATTTTAATGTCTAAAGATTAATTTGTTTTAATAAAGTGATTTTAAAATTAAAAGGGATATTTAATAAGTCACTTTAGCTTATAAAGTTATATTATTCTCTCAAGTGGGGAAAAGACAACTAAAAGAAAAAAGAAAATTAAAATGAAGAGACGAACAAGGGAATATGAAGAGTTAATCTATTGTGCTTAAAAGTGGAAGAGAGAGCTCATTTTCAACATCCTTGGATATTGATTTGGTTTGAGATTTCTTTAGGAAAAATTAAGGAAGCTTCATCTTCTATTCAGAATCTGACGACACAAACCCTCAAGCATAGATGGAACACTCACCGAGTTTTTAAGCTCTGCGAGTTTTTCCCAGTTTGACTTGCAGGAAAAAAACTCGCCAAACATACCGAGTAATCGGCGAGTTTTTTATTAAAACTCGTGGTTCATGAAACCCACATACTGTGACAGCATAATAGGTCTAGAGCCTTGAGGTGTGGAGAGAAGGTTTGGAGGCATCCTTAGCCGATAGCAAGTGATTCAAGGCAGATTTGAGTGGATTTGTAGAGGATTCTAACCGGTTTTAGAAGACAAATCTCTTTCCAGGTATGTTCTTTTTATCATAGTTGGAAAACTTTTTATAGTTTTAACAAATGTTCTATTGTTTTTGTTGTTGTTTGTAAATGAATTCAAAATCATTTAAAAGCATTTTAACTCTATGTTTGAATTATTTGAAAGCCATTCAGCTCTATGTTTCACAATTTTTTTTGAAGAATATGTAAGATTTTCTAAAAACAAATCCCAATTCTTCTAACTCTGTTTATTCATTTTTCTATAAATTTATGTGTAGGGTAGTGGTCAAGCATTAAAAAAACATGACAAATCTGCAGGAAGAGTGGCCACGAACACCATGCCCATCTGGATATATAGGCACTTGGCCTAGAAATGCAAGAGATAAGGCATAGCAGTATGCTTATGAAGCTCCAAATGATGTTGGGAAGGTGCATTCCATGTGAGAGACTTAATTCCGGAAGCATAAACCACTTCAAATACCACCTTGCAGGCATAAAGAAACATGATTCAAATCCTTGTCTCAAGGTAACAGAAGAAGAAAAAAATTCATCAATGCCCTACTTGCAGCTGTTGAAGAGAAAAAAATGAATAAGGAGACGGCAAAATTAGCTATGAAGGCAGCCACAGCTGAATCTCAAGGAGCTCCTTTTGATATGTACGAAGAAGAAGCACTTGAGAACATACCAAGATCTCTTCGAGGCCCACGGATCCACGAACAAAATGTCTCTTTTGCTGGTTCCACTTAGTTCTTCATCACCATCTGCATCAAGGATAGGGAGTTATTTGTGCCCAGGAACACAGCTAGATCACAGCCATCATTAGAGGGCATTGGATGGTTCAAAGAGGTACATGAGCAAACTGATATTGCAGCAGCTGATTTTTGGTTTTTGAACAATATCTCAATGTATGCGGCTGATAGTCCCTATTGGTTGAATTTGGTGAATGCAATTTAAATATTAGGCAAAGGGTACAAGCCGCCTACTCGCAAGGAATTTAGTGGAAGGTTAGTATTTTACTATTTAGTAACTGTAAATAATTGTGATTCACTTCATTTCATTGTTATATTTTAAATCTTAATCGTTATTTCTTATTTTTTACTCACACTTTATTACACCTAAATTTTGTAGGTTGCTTGACCATGCAGTTGGTAGGGCAAGAGTATTGAAACAAGACCAAAAGAAAGAGTGGAAGAAATATGATTGAACCATTTTATCTGATGGGGGGACAGATGAAAGAAGTAGAACCATTATTAATTTCTTGGTTGCTTGCAAAAATGATGTGGAGTTTTGGAAATCTATCGACACCTCCAACAAAGTGAAAAATCCACACATTGGCTTTAATGTTGGAGAATGTTGTCATGGAGGTGGAAGTAGAGAATGTGGTGCAAATCATCACAGATAATGCAGAAGCATATGTGGCAGCAAGTAAATTTAATTTTTTATGTTCACTATGAATCATGAATGTAATGCTATGGTATTATTTTATTTAGATTTTTTACTAATTATTGATTTTTACTAATCTTTTGGGTAGAATCTTCCAAGAGAGGCATTCCACACTTTTTTGCTCACCTTGTGCAACACATGTCCTTGACCTTCTTTTAGAGGACATAGGAAAACTTAATTGGGTTAGTCCAATTGTGGAAGATGCTAGGCGAGTCACCAAATATATCTATAATCACCCATGGGTTCTCAGTTTGATGAGAAAGACCACTAAAGGCAAAGATTTGGTGAGACCCGCTATGACAAGGTTTGAAACGATGTTCTTGACATTGCAAAGTGTTGCCGACCACATACTGGTTCTGAAACAAATGTTTGTGTATGGTGATTGGGTTGCTTCATCTCACTCAAAGAAGCCCGAAGGAGAGGCTGTAGCACGAATAGTCTTTGATGATAGTTTTTTTGCAAAGGCTAAGGAGATTGTGGAGGCAAGTTCAAGAATTAAAACATTATATTTTTAGTTGATTCAAGTTTCATTATTAATTCATAACTTACTATGTTATTAACTAATTTGTATTTTTCAAATTTCAAATGTAGATGTCTATGCCCCTAGTTAGAGTCTTGCACATATGTGATGGGCAACAATCCCCAATGGGAGGTCTTTATGAGGCCATGGATAAGGCCAAAGAAGCTGTTAGAAATTACTATCATGCGGACAGACTCAAATTTGACCCCATTTGGGAAATAATTGATAGGAGGTGGAACAATATGCTCCACCAAACCATTCATGTAGCAAGCTACTTCCTCAACCCCAAATTCAAGTACTATGATTGTCCTTGAAGTTGAGATTTTACTAAGACTTATTTTACTTTACTTTTTAAGGTTGTGTAGTAAGACTTGATATCATTTTCTATTTGTTTTAGGGCTGATGATTCCTACTCAGATCCTAATAGAGAGGTCACGGAAGGTCTCTCTAAATGCATTGAGAGAATGATATCCGCTGAAGCGAAGAGAGACCTTGTTGTGACCGAACAACAAGTCTATGTGGAATCAAGGAGTAATTTGTACTCTTCTATGCTAGCAAAGAAAGCAAGATCTACTCAAGCACCAAGTAAAGCTTCAAACTTTAAAACTTCTGCAAATTGATAAGTTGTGTTTTCTGATTATCTTGTTTCATTGCTTTATAACTTTTTATATTTTGTTTTGCAGATGCTTGGTGGGCAAGTTGGAGTAGCAATACCCCCAATTTAAAGAATTTTGCTCTCAGAGTCCTATGCCAGCCTTGCAACGCATCCCATTGTGAGCGCAATTGGAGCTTATATGAGTCCGTCCACACAATGAAAAGAAACAAAATGACTCAAAAACAGCTTAATGACCTTGTTTATGTGCACTATAATCTTAAGTTGCGCATAAAAAAGGCACACAGTTCAGCACTACCTAGTCCACTTGATCTAGAAGAGATAGATACTTATTCTGATTGGACAGCACAGGAGCCAGGTCCATTGTTTTCACCGGATTAGATCGCTGATTTGGAGAGACAGGCCATGGAGGGAGATGCTAGAATAGATTTTCATTTCACAATGGATGACATTGAGGACGAGGACGATGATGATTCAAGCTCAGAGGACGAGGCATTACTAGTACCACATATAGGAGGAGATACATCCTCTTCCAGGACGTTGAACCAATCAGTAGGGATGTCAAGCAAGGAGGTGTGGAGCACTTCTTCATGGCCTAGACCCCCTCGCTTTCCTACTAGTAGTAGTGTAGTTGGAAAGAGGAAGATGTGATTGTATTGAATCTTGATGTATTTACTTTTAGTATTTAATTCTAGTTTGACAGATTGAATCTATTTACTATTTTGCTTCCCGCCATGAGCATTCTGCATGAAAATGCAATTTTGTACCGACTATGCATTTATATAAATTTAAACTCTGCTTGTTTCTTTTGTGTTCTCTTTAATTAACTTATTAGATGCATCTTCTCATTAAATTTTGCAAAAAAAATGTATTTTCAATTAAATTTTAGTGGTTTTTTTAGGTTTCTAAGTTTTCCCGAGATTTTTTTTTTTAAATCGCCAAGTTTTTCCCAATTAAACTTTTGGGGGGCTTAGTGAGTTTTCCAACTATGGCCTCAAGTTCTTCTATGGTGGATTGGACATAGCCCCGATTCATCTTTGTGGTGAATTCACGGTGGAGTTCAAAGTTGCATTTCAGGTTCATTTCTGATTATCCAATCTGACTGTTATCACTATTTATATGACAGAATTGTTATTGTATTATTGGTTTATTGGTATTGATTGTTTATTTACTGGTTAATTGTGTTGGTTATTTGTTGGTTATTATTGTATAGATTTTTGCTTATGATTCTGAAAATTATTTGAGGAAAATTTGGAGATAATATCCAACTAGGATATTCCATGATAACTACTCAAGCCAAAGATTTTTCAGTAGCTACTTCTAGAATCGATTGATGAAAAAAATCCTTACACAATCAATTCCAGAAGCAACAACTAAAAAATTATTATCGATTGTGGAAACTTACTCACTATTAACAAGCAACAGATGTCAAAGCTCAAAAGTGATCAAAGATTGTTTAGGTTCCCTTCTATAATTAGAAACCCTAACTTTTGTAAAATAGACATTAAGTGTGCCACACTGGTGCAAGAGTACCTAAGATACAAGCATACTAGGAGGTCAAGAATTACAATGTGAGCAATTAGATTGTATTTGGTTCAATCATAATGTATTTGAGTCAATTGAATCATGATATGTAAGGCTAAATGAGTCATCGTGTCAAAGTTGTTAAATAGTCCTATTGAGGTCCTGAGTTGGTCAAAGAAGTCAAAATAAGTTAAAATGACCCAAGGAAGGGTAAAAATGATGTAAAGGTGTTATTTAAGTCCATTTAGGGGTATTTGAATGGTTCCTAAAGAGTATTGAAGCCATTTTGTCAAAAATGCACAAATTGCATAAAAGCTGCAAAAAAATGCAACTTTGCAAAATTGCAAATGTTGTTATGATTTGGTTGGTTGGTCTTACAAAGTGTAATCAGTCTAAAACTGTCAAAAGGGGTTATAAAAGATTGTATTTGGTTGAATATTGGAGCGGTGACAAGCTAGAGGTGTACTTTAAAGAGCTATTGAGCAGTCCTCTAACTGTCATTTGTGAAGAAACAATGTTGACAGTTAGGAATAGGGTTTAGTTTCTGTATTGCTTCTCATGCGATGACTTATCCATTAAAGAAGGCAATGGAGCCCAAATTTTTGCAAATTAAGGACCTCCACTTGTGAAATAATGTTGAAGACTTGATGAAGTACAGTTATTGGTGTCAGTAAGTTTGATGCAAGCTGGGAATATCATGATAAATCATTCTAGACCAGATATATGAAGATCTTACGAGCAATTTATAAGGAGACTATGGTCATTGTTGTGACATGGTTTCTGTTATAGTGATAGCTGATTGGAGAGTAAAATATAAACAGATTCGTGGGGATTCAATCAGAACTATACAAGCATTTACAGCATGATGACAAATTGAAGTTTATACTCAGAAATATTGATAACCATCTCATCACACATATGCTTAGATCATAAAGAAGTCAAACATGAATAATTATGTTGGATTCAATGAAAGTGTATACAGCAATTATGCTTTGGGAATAAAATGGCAGTGCTTAACTCTCATACAACTATTCTGAGACCAATTTTGTCCACATTGTATACTCAGCAACAAGGACTGCCCTACTCTGTTCAGAAATTGTTCAAACCTTGACCTCATTTCTATGAATTCCTGGCCAGGCCTACAGAGAACGAATTCCTCCATCATATCTCACAGTGGACGATAAAGAGGAGATATGCAGCTGGACAGTGAAGATATGAAAAATACCATATTCTAAATATTTGTAGCAGTGACATATATAAGAAACAAGGAAGCGAATTTATTCTAGTTATATGGCACGAATGCAACAGTGACACAAGTATAGACATCATACACAATGGAGATTTACAGTTGGAAATTTTTTAGGACACTTCATAACTACTTGGTCAAGGAAATAAGTATCATATACATATGAAGCTCCTTACAAAGAGAAAAAAGATAAAGGCTCATTGATATTTTCAAAACAAAAGAAGAAGAATATCGCATAGAAAGGACAGAGTTTGCAGATGAAGAAACAACGGCTTAGAATTCAACTGGGCAAGTGAAACCATTTATATACAGTCAACCCTATACGCCACCAGGGAAGGTAACAATGAGATTTCATCCATCTACACAACACAACTTCATCTCCAGTGATACCAATGACCCTGGTTGAAATCAGATACAATGATGAATAGAAGCAGTGGCACAATATAAAAACGATGAAGCAAAGTAACTGTAGAGTTGTGGAAGAAAATAAGATCCTCAAAATCTTAAATATATACAGTCGTCATTGGAGCATAAATGACAACATACATCCACATAGGCAACAGCTACTCCACAGATAATATTCATGTTCACTTTGCACTGACGGCACTCCCCACAACCATGGCCAATAACTGAACAAATGTTTGAACATAAATATTTCAAGCAGCACAAAATAGGAAACAATAGTGAAATCCCACATCACCAATTAAAAGGAATATAGTTCTATAGGCAACCATCCCAATAACAAGGAGTGATCATAACCGATTAAATTATATATAGCTTCAAAAGGAAATGAATATACTGAACAAAAAACAAAGACATGGTACCAAGAGCAAACGCGTGGATATTCACTCATGGCAAAAGTAGTGATGAATTGATTTTTTTCAGATGACTTTAGCATCCAATTTGAAGTTTCGCTTCTCATCAGAGGGAAAGGATTTTCTTTTAATGGAGATAGGAGCCAACATGGTCAGACATGAATGTCATATCCCATCCACAAATTGAATTCATTAAGTGCTTCATTTTTCTTAAATCACTAATTGTTTGGAAAGGAAGAAACATCATCGCAAACAAATCACAAATAATATTATTTATTAAGAAAAGGTTTAGTTGTAAATAAATATTATTTAGTGAAAAGATTCATTATCCCCAAGTTGTTCTTTGAGTAGTCTTATTTATGTGTTCTTTTGAGAGTCTTCTGTCGAGATTATACCCAATTGTTTGTTGGTAAGAGTTTTTCTTCTCGCACTGCGAACACTTGATTTTTTGTTAACTTTCTTGTCTTTTCTTTGGTTTTCTTTGTGTTGTCCCTTGGAATTCCGCTTGATTTGAGCTAACTTAGGTCGAAATTGGAGTTGTCTAGCGTAAGTTATAAGGGAAAAAGCAGGATTTTTCAGGTCAACTGCACATTTTTATTAAAGAGTTAAAGCCTTATAAAGGTGGGTTTTTTATTGACAATTGCACAATCTAAAATTATATTTGATATTTGAAGTAGATTTTGTGGTCCATTTTAGAATTTCAGCTCCTTCTAAGTTGATTTGACCATAGTTTTTTATGTTTTATGAAAATATCCTTTTTCTAGACTATTTGTCATGTTCCTTAATTAAAAAATATAGTTAACTATTAAATATAATTACAAGAGACAACTTAAGTGCATATGTGGGATTCTTATTTCATGTTGCATATATCCACATGGAAACTACTCCATGAAAATCCACTTTCAATAAATTTTAAATCCCAACATCAGTTAAAGTGTGCTTTTCAAATGCGATTACATATGTTATTTCATTAAAAGTCCATTTTCAATAATCTAATACATATGCATTTATTAAATCACCTTTTTAAGTGGGTTTTGAAATACATTTGCATGTTCTAAACATGAAGATACGAATTTAAAATAAGTTTTTCAATCACATCTAGTTAAAGTGGTGATTTTGGACCCAAATGCACGTGTAATTGATTAAAGATAACTTGTTTCCACTAAGTATATTAAAAGTGGCATTTTTTAAAGCTTTTGCATGTGTTTTTAAATGTATGTAAAAGGTTTCAAAATTCCCGTTTCAATAACTTAGTTCTCTCAAAGCAAGTGGTGATTTTCTTTGAGAATTCATGTATTTTGAAAATGTATAAGACCCTAAAAAGTGTGCTTTACACTAACTAGAGCCCTAATTTTTACACATAGCAATGTTTAATAGAAATACATGTCTTGAAACATATGTTATTTACTTCCCATTACGCATTTTCCTCTATAAACCCAAGGAGTGGCGTTATTCTTTAGAAATACATGTATTTTTAACATGTTTTTGTTACTCTAAAAACCATTTATAAGGCTGAACGGTTGGAAGAAAATGCATGGAGTTTATATTATATTGTCTCCCAAAAAGTGCCTTTTTGACTTAAAAACACGTTATCCCTTATAGCGGCAATTTCTAAAGGAAATACATGTTTTCCATAGCATGTAAATGTTCTTCTAAAGAGTGTTTGTTATTTGCATGAGGTTGAGTGGCATCTTTTGAATGAAAATGCATATATCTCAATATGCTATGATCTTCAAAAAACGTGTTTTGCCTTACAAATGCCATATCTTCTCATACACGACACTTTTGGGAGCTTTTGCATATATTGTTTCCATATGTGTTTGGGCAAAAACAGCCCATTTTGGGTCTGATTTCTATCAAAATACCTTGTGATATCAAGGTGTTTTTGCATCAAAACTCTTCAAGAAGCTATCTAAGGTAAGGGTTTTTAAATCAAAGCTTGTTTTTCATCATTTTACAAGCTCATCTTTGCCCTAGACACCATTTTTTATGTCTTTACACATGGAGTTGCTAGGTCAAAGTTGTTCCACATTTTGGGCATTGCATTTTTCTAACTGTATCCACATGTCCAAATTTGAACCATGTAATGAGGATTTCGAAATCTATTTAAGTCTTGGTTTGGGCAACTCTTAAATTCGAACATCTCTTGGATTTTTTCAGATTTGCTCAAGGTTTGGACAAGGTTTTTGTCTTTCTCATTTTTGGTGGAGTGGAGGTAATTTTTCTTGCTTATTTTCTTTGATGCATTTATATATTTTTGTTTGAATGTTCATGCAAGTCACTCACGTTTCCATGTTCAAATTTGTATGATTTTCATTCTTGAATTTGTTCCTTCTATCTTTTGTCTTCTTCTCCAAGTTGCATATGCAAGATCTCATCTTACTTGCATATGCAATCGGGTGTAAAATCCCGTTCTAAAAAGATAAGTTTGGTTTTTCTCTTAAATGCAAATACGAGTTAAAACTCCACCATTACGCATTTCATTTATCTCCATATGGCTGCCCTATGGATAAAGACATTCCCACATGCTTGCTAGATAGTATCTCACATTTTGCACTTATTTAAACATGAGGTGTTCAATGTGTTATTCATTTTTCTCCTTTTTCACTCAAATCCACCTTGCCGGTCACATATGTAATTCATCCTAAAAAACCCGTTTTGGGAAAATTTACTCACAATTTAGCCATTCTGAGTTTGACCCATTTGTTCATTATCCATCCCCATTCATTTAATCCTTTATTCCACTTTTACCTTGTTCAAAATCCATCAAAATCTTGTTATGGCTCCTTCACATGCTGATGTTCTCATTTTATGGGATTTTCATCTAACAATTTCACAGGCGTACCATTTTGCAATGTCAAGAGAATCTACTCCAGCAAAGGGCAAAGACAAAAAGAAGATGATGTACCAGTATGATCAATATCATAACTCCATCCCTTAATCACAAGTAACCTCATACTGTGATGAAGTACGGGATACTAATATTTCTCATATGAACATTGAAGACTTTCTTGTAAGGGTTGAAGCTTTAGCTACCGAGGAGATGTTGTGGATCAAACGGAATCATATTCATCATTTCTCTACCTTCCTCTTCGCGGCTCATGAACTGGAATTCATCTTTGCTTGTGCAAGACATTTTGATGCTGCTTCACAAACCATCAAAGATCAAGACAGCAATACTATCATTAGTCTTGATCCCGAGACTATTGATTATATATTTCATGTTCCTCACACTTCAGTTGTTACAAACATCGCAAGACAAAAGGTTATGGAGCGATAGAATGAGGATACTTCATCTTGCACCAAGTTTGTGAATGATAATTGGTTGATTACTAAGAGGTTGAATCTTGTCATATGGCCAGTCAAGGGAGTCTGCAAATATGATTTTAAAGAGGAAATCAATGACCACATCACACTTCTTAGTCACTTGGCAAGACTAAAGGATTCAAACACCTTCAAAACCTAGATGTACAAGTACATCTCACTCATAATACAGTAGAAAAAGAACGTGTTTTGGGCTGAGTTGGTGAGTGATTCCATATGTGAACAATTGGTGAATGTTCTATCAACTTGTGTGTTCAACATGAAATCCTACATGGTATACATTGTTGCTGCTCTAGGTACTTTTTCTGGGTTATCAATCAAGCATGACAGGTCTATAGTTCATGTGTGGGAACATTATGAACAGCTCCCTTTGAAGCAAAGTTGGATACACTTCAAAAGAGTTTAGGATGCCTTCTTTCGGCATTTTATGTTCTTGTTTGATAAAGAGCTCCTTAACAAACGAGTATCAAATGAGGCATGGAACAAGGTTAATGAGTATGGTTGCATGTTTTTACAATTTCACAACTTTACATACTTGCGAGTTGGGTGTTTCAAAGGAGAACCATACATATTACCAAGGTCTCCTACTGATGGAGTTAGCTAGACAGCTTATGGAAGTTCAGGCTTATCAGTCTAGTTTGCACTGGCTCGGAGTGGGAATTTCATCTCGAAACCCATTAAAGATTGGAGGATATTCAATTGAAACTGTTCCCAAGGCCAAGAATATGGAGTTTGAACTTCAGAGGATCACGCTAAAAAAGTTTGCTGCCAAAAGTTGTTTTGATTGGAGGGGATTGCATGACAAGATGAGGAAGCAGTTCTTGCACATACATTGTTTAGAAGATCTCTAAATTTTGATCTTGCTGGTCCGATTGGTTTAAGATCAGAGATAAAGGGTAAAGGAAAAGATGGAACATCCTCATCTACATTTGAACCCCCTATTCAACGTTTTCCTAAGTTGTCTATCAAAGGCGGAAAAGATTCAAGAGTACTTGAAGTGAAAGAGATTGGATCTCAATCAATTCAAGTTGACTCAAGTGATGGCAAAGCGAGGAAATCAAAGTAATCATCCTTTCTTGCTTCATTTCCTTTGGAAGTTGTTGCAACCTCTCTTCCAAACTCGGCTCCAATGTCAAATGAATCTCATGATTCGCCTTTAGGTGTTGCTATGGATGCATTCTCTATTAAGCATTCATCCTTCAAGGATTTTGTGATTATTACACCAGCTTTACCTGTATCATCAGTCACTCCTGCATTAGAGGCACAAGGAGATCAGTATGATTTTGAATATGTATTTGATACATATTCTTTGTCTATTCCTTCTATCATTGTTCGGTCTACAGCATTGCTGGATGTAACTTAAGCTCAGTTTGAACAATTTATGACTGAGGTCACACATAGCACTCCCTCCTCCTGCGGCCATTCAGACTGAGACACCAGCTATAGTTAGTACTGTAATACAAAGTGATCATGAATTGACTATGGTAACTACTACTTCAGCTAGTGCATCTTGCTTTAGTCTTCCTCCATGGTTGAGTGTTGTTACACAGAAAAGAAAGAAGAAATTCCTCTTGAAGAAGATGACAGCCATATAAGCAAGCCAAGGGTTCCAAAGAACAAGAAGGCTAAAACGGTTTCTCGAGGTGTAGTTGACGATAATCATACCAAGTATGCTGAAGTAGCTGAACCACTTGCGGAGAAATCTACCGAGGATAAGCAACTTGTTGATTATAGAATCACGAGGGTAGAACTTGGTAAACAAACAAGGCTAAGTTATCAACAAGATGCACATGAGGCGGTAAATTTTCTTTCTTGAAAGAATGATGAATTGTGGGAAAAGAAAGTAAAATTCAAAGAAGAGAATGCTCGTTTGTTCAGGATCATTGAAGAGATCAAGAGGTCTTTTGTTGCCAATGTACCTATTTTAGTTGAATGCACAAAGAGGGAGAAGCAGAAGGCACATATTGTTGATGAGTGGGGCAGCAATATCAAAAAAGAGGGAATCTGACTGTTCCTCGAAGTGTACCGAGAGTTGAAGAAAGAGGGTCAAATCTCTGCTAAACTCAATGACATGTTGAAATCGCATAATCATCAATTTGAGTTGATAGATGGTGATTTTGGTGTTTGGAACAACATAATGGAAGTTGATTTAGACTTCTTGTGTAAGTATAATGTTATTACATTTGTTGAAATGTATCATGACTTCATACATGTGATGGAAAACAAGAAACAAGTTCTCCAAAAGCTCATTGAAGAGATAAAGGCAGAGATACTCATAATGTCTACTCAAGAAGATAAGATTAAAGAAACTTTGAAAGAGTTTCCATGTGAATTTATTGACGAGGACAACAAAGTGAAAAATCAACAAGAAGTTCTCACTGAGTTTGCAGAAGCCATTAGCCTACAACTTGAGTCGGATGATTTCAACATCCATGTGCTTCACATGTTTGCAAATTGGAAGTTTTCACTAAAGAATTTGCATAACCAAGTGGGCAATTCAAGCAAGGAAACCTCTAGAGCAGCAAGCACACTCCGAAAAGTTATCATGATTTTGCAACACACTGGTGAATTAGATGCTACAATTGTTTGAGAGTCCCTACATAAATTTGGAGAGCTGGTTGATACCATGTGAAAACTCCAAATTATATTTTCATATGCTTTTAGTAGAATAGTTGTAGAAAGACTACATGTAAAAGAGCATCCAAATTGTGAATATAGGATAACATGTACCTGTATATTCAGCTCATGTAGTTTAGTTGCAATTGCATTAGGCGTGCAATTTTGAATAAAGTCAAAGTAGTTGATAGGATAAGGATAGTTGGTTAAGGTTGTTCCACTTTTTCCTCCACCTTTCTCTCTTCGTTTTTCCTAAATAAAGGAGAGAGTTCATTGTAAATAATTATCTTTTGCTATACAGGAGAAGGCTGAGCTTGTGACTAGAAGGCTTTGCATTTCTTGTTACAAATTTCTGAAGTGAATAAAGAAGCAAGTTTTCGCCAAACTTTGTGTTGAGATACTTGGAATTGATCTTTATTTCTTATGTTACATTGATTCATTCATCTTTGTTATGTATCTCTTTTAAAGCATTTGAGAATTTTGGTATTGTTTTTGAAAGACTTTGAGCTTTGATTAACAAGATTGATTTACTTAAATAGTGGCTGCAAGTGCTAAGAATTTTAGACGTTGAGCTTAACTTATTAGTATATTATTTCATTTTTGGATAACTGAACGAAGACATTGAGCTTTGTTAGTTGTTTGCTCTTTTATTTCAAGAAGATTGTTCGTAGGAGACTTTGAGTTCTTGCTATCAATCACACATGTCAAGATATAAATGTTGTCTTAAGGTTGCTCTTATGTCAACACTTAAGCCACTGGTATTACTGTAGCAATAAATTCCTTTTGTTTAATTACAAGTAGTTGGTAATATAAGATCATTCCTAAAGAAAGAGGAATTGATTCAATGAACCACCCTGTTGTTAATTCCAGTTAGGTCTTTGTTGTAGCCATCTACAATAAGAAGGGAGCCTCCCATATTGCTAAGAGGAGAGATTTATCTCACTACACCGTTGCCTAAAAATCCCATTTTGTAAGTTGTGGTCACAGTGGCTTACAAAATATTTAGCCAACAGATATAAATATGTAAAACATCCCACATATTTACAAATCAATATTCAACAAACATATTCAATATTTGAAAATAAGTATTCAGAAGAACATTTGTAAGGAGGGAAAAGGAGCTTAAATATGGCTTTATTATGTGAATTCAATTATTTTATTTTAATAAGAAAAATTAAATGTCCTTTGTTTATTTTTATTAAAGGCATTGAAATTTAAACTACAGTTGATTTCTCCTTTATAATCATTTTTCAATTTTTGTAAGCAATTTATGCCAGATAAGTGGACAAGCTCATCTATGGCATTCTAAACTCAATCATCACAAATATTGTGAAATATTTAATTGTTTCTGAATATGTATCCAATCTGTCTCCTCGACCTAAGGAGTTAAAGTGCAATTTGGATTAGTTTAGAATTGTGTGTGTGTGTGTGTGTGTGTGTGTATTTGATCCGTCACGTTTTGATTATTAAACTGTTTATAGTTTATGTGCATAGAACATTATAAAGTTGTACGTCATAATCTTCATTGTAGTTGACTATGTTGCCCAAATAAGCTAAAACACTAGTCTTTTTATTATTGAAGTATTGGATTTATATTTGAAGTCAGAATATCTATAACTTCTTACAAACCTCAAACCCATTGTTAAAACCTTATACAATTCATTCAATTCAAACACTCAGCATTCAGTTCCATATTAATCGAGCTCAAAGACCTTGCCAACAGGAGAACACCAAAGCTTAAATTTGTTTTAGAAAAGCTCTAAACCAAGTGATTAGGTTTGAGGAGAAGGTCTACCCACCTAGGTGTAGCAAAGCCTGAGGTGCAAGGGAATCAAAGTGATTCTCGTTTGTTGGCCAAGACTGACTGCGGAATCCTATCGGAGAAGTGGCAAGCTCTTGGATTTCCAATCTGCGGTTTTGGGAACCAACAGGAGGGAAGGAAACACCCTATAAGCACTGTAATTAACGTAAGAGCATCCAACGGTGTAAGTGAAATCTTGTATCACCCAAAAATATGTTTAGTGATAGTTTTTGTTTGATGTGTTTGCATTCTTGGATACCCATTTGGGCAAAACAAAGATTCCAAATCTTCAAATTTTCAACGTTACTTTTCTGGGTTAGTGTTTTTGCACACCTTGAGATATGTGCAAATGGTGTAAATGTGTTATTTGTTATAGAGCCATAATTATTAAGAATTAGAGGGTGTAAGTTGGAGTGAAGATTGTAATTAAAATTTCAAGTACTCCAAAAAAAGAATCAGGTCAAAAGGTTTCACAATTTAAAAGTTATTGTAGTTCTCAAGAAATGATTCGGAGTCCAATTTGATGCAATAAACAGCCTCGTACGACCCCAACAAATGGTAAGCAATGATAGGTGCTCATCAAGCTATAAATCGCTCAAAGAGCTTTCTGGAAATATAAATGGTTCATCAATAAGAATTCTGAATCAGAAGTTATGGCTACTAGAAGTTGAAGTACTTTTTCTAGAAGCTTCTATTTTTGCACCGACTTCTAATTTGACTTCCAGAAGATTTGTATTGGCATCGGTCGCCGAATGTCAAAATCTAAAATCTATTCCTAAACCTAAACCTAAGACACTCTACTTAAGGCCCATTCTTGAGGTGTAAAGGCAGTTATTGGTGGAGTTTGGGAGAACAACTATGAGAAGGGTTTTTCTCCATAAATCTGATAATATTGTAGCCCATAGGGCATGCAGTTGGGTCTTATTTTGTTGTAATACATGTAACTTCTCATTTCAAATAATGTAAGTATCCTTTTTTTGTTGTGTTCATTTTGTCTCATGTTGTGCCCCCATCAAGTGGTATCAGAGAAGGAGTTTCCGAGTGTGTAGACAAAGCATTGACTGTGAGGCAGTTCGCACCAAGAATATGGTTATGGGTTCTGAGAAAGTGAGCAAATGCCTCCATGAATAGACTGCGGTGGAAGGGTCGAAGGTGTTCCTCTTGAGGTTACATCCCTCTAAAGGCAAGTGCAAGCATTGCAAGAAGAGATCTGCAAAGGGATAAATCCTACTATAAGAGATGAAAGTAAGGACAAAATCGAAGGAGAAGGAAGTGTTGATCAGGAAGGGGAAGGAGAGGGTGATGTCCTAAACCAAGAGCAGCAAAGGCTTTTCAAGGCCCTTACCAAGATTGGAAAAGGCCTAAGTTTGAGGCCCCCAAATTTTTGGGGAATCTTAACCTAGAGGAGTTGATCAACTGGATCAATGAAATAGAGGAATACTTTAAATAAGAAGACATTGAGGATCCTAATAGGGTCAAGTTTGCAAAGGCTAGATAGAAGAGTCATGCAAAAATTTGGTGGTAGGAGATTCAGTTAAAGAGAAATAGAAAAGGAAATCACATGGTGGGATCTGATAGTGGACAAACTAAAGAAGCACTTCATTCTTGTTGACTATGAGCTTGATTTGTTCAAGACAATGCAAGGGTTAAGGCAAGTAGGAAAATTCGTGCAAGAATACATAGAGGAATTCTACCAGGTCCTTATCAAGACTCTATCAGCCTTTGCATGTTCCATCAAGGCCCTAGGAAGGTATAAGTATGGATTTTGTTCTTGGGTTGCCAAGGACACAAAGAGGTGATGATTCGGCATTTGTGGTGGTCGACAGGATTTCAAAAATAGCTCATTTGCATTCCTTGCCACAAAACCCATGATGCAGTTCACATTGTAGACTTGCTTTTCAGAGAGGTGGTGAGGTTACATGGTCTTCCAAAGAGTATAATTTCAGACTGAGATACAAGTTTGTTAGGTATTTTTGGAGAACCGTGTGGAAGAAGTTGAAGTTAGAGTTGAAGTTCAGATTTGCACATCACCCACAAACTAATGGGCAATCTGAAGTAGTGATAATAAGTTTGGGTAATTTGCTCAGGTGTTTAGTAGGTGATACGCCCAAGGAATGGGATTTAATTCTACCACAAGCAAAATTCGCTTACAACAATTATGTGAAAGAGTATTGGTAGGTAACCATTCCAAATTGTGCATGGGAGTAGTCCCAAGGACTACACTAGAGTTGAGGAGGATGGAGCGAGGAGGCAGAACTAGTGCTGAGGTAGAAGACTTTGTTGAACATGTCAAGAACCTACATGAGGAAGTGCGTGAGCATATCACCAAGATGAACATGCAGTATAAGGCTAGGGCAGATCAAAAGAGGAGACATAAGGAGTTCCAAGTTGGGGATCAAGTTATGGTGTACTTGAGAAAAGAACGATTTTCAGTAGGCACCTACAAGCTGAAGATGAAGAAATTTGGTCCCTACAAGATTTTGAGGAAATATGATTCAGGGAATGCATAAGAGGTAGAGTTGCCAGTGGAATACTTATTTCCCCTATTCTCAATATTGCAGATTTAACAAAGTATCATGAAGATGGTGTAGAGGAGAAGTTGATATTTGAGCCATGTCCAATTCCTACCTTTGAGGAGGAGATTGAAGAAATCTTGGATAGCCATGTGGGAAAGAGTACTAGAAACAGGCAGTATGAGTACCTAGTAAAGTGGAAAGCATGACTGGTGGAAGACTTAACATAGTTATATAAGGCAGAGGTTGACGATTTGGGTTTTCCTCAACCAGTTGAAAAGTGACATGGTCACTTTTCAAATCACCATGGGTGTCTGATGTGGGAGCATCCACCAGTGTGATGGAGCTCTAACTTTTGGCAAAATTTACAATCCCAAACACCATGTCAAAGGGAAAATACTCATGTGTAGCTATGTGTAAATCCTCATCTTCAAATGTGTTCCCACCATTCTAAATCCTAGAAGCCAATTTCATTCATGCACTTAGTGATCAACTTTCAGATCTTATCCACTACTTATATTCAAACAATATGCTTCAAAACCCTAAAAGCCATGATTAGGAGAATGTGGAAAGGAAGTTGGTTCATATATGAATTTCTTTCAGGACTATACAAGTACATCAGTAATTCATCATGAGGGAAATACACAAGGATCTGTATTCAGAAATATATGAAACATTTTGTCATCATATCGTATGCTTTAGTCATAGGGACAACAAACATCAGCAAAGTATGGTCTCACATTCCAAACAATCAGCAAATATGCAATCTGAAGTAGATGAACATTATTAATAATATACCACATCTAACAAAACATTAGTGTATATATTGAAGGCACTAATAAACAAAAAGCATACGTACTCATATCAATCTGTATGTGTACAGCCATGTATATGCACCCAACAATTAAACAAGAGATTATATTACACAGTGAATTAATCCCAATAAGATAAAAGCAGCATACTCTTACATAAAGCGACTCCAATTAGGAAGACTAAGACAATGCAAGCAGAAAGTGATAATGATAGCAAGTAAATGCAAGCGACAACTACAATGACCAAAAATATTGTGACCTTTGCTAGCATATCCGCTTCACATTACAAGATGGGAGTCCGGGAGGCTGTCCATTAAAGCAAAAGACACAAGAGAATAGCATCAAAAATTCTTTGGAGTGGAAGATACACAGGAGTCGTCAATTTTTATAAGAGATAAGAGCCCCACGTTGACGTTGGAGACTCGGAAGATGTGGAAGAAATATATAGTAAAATCATCATTTGGTTCCGTGAGTTCAGAATTGTCGAGAGAAAGGTCGAGATAAATACATTTAATATGATCAACACAATATGAAAATGACTATCTATCAAATAGAACAGAATTAAACAAATTCAAATGTGTGGCTTCCAAACAATAATCAATAACATCAATAAATGAAGATTAAAAGCAGCGATATATTCCATGAAAGGATGGCATGCAATTAATGCAATGATGGGGACGAAAGTATGCATTTGACAAACAACCATAGTAACATAGGGATCCGTCCCCCCCCCCTTTTTTGCCCCAAGTCTTGGAGACTTGGACGCACCAAGGACTTGAGGACTCTGTCCCCTCGTCCCCAGCAGTGCCACAATAAATTTGCTTTGGGACCCGAGTGACAGAAGGTTTAGCCATCATAGTTTGGGTGTCCTCTATTGTATTATTTTCACCACTTCTGGCATGGTGAAGATGAGACTAGAGTCGAGCAGCAGGAGTTTGAGGATCTTCGTAGCATGTTCCTATTTAGAGTTTGGGATTCCTTGATTGCATTAGGATTACAGTCAGGGTTCACAATTGAGTATTGAGCATGTTCGGTGCATTGAGAGGATATGGGTTCATCATTGGCTTCCTTGGACATGTTTTGATATCATAGATTATTGTTGAGTGCAGGAGTTGGATAGTTAGCTTGACGTATGTCCTTTTGTACTTGTGGGAGGCAAATTGATTCAGCTTTCGGTGTTGCTTTCTTTTGAGATGCTCAATCTTGCAACACCTAATGTTGTATTACTCCACCATTTATAGCATGCCAACGTTGCGATTGTGTCTATTAGGCAGGTACTATCAATTTCATTGGTACAGGTATTGTAGGAGTTGGTTGGTGATATCAAGGACATTATACAGGTCTTCACTTGGAATTTAGGTGGAGTATTCCCATGGCTGGTTATGTATCAAGGAGCTGGTTGGAGAGATTTGTTTGGCCTTTTCTTGATAGAGGTTGGCATAATCTTGAGCTCCCACCATTTGACATTAGAGTTGTATGTGAGTACAGTTGGAGTGAGGTTCTCAATTGGATTTAGGGTGTTCTCATATATAATACTAGCACATGGCAGGACAATTGACTTACTAGGCATGTGGGGTGATTGGGATACTGGCAATGTTCATGTGTGTATTGCACAGCAAATGGCCAAAGCATCACACTTTAGACGAGTATGGGATCCACACATTTGGTTTTCGCAGGCAAATAAAAAATTGCTCAAGGACAAGTAATATCTGGGAAGGGAGGATTGGAATGTCTCCTTTTCTAGAACACTAATTTTTTTTGTGTCATTAGCTCATTTTGCCTATTTCACATGGGTTAACTAAAATTTCACAGAGATCAGAGTGAATTTTGACCTAGGTAGTTCCAATTTACAGCCAATTGATGTTGTTTCAGCAAGGTTTCCACATACTTATTATTTATAGTAAGTTGGCAAGGCTTAATATTCTTATCATTTTAGTATTGGACTTGGAGTGTCTCATCAAGACCTTTCCAACAAGCTATGACACATGATTATCCGAGTCCATCTAATCAATGATTTTAATGCCTAAAGATTAAATGATTTATCAATAGTGTGACTTAAACTAAAGTGCATATTATTGTATGCTTAAAAAGAGGAAAGGGAGCCCATTTGTAATATGCTTGCTTAATGTTTTTGGATTATATTTCTCTCTTGGAGAGTCCTAGAAAGTTTCAAATTTCAACAAGTTTGAGGTTGAAAGCCCACAAGCTTTAAGATTGTGGATGAAAACCCATTGTCAATTGGAGAAATCGTGCAAGTGATTCAATGGTCACAACCTTTCACAATCACCAACTTTTGAACGAGTCACAACCCTTCATCTTTTAAAAGTCATCTCCTTATTTTCTTCCTTCTTCCCTTAATCCTTCCTTAATTCCTCTACTCCCTCTTTCTCTCCCTTTTATAGTCATGTTTGAAGGAGACACAACTATTCCATTTATGCCTTTTGACTATTTGTTTAACTTAACTAGTTTTTGTTTTTATTTTTAATTTGTTCTTTCATATTTTTAATTACATTATTAATGTTTAGTATTTAATCATATTTCAAGAAGGGGAAATGAAATTGTATGACAAAACCCTAGCAAATTAGGTATTTCTTTAAAGAGTTTAGGTTAACTTGTTTTGTTGACTCTATTATAACTTGTAATGGATTAGTCACCAATAATTGATACTTGCAGCTTATAAAACCTTTGAAGTCAAATGACAAAACATCCATTCAAGTTTTAGTATATTATTTTTAAATCATGCTTGCTTGATATGAATGAATTTATGATAAAACAAGTTGTGATGCATTTGCATAAAGGAATTATTAACCAGTTCACTTACCCAATGTTGCATCATTTAAAATTTGTGCACTTTGTCTTGTTGGAAGACTTGTGACCCATATATTATTTGTTTGATCTCCAACTTCCTAGTGCCCACTTCTTGCCTAGTGTTTGTGGATGAAACAAACTATCTATCTAATTTGTTTAGAGTGAAATCAACCATGCTAATGGATAACAAAGATGATTAATCTCGGTTTCCTTGTTTTCCCTAAATTTGATGGAAAGATCCCTATCCATTAACAATTACAAGTAATCTGATTTCAGACTTTTGAATGCTTCTTTGTTGGTGTGCAATTGAGAACTAGTAATACCACATGCAATTCTTATTTGGATTTCATCCATTTTGGTCTTCCACATAAGATCTTCAATGAATTTGAAAGAATCATCTGCCCTTTGCTAACACCTGTACAAGCCTCTCTCTTCCGTAACCAATAAAATGTCCACCAAATCATGCAGTGATAAAGGTTTTTGCCCAAAATTATCCATGCATATGGGATGTCACTCGTCAAACATTTCCATCACCCTTACTTCTATAGCTAGTGACAATCTTCATGCGTGGTTTTCAGAACATACTTTTCCTCTTTATACATTTTATCAATATGGATCTGCAAGTCGCCAAAAAATATTTCCGAATACCCTTACCTTTATGATTGATTCTTCCTCCACATTAACCACCTTAACTGATTGAAAACACCTTCCCTTTGTGCCTTCATTATGCCCTGTAAAGGATGAATTCAAGGCTGCATTTTCATCATCACTTGGCTACATTAAATCTTCTCTCAAAATAATACCACAAACATGTTCAAGTGACCAAGTCTCCTGACAATAAAAATAAATCTGCTCTTCTCTCATTTGGTTTCTACTCTTTTGGATGATTCCAAAACCTATATGGCCATTGAACTTCTCAATCTTATGCTCAATCAATTCCTTCGTGAGCTCATAAGTCGTAAGTGAGATTTTATATTCCCCTCTACAAAATGCCAGTAAATCTGATTGTAATTGTTTTCATATGTCATCCTCCTCTAAGATTACTAACATGATTGTTTCTATGCAAGCTCCCACATGGTCTAGATGATGCTTCCTAAATTCTCTTAATAAACACTGAAATAATTGTAGAATTATTTGTTCACAGCCAAGATCCAACATAGGATGTTGGATTTTAAAATATGGTTTTTCCTATGAGTTCTAAAATCTTTGCCTTCTTACCAAAAGTAGAGCATTTGACATCATGTAGCCCACATAAGCTGTCCACAATCAGTTGTAAGACATTCTTCAATATGTCATCATTATAAGGTGGAGTAGAAGTTGTTATTCTGATGATTTCACTAAGACAAGAAGCAACCATTAGCCTAACATCTTTGTAAAGATGTTCCATAAACCTCTGCTAAACCAAAATAAGCATTGAAGGTTGCAAGCCCCAATTAAGAAGCCTCCAATCTTCTTCATCTATCCTGGACAAATATGTTTCTAATTCCTCCAACACAGGAAGAATGTCATTTCGGGATTTCATAGACTCCAACTGTAAGTCAATCATATACAACTAATTGCTCGCTTTTTGTTCTTTCTGCATGTTCCATAGTTGATTCTTATTGAATGTTTCATTGAATTCTTTTGAGAAAAGTTTACCTGTCAGACTTTCCATTGTATTTATTTGTTTTCTCCAAACATAAGATGCTCCCATAGTCAGCCACCCAAAATCTAACCCACTTCTACTTCAGTATATTCTAAGGTCTTAAAAAAATTACTAGAAAACCCAATTCATTCACTAGATAATAGGTTCTTCCTTATAACTTCAGAGAAGTATTTTCGCTAATAGTTGCCATGCCCTCGCATCTTGTAATTTTGTCAAGCAGTTTCACTCAGTCCTACAATGTCCTACATTGAATTTTTGAGCTTTGCATTCTCAACGTGCATAGCAGTAAACCAATTAACCATTTTTTCTGCAGTACCTTCATGAGCACAAAAATAGCTTCCAACCACCATATGAAGATTTGAAGTCTAATCTCCAGCAGGGAGATAAGATAGCAACTAATAATTATGAACAAACATAATACTTGAAGGTTCTAGTACAAACAACAGAAGACTTTTATGATAGCATTCTGACAACTCAGAATTGAATTGAAGGCTTTAACAACTCCTTTACTATCATCCAAACATTGCAAACACTGTTCTCAATATTCGGTTGTCTTTACAGTCCAATCTAGATAGAGTTGGCATCACTCATTAGGTCGGATGTTTGGAAGTTCACACACACAAAAGCACTCTGGAAATATCAGATTTGGAAATGTGACTTTTCAGCAGCACTAATTTGGTCAAATCTTTGCAAATAAGCCCCAGGATCGATAATATGATAGAGCTTGCTAGTAAAAACTACGTCTTCTAACTCCCACTCCCATTACTAGGTTGCAGGCTTTACTTGGTTTGGAGTTTTACAAGAACAGTTTGTTCCTACTTCTATACAAAGATTATAAAGACTGCATATCCAGCAACATTTTATTCACTTTTGTTCAAGGCCAACGGCTCTTGAAGTCATAGAGAGTACGCACGACACAGGAAAATCTCAATTTGAAATTCTTTAAATGAATTCAATCCTCCTTGTTTCTCAGAATGCAACACGATTCTCTATCCTCTGCAATAGCCAGTCTGCCATGATCTCAACATTTTTTTCATTTAACATGACAGGAACAAGCAGCCTATTATTTCCAAGTCAGGACCAACTCACACCTGAACTCCTTATAACAACAACTTGCATAAGAAAAATAACTTTTTCCAACGGAAATGTTGCTTCTGGCATTCACATCTACTGCAAGACATTAGAAACTTTAAACTATTCTGCATATTTGTATTAGGGATTTCAATAAATATTAATCGCACACCTTTGAAATTACTCTGGCAAATATTATGATATATTTCTCTAGCACTTCACACGGAAAGCTTAATATTTTCCATTAATCATTCTCTATATCACAGAGGTATTTTTAAATAATGTCTGTAGTAATATATGGTCTGTTATACTTACCAAATATATGGTCTGTTATACTCACCAAATATATGGTCTGTTCTTCCCATCTTAGATTTTTGTTGAAGTCAATCCCAAGATATTTATACTCCATAACTTCCTCAAGAATGCTGCCCTTGAAATAGAACTCATGCTGATGTTGTTTTCTGCCTTTAGAAAAAATCATGACTTCAGTCTTACTGATATTGACCTGCATCCCTACCATTTTGCAAAAGTGCTCAAGTGAGAGTAAATGTTCTGGCAAACCACGAGCAGATTTGGCAACCAAATTGAAATCATCCGCATACAGGAGCAGCCTTAATAGAAATTCACCTATCCAGATACCATCACCATTTTGCATGTCTAACTATTCTTCAAGTTTGTCAATATATAGGCCAAACAGAGTAGGTGAAAGAGGACAGCCCTGTTTGACCCCTTTATTGCTCCTAAAATACTCTGAAATGCCATCTGAAGTTCTGATTTTGACTTTCACCTCTTCATACGTCCTATGATCAGCAGGTCTGAGATTCACAAGGATCCCCAATTCTTCCATTCTTAGTCAAAGCTTATCTCTAGGAAAAGTGCCTAAAGCTTTTTTAAAGTCAACAAAGCAACAAAGAACCTCATCCTTACTCTCCCACACTTTTTCGATAATGTGTCTCAGGGTGATACAATCGTCAAAAATCAAATGTTTTGGCCTAAAACCAGCTTGCCCTTTTGCACACTCCTGATTTTCTTCAGCCCATTTGCTGATTCTGTTTTCTATCATGAGGGTCTACAAATAATATGATATTCCCAAGCTCAATGAATATTATGCCACTACAAATTTTACACAGTTCCACTCTTGGCCAAACTAACCAATTTTTGTGGTCAATATATCTCTTTATTTCTTCATAAAACTTTCTTGATAGACAAACTAATTCTGATAAATCTTTTCCTATAAGTTCGTCTTTAAAGATATACCTCACAGACTGGTAGGAAAACCAGCTCAAAGACCATTGCAATATCCCGGTCTGGATACTTTCCCAAATTTCTCACACATATTCTCAGAAATGTTAACAACAAATTCCTGCAATAACTTTCAGAAAATGATAGTCGTAGAAATATTGTTTCGTACCAATTTCCAAAAGTACATATATAATAACCAGTAACAACATGAATTTCCAAAATGAATATTACAATCAAATCTTCAATAGATTAACAATCAACTCCAATCATACATGCAGATAATAATAGTCAAATTGGAGAATTAAAAATAAATTTCAAGCACAAATGAAACACCTAAAATGACAACTCCACACATAGTGTGTTTTCGACCACCATCTTCCGGCTAGAGGGTTTCCATCCTCAAAGTTGACTGAAGTTGAGCTTCGAATTCTTCAAGAGAAATCTGAAAACAAAACCAGTATCCAAGCATCCTGCAAATGTGCTCCGCTTACTTATTTTAAGCACAACTTGGTGACTCATCACATTTCCCTTCTTGTCTTTTGTCGTCTTCTTATTTTGTCACCTTTTAATCCTCTTTTAAATATTAAATGGGCATTTAACATTTGGTATTAACTCTAATAAAGCTACTTTTAACATTTATGAAGTTAGCATTTAATTTTTTGAATGTCCCCACAAATAGGACATTACATTTTCAAGTAAAGATACTTTTATTTATTGATCTAAGTTTTACGATTTCAAGTACCACTTGAAGAAGAAATTCCAGAGCAGGAGACTGACATGTGGTGGTAAACAAGGAGACTAGCATTACAATAATAAATGCAAACATAAAGGCATGAACCTTTGTGATATCATGAGCCACCTCACGATGTCAGTCTTCACATGCACACTGCTCACTGAATAATCTTTTACACCCCTCACCATAATCACACTCATACTACTAAGTCTTTTTCTTATACTCATTCCATAGTAACGTCTCGGCAGCTAAATAGACACATAAATAACATATGGAGTCAGCTGTTAAAAGCAACCAGAAATGCAACAGTCGAACACACATGATGCCACCTCACATCCACAAGCCACCTCATAGCTCAACCCACTCAAGGCACAGCGTGAAAACAAAACATCTTTTTATATGCATTGACTGTTGAATGATCTCTCCCAACTATAAAAACATTAGCACTCCCTCTTAGCAAGAGAGATCATTCAAATATCATAGTTTATCAACCTGACAAGCACAATGAAGCTGCAACAAAAAAATGTCAATAACAAGATCTCATCGCAGATTTTCTTTATATAAATTGGTATCTTAGCATATCAATATTTACCATAGCTACTCCCAAAGGGTGAAACAAGAGCTTTAGTCTCAATCTTCTTTCGCAAAGAAAAATGCAATAACGAAGGATTTCGCCTCGAACTGCTCTCCCAGAGGAGAACTCATTAACAAAGGATTTCTATCTAAAACTTCTCTTGCCAAAAAGAGCTAGTTAACAAGGGATTTCACCTTGAACTTCTTTCACATAGAGGAACTCATTAAAGAAAATAAAATGTCATTTGAATGTTAAGACTATTCTAGAATATTGAATCTGCAAATCATACTCAAGCTCAGATCTGTATAGAGATTGCATCTTGTTATAAATGACCTGAGCAGATCACACTATGCTACATATTAAGAAGGAAAATAAATAGCAGAAAATTATCAGGGTCCACTTTTAATGATACCTTACAAAATCGCCTTTCAGTGCAGGTGTTCCCGAATACTGGATGCTTATCTCATCTCCATGGTTTGCCCACACTGCAAAATATTAAAGGATGTCTAAAATAAGAATCAAAACTAGATTGTCCTAAGTTGAGACATTAGTCAAAGAACGATATTCTGGAAGTCTGAATCCTATTAAGAACAATTTAGAGCAAAAATGCATATTTTATGCCATGAAAGAAACTAAATTATGGTTTGGCATAATTGGACAATTAAATTCATCTGTCACGATAAACTCAATACGTGGTAGCTTTATGTTATGTAAGTGAAAAACTCACAGATTTTGAATAGATTATCAAAATTTGTGTGCTGGCTTATATTTTGATTTTGTTGCAATATTTCAATCTGGTGAAGTTGGGTTTCCAAAGATTTCCTTCCAAGCATACTCTGCATTTCACAAAGAAGCTGAATAATAAATATTTTTGTGTGTTCAAATGTAGATATTAAGGTACAGTTACCAGAACCAGTACAAAGCCAACAACACCACTCAAATCAAGGTACACAACTACACGAGTTAGAATTTATTACATATATATAGTAACCAGAACACGGGGGAAGGAAATTATGTCTGTCCCCATAATAAAGTTTTCTGCCAGCTTTTATTGTGGTGCTTACAGGGAATATTTCAAAACTGTTTATAAAACTCCAACAAAAAGAGACATATTCTTGCAAATCCTATTTAATTCCACTCCAATAGCATGAACCATCAATAATTTTTACTTAATTTTCCTTTGATTGTAATTTGAGCAATAACTACTACAGTCGACTTTAGCATGCCAACTGAAAAAAGTTCTCTGACCTTCAATTAAATTGAATCAAATAATATTAGTTGATACATGATCAACTACAATAGTGTGGACACATTAACATTTGTAGAAAACAAAATTTATTCAAGACTATAGAACGATATATTACATTGGCACTTGTAGAGAAGAATGCCATAAAGAAACAACAAATGCTTCCAGTGAACTTCCATTCAAGAGAACTCCATCATCATATGAATGACTAACAACACATGTTAACTCCATCATCATATTAATGACTAACAACACATGTTAACTGATTGTACATTTGCATTAGTATATACATTCCCTACTCTCTTTAAATCCTGTAATGTTTTAAGCTTTTAAATTGCACAATGAAGATGCAGTCATACCCCTACCTTTCACTCCAAAGTATACAGAATGAAGTTTCGAAAGACCAAGAAGCATGGCTGAGTCCCGTCCAAATTCTAAATCATATAACATCACACTGCTTCATCAAAAAGGACTCTGAAACAACCGATTAGGAAAGCAGGTGCTGGGATTTTTTTCCTCAACAAGAGACAATGGTCAGAGGAAACATTAAAGAGTACACCAAGCACATTCAGAAGCAAGAAGAGGTTTCTTTGATGGCATCATGGCAGCACTTTGTAAAAAGTAACTTCACTAATCGGCATCTATTGGTACACATGTAATATCCTCTACCAGCCATTGGAGAAAGATCAGTCTGTATTAAAACCACTTAGCTGCTTAGATCCAAGGAAAAGTAGCACGTGCCTATCACTCAAAAATATACAGAATGAAGTCTCGAAGGACCAAGGTGGATGGCTGAGTCCCATCCAAATTCTAAATCATAGAACATCACAGTGCTCAATCAAAAAGGACTCTGAAACAACTGATAAGGAAAGGAGGTTCTGTGATATTCTTCCTCGACAAGACAAAATTGTCAGAGAAAACCATGAACGAGTATACCAAGCACATTCCAAAGCAAGCAGAGGTTTCTTTGATGGCAGCACTAAGCAAAAAGCAACTTAGCTGATTGGCATCCATTTGAATACATATATAATATTCTCTGCTGGCCATTGGAGAAAGATCAGTCTGTATCATCGATTCATCAGCACTTAACTGCTTAGGTCCAAGGAAAAATAACACATGGACATGGATAGCCACATGCACCAACAATCAGAAGACAGCTATCGAAGGAACCTGTAAACTTCAGTAGGAGGGAAGACTTTATTCCAGTAGGGGGCTTGAACATGAGTATACCTAGTGACAAACAGGTCAAAGATCAAACTCTTCAATGACAAATAAATTCAGAGATTTCGTCTCAGCAGAGTGACTTTGGGATGCTGAACCCAATTCCAAATTATAAATGTAGCACAAGGAACAAAATCTAATTGTGTGAGGCTCAATCATCATCTGATACAATATTCTTGACTATCCCAAGTTCCAATTAATAAAATTGAAGAGAATATTCGTACATTGCCAGTACTAGACCACTGACAGATATACCTGACTAATCAGAGAAAATGTAGACTAAAATATAGCTGTTTCTGGATTAAATTGTGTATGAGATTTTTGCATCAGAACTTTTGATTCAAAAATCTCGTACACATTTTAATCCAGAACCTTATTAATTAAATATAGCTTAATCCAAGGAAATAAATATGTTATCGACAGAGTCAAAAGTGAAGGAACTTACCAATCCAACACAAGCTTAAAGATGTAGACAAGTTCAAATGCTGAAACGTAGTGTTCAAAAGAAAAGAAATAAACTGTAATTTGAAGTGCCTTTCAGAGATAAGAGGAATTGGTGAGACATAACTCCAGTGCAGGACACCATCCAGATGGAAAGTTAAGGGAAATCTTCTTTGGAAAAGAAAAGGAATGAGGTGAGATTCAAGGTAAATGCTACTCAAATAAAACCTACTGGAAATAGAGAATAAGAATAAGTAAGAACATGACTCAGAACAGGGAGGAACATCGACAAATTCAAAACTGTGTTACATCTGAATGGACAAATTTTAACTTTAAAAAAAACAAAAACGAGAGAGGGCACTAACAAGTTCTTCACAGAACTTTTTACCATGTTCAATGGCATTACAGGGATGGGGTGGCAGGGTGGCAGGAGACGCGCTTCTGGAACGTTTCCTAGAGGACCAAAAACAGGGGGCAGCAATACACAATTTTTTAAATATAATAATATATATATATATATATATATATATATATATATATGAATTTTCTAATAAATATTAAATATAAATACATTATATGTTTTTTTATGTTTTATATATCTTTTAACAACAACATGTATGGTGTAATCAGAAAACATCTTGTCTGAGACACACATAAGCCTGTCACTCCACTCTGATGCACCCATGAAACATAGATTCAACTTAGTGGCAACTTAGAACCATTAAACAATGTCAAAAGTTACCCACTTGGATTTGTAACTTTTCTGTCTTAAGAAAAACATTAACTGCCATTTACTCAGCATCGTAGATAGAGGCACAGATGGGAGTAGAAGCAACCGGAAAGGCTCTCAGGTCCAGAACCAAGATCTAGGATAAGGCTACCAGCAGCTAAGGTATAGGCTGAGTTCATTAGGCAGTAGTGAAAGCTATTTGTTGTGTTGGTTTTTAATATTTTGCATGGCATTTTGTGTATGGAGACGGTGGGACAGTAGGGGACATATATCTGGGACATTTCCTAGAGGGCCAAAAATAAGGGAGGCGTCCCTATGTAACAAAGTATTTTACTGATCCTCAAATTAAGGAAGATAAAATGTTAAGTTTGTTATCAAAGCACAATGAGAGACTTATAAAAAGCTTCCCTAGCCTTTACTTGTGATTTTGAAATGCAGAATTCATATGGAATTGGGATTCAATGTTGGAGCGTTCAAAATAAATCCTTGGGAATACCATTATTCATTGTTAAAAGTAAAAGCATAGATGGACAACTCAAACTCTGCAGCTCAGAATTTTGACTGAGACTGGCAACTTGGCATAATCTCAGCAAAGATTGGCATAACAAAATATAATAACACACAAAAAAGGAAGCTAATGCATTTTGAGAACATGGAAGTCTAATTTGATCATCATTTTGTCATTTTTCAAGCATTAAACCTGTCATATGACCCTCAAACACATCATTAATGTCTTCATTACTGGACCTAGTGAGTTTTATACAAGACACAGCTGAGACTTGGTGAGTATTCACAAAGTCTATGGGCGGGCCATGTCAACTCAACCTGTTTTCTGAAATGACTCATTAGTTGCATCGGATTTGATCGTGTATGGTCAAAACCACTAAGAAGTATATGGAAGGAGTTGAGGGCATAGTTAGGAAAAAGTTGGAAGCATAAAAAATAATCCAAATGCAAAAAATGAGTTTCTATATTTCCAAAAGAAAAAAGTGGATTAGTGACCCAGCTCATAATCATGATATGCAAGCAGAAGAATTCAGTAAACATGCACGCTACTTCTATTTACAAAAAAGATGAAAAAGGTACAAGAGGTTTACAAATAGTGTGGCAAGAAATGAGTATCCTATGAACAGAAAAGCATCAGCACATCAAACTAAATTTGCCTACAACCCATCAATTATTTGTCCTCTTTTCATGTGAAGGGATGAAAACTATGCATGTGTACAATTACAAAATAACAAGAGGAAGGTGTAAGAGTTTTTTTCCTAATCCACTAATCTACCAACTGCTTGTTGACTTGAGTTTGTAACATTTAGTGATATGTTCCATGGCTGAAGAAGCCCACATGAAACAACTCCTTTGAAATCACCTTTGAAATGACACACAATGGAGCAATGATCTTGTTGGCTCTCAACATTATAGGCTATTTTCCCAGAGTTCCCTCTCAACACCAATGTAATGGGGACAGCAACAAAGGCAGTGAGACAACTAACTTACATCATAAAGTGGACAATCTTGGGTCAATTAATAAGTGAGGGCATACTGTTCATCGACTTCAACATTTTCAGTACCTTTGCAGGGTGTTGCCTAAGCAGAAGACAATTAGAGAAATATTAAGAGCTACAGCTCGGATCTTGGATGACCATGCCCTATGGCAGCCTTCAACAGGCCTAACAACCTCATATAAAGCAGATAAGATGAACATTAACATGCTGCAAATGAATGAATGAATGAAGGTATTTTAATATCATCAACGTTGCCGACCAGCCTATGGGACCACTTTCATGAATTTTTCTATGTCAACCCGCCTGTTATGAATCTGCATCAAAAAACTAGTTGTTTTGTGAAGTCTTGTTTCTGCAAAAAGCTGATGCAAGTAGTCCTTCAAATTGTCCTCAAACTGTGCCCATATATCCGGATAGACAGCGCACTCCAAATTAAAGTGTCATTCCATTTCGACAGACCCTTTACTGCAAAAGATGCAATTTCTTTCTTCCCATACCACCCTGGGTACCATCCATCTACCCATCTCACACTGCAGATGACAAAAGATTACTCAAATTGATATCCTTCTTCGTGAATCCCCTTCCACTCTTTTACACAAGCACAGCTCAAATTCATGAGATACAGCCCACCAAAGGTGTAACCATTCACAATCATTCAAGAGGTTTTAGCAAGCGTGATTAGAGTAGCCAAAGACTCCTTTGTCCGTCCTCAGGCTGGCGCATCCCCATATCCAATCCGAAAACAGATCTGATACAGCCCCAATACATGTCAAATATTATACCCATATGTACCCCAAATTACTTGATTTTCCAACTGTACTAAATACTGTGTGATTTGATATTTTGAAAATTTGATGTAAATCTTCCCAAATTTGAATTTAAAAAACTTCAATAATGCATTCTTTTCTAAAAATTATTATAAACAAAACTTACACCAAATGAGAAAGACAAATGAAATGTTTTTCTATTTCAGCAACCCATATTTTTGGGATATCTTCCAATGGAACTCTACTATTTTTGCGTATTGTCAAGTGTTCAATCAACTTATAATTATTTATGTAGCATCTGTGCCAACATTTCTTTTGAAGTAGCAAAAATCTCATCTAATAACTTAGAAAACTGAGTTGAATATATGTATATGTGTAATAACCCTGATTAGATTATAACTTTAAGAACTCCAATTTTTAACAAATTCAAGAGTTTGACAATTTGTCAAACACTTGGCAAGCATTCTCCAATATCTGTCAGTACAACTGAATATATATGTAAATTCTTCTAGACTGGACTAATCAATGATTTATGTATTTCCAATAAAAATCTGCTAGATAAGTTATGATTCTACAAATGATGAACAAAGAACAATTTACCATTCACTTTCTATGCTCAGTAAAAGTCTGCGGATTTCAATTAACAATGATAGCTAATGATAACTTGGAAGGCTAATACAATAATCAGTTTCAAATTATAATGAGGAACCTGTAGTTTCCGCAGTCCAAATCTGCAGTGAAATTGAAATACCAATACCCCAACAACAGTGACACCAAATCTGGCAATGTGATGCAAAATTTCACAGTGACAATCACCTCCTTTGCAGCAGTATAGGTGATCAATAGCAGGCCCTAGTAACGCCAAAAAGAATGACAATCTCCAATGCCCAGCAGCAAATGCAATACAGAGTAATTAATTCTACCAATTTCTCCCAACTCCTTAACGTCTTCTTAGCAACAGCATATACAGAAAGAAATCTCAGATTTTCAGCCTTGAACAAGTCTCAGAATTTAATCCACAATACTTTAGCTATGGATTAAATGCACAACCAAAATCAAACCCTTATACTTCAGCAAGGGCATAAACTTCAGACTCAAAAAAGCCACAAAGACAACAAAAGCAAATAAATATTCAAGTGTGTTTTTTCTAATGAAATGAACTCATATTTATAATGCTTTGTTGATAAAAGTTTCAAAAAGAACTCAACATTAGAAATTGTGAAAGCTTCCCAAAATAACATCACTTTAAATATTTAATACTTGGCTTAGGCATATAATAAATGGCCCATTCCAATGATGACTCAACCCTCAAAGTGAAATTATAAAGTTACATTATAACTTTAATGATTTAATAATAATTTGGCCACTAAAAATATAATAACTCCCAAAATACTCATCATTTAAATATGTCGTCTGAAATAAGAATCACGCATATTATTTCTCCATGTGACCAAATACACTTTCCAAAAATAGAAAGAGTCCATCTCAATCAACACCCAACTTACCACAAATAGTAAGTACACAAATCTAAGCCCAAATGAAGTCCAATCTAAACCAAATGAATAACTTGTAGCTTATTGAATTGTGGAGAAGACAAGACCCTCCCAACCCAAGCTATTGCCTCAAAAGACCCTCTATCCACAAAAATTAGCCTACAAGGATCACAATAATAAGCTAATTCCTAAACTCTGATACTGACAAAAATGGGGACATTACAATATCTGTTTTTTTTAATTTGTATCCAACAATATCCATTGGGGGTCTTGAATAAGGTCGTATTTCTATCGGTATCCATGTTCCTGTCCATGCAACTTTGAGTGTAATTTAGTAGGTTGTTCATCATCTAATAAGGCCAAAACAACATCCTCATCATGAATTAAATCATTATTTCCATTCCCAGCAAGCTGTTCACATAAACCTTTGGCTCTTACCGGCTTGGTTACATTGATTTCAATGTCATATTTCATGGCTTTTGTGATTCAACCTGCTCTTTTAGTATTCAGATCTTTGTTGAGCAGGAAATCTTTAACAGAAGGGTGAGCAACCATTAGTTTGATCTTATTATTTGAAAGCATGTCTGAACTTTTTCAAACTTCTTATAACAACAAGAACATGCTTCTCAATGAAAGTATAATGCAGTTCATAATCCTTAAGTCCTTAACTGAAAAACGCTAATAGCTATTCAAAACCTTGGTCATTCTGTTGTACTAACATGGCAGCAATGGAATCAATGTTTCCATATACATATAATATGAAATCTTTTGAAAAATCTGGATTTAACAATGTAGGAGCAGCAGCTAATGCTTCTTTTATTAGCGCAAAACTACGTTTACCTTCTTTTTTCCAGCTGAAAACCATACATTTTCTTAACATAGCTGTTAATGGTATTAATAATTCAGCAATATTCGAAATAAATCTCCTTACAAAGTTAATTCTACCTAGAAAACTTTGAAGTCCCTTTTTATGAGCTAGAAGTGGTAAAGCGAGAATTGCACTTACTCTTTTAGGTTCAATAGTAATACCTTCTTTAGATACAATGAATCCTAACAATTTACCTTCATGAATAGAAAAAACACTTTTCTTTGGATTCAAAAATATACCATATTCCTTGCATCTCTCGAATATTACCCTTAAGTACTAAATATGATCTGCTACATTCTTTGAAAAAACAGTAATGTCATCAAAATAAACAAGCACAAACTTGTACATTAAGTTCAAGAAAGCCTTATCCATTGCTTTCTGGAAGGTTGCACCTGCATTTGACAAACCAAATGGCATCTTCTGATAAGCCATAGTTCTCCACTTGGTAGTAAACGTTGTCTTGAATCTATCCTCTTCCTTGACCAAAATCTGATTTTAACCAGAGAAACCATCCAACAATGAAAACCATTCTGAATCTGAAGCAACTTGTAAAATTTGTTCCATTGAAGGCAAAGGATGTCTATCTTTCAATGAAGCTTTGTTTGAATCAGGGAAATCAACAGGCAATCTGATTTCTCCATTTTTCTTCCTAACTGGAACCAAATTTGAAACCCAAGAAGCATGCTTAACAGGAAATATAATATTGCTCTCAATTAACTTATTCAGCTCTTTGACCATAAGAGGTTCTAATTTGGAATTTATTGGCCTCTGTTTTTGTCTAACTAGTTTTGCACCAAGTTCCAATTCAATGGTGTGTTGGGCAATGTTAGGATCAAATCCCTTCAAATCTGAATAGTTCCAAGCAATAATATCATGGAATTCATGGCATAAATTCATAAGTTTGATGCTCTTCAGGAGTACATACCTTTCCAAGTTTCAGCGTTTTATTCTTTGCAACTTCAATTTCTTCATAGTGTTCTTCCTTGATCTACAAGCTGGATTTATCCTTTTTAAACTGATCATCAATATTAAAAATGGATTCTAAGGTTACTAAACCCTTAGGCATCTTATTTGTCCTTAATTGAATAACCTGGTCCTCATTTTGATCATGTAGTTTCTGCTGATTAGGCTAAGAAAACTCAACTTCTTCTCTTAAAAAATTAACAATATACTGATCAGATTCAAAAACTTGCCAACTTTCAACATTATTTGGTACAACAGGTCTGACAATAACTTTTACATGATCATATCATATTGTGCACCAATTGCAGCAAGTCTATCAGCATGTTTCTTCTAATTTCTAGGTACAGATTGCAAATTAAATGCTTCAAAACTTTCAATCAAATCTCACACTACATGCTTATAACTTTTCAACAAATCATTTTTAGTAGCATGGATGCCTCTAACTTGGTTAACAATCAATTCAGAATCACCAGAAACTTGGAGACAACTGATACCTCGCTTTATGGCCCATTTTAATCCATTTACAAGTGCTTCATATTCAGCAACGTTATTGGTACAGCTGAAAGTAAATCTGAAATAAGCATAATACCTTTCATTTGTTGGTAAAATCAGCATACAACCTCCTCTCGCACTTGTTTTGTTGCGTGAACCATCAAAAAATTATTTCCACACCTCATTACCTTGCTGTTCTGAACTTAATTCTGCACTTTTCATGACATTTGGCAAAAAATCAGTAATTTCATGAATGACATAATTGCCCAAACTTGGTTATTCAACTTGTTCTTTTGTAATTTCAGCATTTTCAGCAGCCCATTCATCTAATAATATATCAAAAACATTGTCTATTTGCGTTTTGGACTCATGAACAGCATTAATTTCCTCTTGGTCGAATAAAATAGTTGTCTCATTTCCAGTAGTAACAATATTATGTTCAAGGCAATCCTTAGCAATAGGTTCAGATGGAATTGTGATCTTGGTATCATATCTAGTACAACAAAACATGTGAGACCAATCTGCAAATACATAACCTCCTATTTTGGTAGTGAAATCACGTAATAAACATATGGAAAAATAGGGAGGTAAGTCAATGATGTATATATTCATAGGGACTGAAAAACTAGGACAAGAATGCAAGGTCAAATCCATGTTCCTTATAACTCCAATTGTCTCAATAGCTGTCCCATCTAGTTGAACTACCCCCTTTTCAATTGGTTCATATTTAAGGCCTAGCTGGTCAACAATCTTCTTTGGCATAACTGAGTTAGTAGCACCTGAATCTATCATGCAATTATGAACAAGGTACTTGCCTATTATGACTGTAACGTAAAAAGGTGGTGACTTAACTATCTTGGATGGCTGTTGTGACGTATTAGCATTTGCAGCCATTAGAACTGTAGGAGTTTGTTGTGCTAAAGCGTCATCAGATAAGGTAAGTGACTGTAATGCTTCCTGTAGCATATCCTTTTGACCTGGGAGTGCTAAAACATCCCACATGGAAACAGGAACATGAGTCTTCTTCAAATGCTCAACAATATTGAAATTTTCCATACTAACCATAGACTGGTTTTTTGGTACAGCAGACTCCTTTTGCTGTTGTGATGGTTGTAAACTTGTTTTTCGCGCTTGCACTTGTTGTCCTTGCTGTCCTTTTGGAAAATATTTCATTTTTTGCACATTTGATGTTCTTGTCTGAGTATTATCAACGTTAACCTGCTGCTGTTTTGCCTTCTCAACTTCTTGTTGTACATTTGCAGCTTGGGTCTTTGACCTTGTTCTCGTTGATACAGGTCTCCAAACTTGGTTTTGATCAAAATTTGCTGCTATGACAGCCTCATCTTCACTAAAATTCATTAAAGTAGCATCTAGGTTACCTTGTTGTTGTACTTGATCATGATGAACTTCTCCTTGAGTAGTTATTTGTTGTCCTTTAAGAACATCTCGTCTTCTTGCCTCAAGCGCATGTGCACAATCAAGCCAAAAATGACCAATGTTACAAGTATTGCATCACTCCTCATCATGTGCATAGTTGTTTTGAGGAACAACTAATTATTCTTTAGAATTGCAAGGAGTTGCAAAATTGTAGGGCCGGTTAGCTCTTTGACCATAGTTTCTTTGCGGTCCTTGAGCTTGCCTTTCCTGATTTGATCCTAAAGCTTGATTGAATTGTCTATTTTCCTGATAGGAAGCTTGATTAGGCCTATTTTATTGACCTTGTTGCCTTTTCAAATTCGTTATTTCATTTTCATAAGTCTGCAAAGTTCGCATCATACTGTCACTATTCTCGATTAAGTCCAAATTCTGCTCTTTTAGCTCTCTAATAGGAGCTATAGCAGTGTGCTCTGCTGCAACTTGCACTTTAAATGCTGGTAATGCTGGCATAGGTGGAATTACAGCTAACGGTGGTATAACAATTGGTACAATTTGCTATATTTTTGCAAATTAAGGCATTGGAGGCCTAGGAGGTAGCTTGTCGGCTTGGTATAACAGTTGGTACAATTTTCAACTCTTACAGCAATGTCAAATGCATCAGGCAAAGTACGTCCTCCCATAGATTATATCATAACCGAAATATCATTGTTAAAAGCCTTCAAATAAAATAAGAATGCATAATCATTAGAAGGCTTAACAGATGATGGAATTTTGTCCCAAGTTCGCTAAAAACAAAAATTAAAATCAGAAATATGCTCATTATGATGGCTTTTGATGGTAATTAATTGTTCCACCAACAAGAGATTATCAGGCCTATCTTCAGACTTGTTGATTAACAAGCTTCCCAATGCGTCCCACGAAGCAATTGAAGTTACCGCTAAACTTCTGAACCAAATTAACGCTTTTCCTCTAAAAAAGGTTGCTAATAATTTTAAGGCCACATCCTCATGTTGAACTTGATGTAATCCGCAAAGGGTAGCTATATCCTTGATATGTTTCACTGCTGAAACATGATTTTCACTAGTAAAATATGGCACACTTTTCAATGTTGCTGGTGGAATATCATGATGAGCAGTAATTTGTAAACGGCTGCCAGCATTAAAAGCTACAAATGGCAAATTTCAAGCCATTTGATGAACTGGTGGTACTTGCTGCTGTACTATAAATGGCAATAAACGTTGGGTAGGCTGATTTACCTTTCGTTGATATGTTTTCAGGCTTTTAACAACAGCTGTAGCACCACTTGTAAATGCTGAAAAAACAAATTGATCTTTTGGTAATTCCTCAAAAATGGGTACTTCAAATTCAGAATGATCACGAACACTTAAATCTTCGGGAAAACCAATATCTTCAATAACTATCTCAGACTCTTCAAGATTTGTTGGCTGATCTTCAATTATAGGATATTCAAATGCTGAAAAATCTGATCCAAATGGTGAAGCAAACCTTCCTCTTGTAATTGGTGGTGTTCTTCTTCCTCTTATTGACCTTCTGGGAGTTCTTCTCATTAAGAGAATTACCAAAACTGCAACTGTATTTGCGATAAATCTTCAAAACAACACCAAGTGTTAATAAAATACCTTCAAAAAGGCTGAAATATTGTTGTTCACACCAAAACAGCAGTAAGATCCTAATATTTAGAGATCTGTAAAGCAATTCGTAGTCCCACCGGGCGTGCCAGAAAACTGTTGTCAATCAGGATTGTGCCTATAGCAAGATGCAGAATCTAGCCATCTTGTTGAAACATGGAAACTCTCTTGGGTGGTGGGTTGTCCTAAAACGAGAGATGAATCTCCGGAAGCTAGGTCGGTTCCTAAATAGTGATCACCTAAAACCTAAATTATATGCAAGATAAGGGATGAGAAATGAATGACAAAAAATGAATACTAACCTAAATGAGGTGATACACCAATGATTTTAAATGTAATTATTATCAAATCAACACAAATTATGCAAGACACAATTGATTCACAATACTCAGACAAACACGCAATTACAAAAGTGATTCTATGCAAGGACCAAAATCTTCTGCTTCGTAATGAAAACTTAAGCTTTACCAATTTTCTACAAAAAGAACCATGGACACAAACAAAGACCTATAATCACACGTATCAAGAGTCAAATCTGCAATAAGGAATATAACTTAAATGAAAGCGAACATAACATGAAAATAAAGAATTCACAATATTGCACAAGAATCAATGAGAAGAAACCGTTGAATTTATATAACCAATGCTGAAAAAACCTCTACTACAAACTGCTCTTACAATCAACTCAAAATCTACAATGCGCAAAAATCTGAATTCGAAAGAAGATCCTCCTCAATAAGGTGAATGTACAATATATAGAGCTCAAACCCTAATTCAGATTTCAAGATCATGCCTAAGAAAAATAAGTAAAAATAAATAAAAAATGATACAAACTATGAAGAAGCCCCTGAAAACTGCTCTCAACCACCCGTCCAACCGATAGATAACTAGAAAACTGCCTCTAGCTCCTCAAAATCATGCATAAAACCCTAACTCTGATCCCTCAAGTACCCCAAAAAAAAATAGCATGTAAAACTCCTAAAAAATATATAAGTATGCATAAAACAGGCTCCCATAACAAACTGCATGCAAAACTGGCCTTAACTGCTCCATAAATCACCCAAAATAGCACTAAAGTTCTCCATTACTGCATGAGAAACTCAAACTGCCCTTAGCCTCCAAAAATAGATCCATGTTTGACTCCACAGTCTAAAGTTCAACTTGTGAGTTTGAAAATAGACACTTAACCTCTCCCCTTGCATTTAGGCATTAAAAATTGTTAACTCACCTTAACTCCCTTTACTTAATTATTAATTAATTATAACAAAGGCTTTATAATTATAGCCATTTGATATATTAATTTCACAATAATATTCTTCTTTTTTATTATATTTATTAATATTAATGTGTTTAATAATTAACATTATTTATTAATTAATTTAAACACATTAATATTAATGAATATGGGAGAAAGGGAATATAATAAAACATTTAACAAATCTTTATATATCAAATGATAAAAATAGAAATATTCATTTAATATGTATAAAGACTTATAAAAAGTTTTATTGTTGTTTAATTACAAAGGCCTTCATTGTGGACCCGAAATTTTATTAAATGTGACTAAGGGCTATCAAAGGCAAAAAAGGCAAAAACTTTGTTTAGTTTTATCCATTTGGTGATTCATGCAAGGAAGGAGAAGAGGGTTTTGGAACCACAGCCGCCATGAGTATTTTCTTCTGCGATTCCTTGCTTTGTCATGGATGTTGGACGCCATGTTTCTGTTGTCCTTGCTTTTGCTAAATGGACGTCATTTCTGTGCTAGTTAGGCTTTTGTTGGATGGGCGCCATGACGGTTTTCCTCTTGCGGAATTTCGTGGGTTTTATTGAACATGGATTACTGTTGAGCTTCTTTTATGGCCGGTTCTATTGATGCCGTGAGTTACTGGTATTTGCTAGTTGTGATTTGTTATAATGTTCTCTTTGCTAGATGTCATTACTGTGCCGATTTTGGGCGTGTTTCTCCTTGTAGATTTCACTGGGTTGTTGATACTTGGCGTGAACTTCTTCATGGCCGAGTCTAGACGCCATTTTTTGTTGTGTTTCGCACCCTCTACTAGCCGTGAGCTCCTCTTCATTTGAGTGCCATGAGCTTCTTATCCTTCACGGGTTTATGTGTTATGATGGGTTATTCTTGTTGTTGTTTGTGTTGGAACATGACGCCGTGAGATATGATGCTATTGGTTATGGATTTATGGGGTTTGGATTCTATTTTTGTTGGGTTACTTCTCTCTCTTTGCTGAGATATAACTCCATTTTATGTTAAGGTTTCTAGAGGGTTTCTTGGTACTGTATTATTGTTCGTTTTGCATTAAAACCGTGGCTACTTTCTTGATGGGTTCTTGCTGGTGTGAACTCCGATCTCATTGTTTGGCTACAGCCATGAGCTTTTATTTTTACTGCTAAAATTCCCTCCTATATAGTCTTTACTTTATGATTATTGCTGTTGTAACTCATAATTTGCTTGTATCTGCTATTGATTTAGTAATTTCATGCCATACTGCTGGTGCTTAATATATCTCTACTGCTTTATTTTGATGGCTGCATATGATAGCTTAAAATATTGTTATCTTGGATGCCCTAACTGAGATTTATTCAATAAAATTCAGTATATCTGAATGAAGACAAGTTGTGCTACCCAATGTATCTAACTCTATCACTTCAACATCTCTTCGGCCAATGGTGTCCATTTTTGATGTTATGAGCACAAACCATGTTACCAAGATCTAATGAGATAATTTTATTTGGATTTGTACCAACTTCAGCTTCCCTTGGAACAGCTTTAATATCTTGTGTTCTTCTGAGATAAGGTTCTTTTGATTTCATATCCTTGACAGAAAATGGAGAAATCTTTTGAAACACAACAATAAAAAAGTCTCCTGTATCTTGATCATGATGCAAAATCCTCATACACCGTTCCACAGGAAAAATAGTAATTTTTGTCTTTCCATCAGTGTTATCATCCTCTTTACTATTTTCTTTAGAAGGTATTTCAGCCAAATCATCTTCTTTCTTATTCACAATATTTTCAGAAGTTGTTCCCGTATTAATGTTATCTCTCTAACAATATTCTTGTCTAGCAAAAAAGATATTGCTAATATTCCAGAATGTCAAGAAATTCACAGCATGGCTCTTCATTTTCTATCTGTTGTTCTCTACTTTCAGTTGCCACTTGAGTAGCCCTTTTGACTGTACTTACTAATTTGTTATTCTGAAATTACATACAATATTGAATGTTTCTCTTTCGTGACAGCAAAGCATCATATTCATAGAAGCTTACATACTTCCTTGTAGCTGTAATTACTATTATGACTTCCTTCATTTAGTCTTTAAACTGTTCAATAGCAGCAACCAAGTCTTGCAAATTTATCATTACATATTTTGTCTGATCTTGATAATTGAGAATTGTTGTTCTTTACATCTCGTGCCATGTTCTGCCTGTACACTTATAAAGATCCAATTCCTTCATCTTGTAGACTAAGAATTTCATGCACCCTCCACAATTTGACTGAAAGGTTTCATACCTATAACATACATGTGTCCCTTTGACAATCTCCTTGTGTCTTCAAACCTTCGTTATGGTTCAACTAGAAGGTCCCATACTTGTACTTTACGTATGCCCCCTCAACAATCTCCCCATGTCATTAGTCTTCGCCCCTACATGATTTGACCAAAAGGTTTCGCATTTGTAATTTATGTGTGTCCCTTCAATAGCCTCCTCAGTCCTTTATTCTTGGCCTCTACATGATTCAGTCGAAAGGCTTCATGCGTGTAAGTTATGCAAGACCCTTCAACAACCTCAACCTTCATACCTGTATCTGCACATTAAGCAAACTCATTAGCATAATAAACCTATTTCGCTTTCAGATATCTCTCTTGCCTTCTTATCTTTTAATATAGTTATCTGGATAACCATGTTGTAGGAACAGTAGTGTAGAGATAACTGGAAAGATTTCCATTGCTCAGTTCATATGAACTAACCCTCCTCTTCTTTCATTTTTTGCAGGGCTATTCCCAGATGGAGATGCGGGCTCAATCCTTAAACATCCAGAACAATGATTCTTCCATTCAAACAATGGAGGCCTTTCCCTTTATCTTATCAGTACTTTTATGTTTATACAGTATGTTTATTCAGATATTATGTTAGGAGCTGAGAATGCTTGTGTGGTATCTGAATGCATTGTATTTAAGTACTGTGTAAAATTTGAATACTTTGTACCTTATCAAAACAATTTTGAATATTTCAATAAAATGTATTGTTCTGGTACTTGTATCTCGAATAAAAGTGATCAATTTTCTTGTTTAGTGATTTTTGTACTTTACTTTCTACATCCATTTCATTCTATAATATGTATGCTCAGCAACTAAAAAACACTTAGCTTAGTATAAAGGCAAGCATAACATAGCAATTTAGGACACTAACAACTAACAACACAACAAAATTCACTAACCAATAAAAGAGGACATGATAGTCGTCCCTTCCCAAAGATTGTTTTCCCCCAAGCAATTTGCATCTGTGTGCTAGAACCAAATGCCTAGATCCCATATTTGCCTCAAAGTTGATGGCATGTCCCATTGTTTTGCTCCATAGGTGTAAACATCTCTAACCCTAGAATCGTGAACACCAATCAAGAGAATGCCAAGATCCCAAAACGTCTCAAGTGAATACTCATACATGGCAACATGGTATGTGTTGCTATCATAAGAGGAAACTGGTACCTTACTCCAATTGTAACTACATACACATAATATCAAGAGGTGGCAAGAGCTCAACAGTATTCCAATCTCCATCAAGAAAGGAATGCAACAAATCACTCCTCGTCACTACCTAAGCCATAACCACCGATGTGAATGCTCCACTTGAATCCGAAGTGAATACCTTTGTGATATCCCTGATATCACTAACTCCTGTAAACACCAATAAAGATGATAATACCTACTCAACTGACACAATCACCATGCTGGAAATGGTGGGATAATCCAATAGTACATGTGGCAAGAGTGAACATCTCAGTAGAGAGCAACACAGAAAGACAACCTGTCACGCCTCCCTCGACTACTCAAGTATATATACTATACCAACTATCCAAATCATGTGCACAAGAGGAATCTATCAAAATCAAAACAGGTCCAAGAAGATCATCTGACTCTTGTTGCTCAATTCCAACCTAAGCTTTACCATGCCAAAAGTGGTGAAGCCTATCAATGGAACCCACCCAAGCTATACTACTATTTTTATCAATACTCGGGTCCCAAAACAAACTACTCTCACATACATCGGCCATAAGGAGATGCAAACCACTGAAGGAATCTGGGACCTCACAACTACATTCAACCTTTGGAAGACCCCACAGATGTGTTTGACTCTTCAAGTAGCTTGTAGCAACTGACACCATAATCACCCTGAATTTGCATGAGATCTTTGTGATATAGAATTAGCCAACACTCGGATACATATCACTATAATGGCAAATTGACTGGTGCCTCTATAACAAATCTTTCATAATCACTTAAGTTGGATACCTGCAGCCTTTGATCCCATTTTCTAAAGATGGTAGACCTCCATCCCATAACGGAAGATACAATCTCTGAGCTAATACACACTTGTGTCTCACCAAGTCCTCTATGTGAGTATCAAAAGAAAAATGATGAACACTCCTTACTATATAATTATGATAAATCACTCCATCATTTTTGTCAATGGCTCATCACTAAGTATAATATGCCCACTTAATGTAGTTGAATCATGCTCGTCCCGATCAACTCTTGTGCTATCATTACTGACAACCTCCTCAACTCTCAAATCTGAATGTTGAGCTAAAGCAAAGTGTGCCAAATTTAATTTCTGATTAAGCTCAACAATCTGATTTTCTGCTTCAAGAAATGCCACTAAGGTGTCCTTAGTGTTCAAGAGATCACAAGGGTAACATAGCTGCTGGTTGCAAACCTACGGGCTCTTGTTTTTTCTTCCTCTATCTCACTTTTCCTCTCTTCTTCTCATATCAAGCAAATAGATCACCTTTTAGTGAAAAATATAAAAGATATGCTAAAAAAGGAAGGGAAAAAATTCTTTGTATTTATTTATTTTTCAAAACACTTTATCCATGTCATGGTCAGGTAATGGTTGTCGGACCTTGCAAGTCATGGCATGACCAGCTGACTCAGCGATTCATCCGGATAATGGCCCATGACATATTGAGTCAAGCAGCCGAGTCACCAGAACTTGCCCAGGCATACTTGGCCTGCTGATGCGGACTACCCGAGTGACCCATGGCGAGTTAGGGACACTAATTGAAACTATTTCTCCTCTGTTGCTGGAATTTCATGACTGGATATTCTAAGGACAACAACCCTTGGAATTAGTGACGGCTGGATTGAATCCAATATTCCAAGATTGGTGGATCCAATGCAGAGTTCACATCTGGGCTGAAATACTGAGTTTATGATGTAATGAACTGTTCATAGAAGCCATTCATAAAGGTTTCTCTCCCTTCAAACCAAGTCTGATATGCAAGACATGCGGCTTTAGGCAGTCTTTCTTCATGTATTCGAGACTGCATTGTAGTATTGCAGACCTGGACAATTTCATTCCATGTGGCATCAGATCCTATACTGCCATATGTCATAGCATCTACAACTGGTTCTTAGCCTTCAGCGGCCTCCAAATGTCTATTTTGGCATCCATATAATTAACTTCAATACAGGTCTGATCTGTGAATATTGGGACTGAAATTAAGGTATCCAACTAAGCACGGACTGATTTCAAACATGCATCTACAGGTGCATCATTTCATTGTGTGGACTACAACTTCTATCAGGTTTTTGTGTGTCTGATTGTCAGTTATTGACTATTAGGTGTCTCATGCATTGAATCTACTTGGCCATGTAATCAGATTTTGTATTTTGGTAATCTTAAGTGTCATTCTTTAGTCATGGTATTTCATAGTAAAATCAGAGCTCTGAGTTTAAACATTTTGTTGGACAAGTGTTTGTCAATATGTTTTGTGTCATGCCTTGAATATCATCACCATATAATGAATGCAAACTGTTTGTTTGATGTCCATGTCTCCTGTTAAACAATTTCAGACTTTATATATGCTGCCAGTATGTTTCTTATGACAGCATGATGAAGTAATGTTGTTAATTAAGCATGCCAAGTGTCCGATGGGGTATTTTGCAAAGTATTCATGTTTTATAACGGGATTTGGCACAAGAAAGATCAGGAATTACAGATAATACCTTGTGTGACAACCGTTTGAAAAAAATGCTCCAGGACATTGAATATTTTAGGACAAGTATTGGATAACCTGTTGAAATTTATTACACCTCCATAATCCTATAATCGTCCTTCCACAATGGTACATAGATATAAAGCACTTTACAGTTTGAAATTAGGAAATTATACAGCCAGATTGAATTCATAAATTTGAAAGAATATAAGAAGCACACAAGCAGAAAAAATGATTGAATTTGGAAATAATATTCAACAACACATCATTGATATTTCCCACAGTACTTGTGCAAAATGTAAGATTAATTCTGTAATATAAAAAGGATTCATTATCTACAGCATATGTTTCTTGAGGAATATTGTGTAAAACAGTATACTCGCATTTTTGTAATCCAATTGATTCATTAGATTTACCATATCAACTTAATATACTAAATTCCTTTCAATTTTATAAATATGGTCTCAATGATACAAGTATACATAACCTGAGTAACATTAGTGCGATCCAGACAATCGATACAGTTGGTTCTGATAACTCCTGTCTGTTCTTCAACTTTTTCTCCTGTTGTAGTCAAAAGAAAATATCTGCAGATAACTGCGATTAGTATATCGAATATGAAAAGAATGATGCATTCATCATGCAAATATTAGCAAAATAACAGTTCATATCTCATTCTCAAACAGATGTGTTCCATAAATTCAAGCACATTTTGCATATGACAGGTAAGATTCAAGTGATTTAACTCGTGTTCAAATAAATAACTTGAAAACCAAAAACTAACTGCAAGGCACCTATATGAAGCAACTACTAGGAAGCATAAGGAGGCTTAAGGGTACTAATTGGCATTGTAGAGGTGTGCAAGCCAACTGAGGGCACGTGTAATGTCCCCTTCTCTGCGCTAGCCTTAATGGCACCTGGTTCATCTATCTTCCCATATGGATAGGCTAACAGCATGTGATTTAGGATGCCAGCCAGTCACCGGAGTTTTGGTTTCAGTTGAGGAGATTTTAAATGGAAAATCCTAAGGTTTAAGTCACTTTATTTTATTGAGTTGAAATATTAAGTACTTTATTATTTGAAATCACTTTAGGACAAAATGACTTAAGTGACTAAAAGACAAAATAGTCTTTTATCCCACATTTCTAGGATGTTTGTATCTCCCCACACTTCAAGGTTATATAAGAAAGCTTTTACATTGGGATTGGCACCACGAATATTTGTTATTATTCAAATCTTAAGCGGTTGCTTAAATGTGACTGGATATTTCCTAAGGACAAAACCCCTTAAGGAAAATAGTGAGTCTAGGCGCAAACCCGGTACTCACATATTCACTTTCAGAACTAAGGACTGGATTGATACGTTGATCTTAGGAGATTACAGCTCCATGGCAGAATGGTCAGTTTAACACACAGGCTACTGTTTAACAGTGGAAGTTTGGACGGCAAGGAATAAGATCATTTCCCCCACGGCAAGAAGTTATACACGTAAGTATCATTCTCCAAATCTCAGTTAAGTGCTGATGGCATTGTTCAGTAATAAACTACAGTAGGGAATGCGTAGCAGTTGGGAGTAACCAGATGGCACTCAATTTTCCTCCTGGGTAAATCTAGCACGTGATTACCTCCATTCTGCAACAGCAGGTCAGGTTTAATGGCAAGAGTTTGAAGGATCTATAAGCGTTAAGCATCTGCAGGTCAGCATTATTATCAGTTATAACTCACAGAGGTGGAAGAGTCTGTAAGAACGTAAAGATCCCTGGCATTGATTTGGATGCAGCAGTTCAGTGTTGAGGAATCCCTCTCTCTCAAATTCCGCACGGTCACACAACATCATACACAGGAAGAGGCGAATCTGGAGATAGGTAGTGAATATGATCACAGTCGGGTTTAGCAGATATAGGTGAAGTTGGTAAATAAGACCAGCAATCTGGAGTGGACATTGGAGAACATACAGAGCACAGTCGGATACTATATGGGGTATTCACGTTAATAACGAGGTTGTATGGCCACTTGTCAGTCTGCAACTTAATTTTGAGTATGTTCATTTTAGTTTGAAGTTGGAAGTCTGCCGTCAGGCATTTTGTATATCTGCTGTTGGGTTATTAGTCTGGTTATAATTTTTTATTACAACACTGTGTTTTCGAAATACCAATTTGAAACTTATAATGGCATGATTTAATGAGTTTAAAATAGCTATTTCATATCATTATGTGAGAAGTCAGCACAGTGGCATGACAGTAGTGATTTTGCTTAAGAGTTTGGATTACTGGACAACTGTTTGACGAAATCCCTGTTAGTTCAAGTGTATTATTTCTTATCAAATCCAGCATAGGACATTTCAGCATGCTTGCAAACACGGGGAAAATAGGGGGTGTGTAGGATTTAATTTTTAAGCATACATTTGATGGTCTACTGTTTTGGTTTCTTGGTCTTTGGAGATATATAATGTTTGGAGTTTTTCTTCATTTTTGGCTTTAGCTGTGTTATAAGACAGCTTGGCAAATGAATTCTATTGCTAGCACAAGTTGAAGGTTTATTTCTTCTAGTGCTGGGTCATGGTTTTGTTTTGTTTGTTATGATTCACTCTATTACAGTATTACTGCTAGATTTTAAATTGAATATATGAAATTAAGGTACTTATTGGAAGAGACCCAAATAGCACACCAGGTTGTCTAATAAATTTAGATCTGCAAAAGAAAAAATCTTGAAACTTACGCATTTGAGTTAAACAAACTCATGAATTTATGGTCATTGAGCTACTACACATTTTACATGTGCCAAACCACCAATAGAAAAACACAATCAATTAACATATAATTAGAAAAAATAAGTACTAGAAGAATATGGAATGCACCACAATAAAGCTTTACAAGGTGATTCAAGCAACTCTTAGGTTTAGAGTCATTTATATGCTTCCTTATTATAGTTAATAGCATTCTTTGATCTTCAACTAGCATTTAACTAGGAGTTCCACTTTGTAGGTCTTGATCAAGCTTCAATATGTTTCATGCTGGGTGCATGAAACTTTGTACTCCAGATCTCCACTTTTTTAAAGATTTCCCTGGTTCCACTACTTCCATGAAGATTGTAGTGGTTAAGAGGAGATTGCAGAATGCATGTGTCTAGGCACTAAGGATACTGAACTTTCATCGCTTGGTTGGAACGGTATTGATTAGGGTTCTCTAAATTAACAAAAAGGGTTTGCTATGATTATTTTTCATATTTAGCTCAACCAGAGAACCTATATTATTCAATGCTAACGTACCAGATTTGTACCTTTCCCCTGTGCCCCGGATGTGGATGTTGCAGCATCCCTCAAGGATATTTACTCCAGATTTTTTCAAATCTATTGTAAATATTGAAAAAAACATTTTGCATGCAACTGGTTTCATTTTGTCTAGCAGATAACACTGAGAAATCATGTAATATCCAACTGAAATAGAGATCTAAATAAAATAAGATAGATCACTACAATCTTATGTTCCATAGAGAAATGAAATACCTCTATTACAAATCTGCCCAGCTGTGAACTCTGTCGCAAATCCACAAAGAGGTGAGCTGAGTTTTTATCCAATCCACCAAGAAATCCTTAAGGTTTATGTCCTCAAGTTTCAGATCTTAAAGCCAAAGCTTCCCAAAATTCTCCAAGAGAAAATAATAATCAAGCATACGCCAAGCTCAATCAGAATTAGCCTCCCCTTCTTTTCAAGCCTATTGCAGTACCTATTCATTTTCCCTTTCTCTGACTCTTCATTTCCCTTTCTTCATTGTCCTAAATTAAAATGACTTAAATTATTTTCACTAAGCTCCATTAACGTCATTTTAATACTTTATTAAACAATAAAATTAATTCATCTTTAAATTTGATACAAATTGACAACTTGAGATTTAGTTATTTAATTGACTTTTAATGTCCCGAAAAAGGGGGCATTATAGCCCTCCCTTCCTAGAGATTGCTTGCCCTCAAGCAATCTACACTTGCATTCTGAAACATAAATGCATGGATCCCATATCAACCTCAAGAATGTTGCTCTGACAACCTGATGCACTGCTCTGATATAAACAATATGCCCATAATTGTGAAGCAACTTATCAAAATCAGATTGAAGTAATGCACTAAACATGCCAATGTCAAGATCCCAAATTATCATGTTGCCTGGCAAATATAAGGAGATATGTAATATCCCAAATGGTTGTTTTCCCAAATTTACTCACAAATAATTTTAAGAAAATAACATATATCTTTTGCAAATAAAACCAGCAGGATAAACCAGCAATGAACCAGTAAATGTTTATTAAAATACTTAATTCAAAACAATTTCAGATTTGCTTCTGTATTATACAAAGTAACAAGAATCGGAATCGGATCGGAATCGGTAAGGCCGAATCAAATCGTGAATCGGCCATGAATCGGAATCGAATCGGCCATGAATCGGAAAATTAAAAAAACCCTTGAAATTTAGTGAGTAACTTATTTCATAAACCTTTTATCGCTGATTCGATTCACCGATTCACAAAAAATTGTTTGGCTTGAATCGAATCGCCAAATCGCGTGAATCGCATGAATCGCCGTGATTCTTGGAACTATGGTATTATAAAAACCAGCAATACAATAACATAATGTTTTCCAATCGTAAATACAGGAAAGATAGTCAGATTGGACGATAAAGATAATAACCACAAGTGAGACACCTCAAATAATGTCTCTCACAAATAATGGATTCTCATCCACTGTTGTTTGGCTAAAGGGTTTCCGTCGTCAAAGCTGGTTCTGGAAATGAAAGCAGTTTGCTTCCAAGTTTCTTCAAGAGAAAATTCATCTGAAATCCAATAACCAAGCATGAAGAGAATGAGCCTCTAAAGGTCCTTTATAGCCATCTCTGTGTCTCTTCACTTTTCCTCTACTTGACTCTATACTTTTGTCTTTTACTAATCCACTTTAAGTCAATACGTCAAATTTAACAATAAAGTGTCATTATATTAGTTTATTAAATCTCCTAGTGTTGAAATAAATGCTCAAACGAACTCAGAAGACCACGAGTAATAGCTTATTGGAAAGCACCCAGCGACACGCTCCAAGCCCAATATTAAAAGTGGTCAAAAGACCAAACCCTAACGACTTACTAAAAGTAGTTAGTATTGGAGAAACCTTGTGAACTACTTTGATTGCTTTACAATTGAAAGTCCCTAAGCCAAGGCTCACACAGATCATTTGTAAAGCCCAGGTTAGCCCGTGGAACCATGGCAGAAAAAGGCTATCAATGCATCCAAAATAAAGGCCTAGAAAAGGGGACATTATAGTCTTCCTTTCCTAGAGATTGCTTGCCCTCAAGCAATCAGCATTTGCATGCTATAACCAAAATACCTGAATCCCATATCAACCTTGGGAAAAATGCTCCATCAATCTGTTGTGCTACTCTAATATAAGTAATGTATCCAGAATTGTGAAGCCACTCATCAATACAGCGTTGATGTAAAGCATCAATCATACTAATACCCAGGATCCCGCACTATTATACAATCATGACTATCAGATATGAGCAGATATAAATGTCTTGAGGAGCTATTAATACTGGTCAACCTCCATTTGTGAATGTTTGTTAATGATCTCCCATGGGAATGCATACCATCCATCATAACTACCCATCCTGAACTATTGATGAAGGAATCAAACTGCTCAATAGCTAAAATCAACACCAAGGATTCAAGGAGGCTAATACTACCATCATCATCATGAAATGGCTCTCAATATATGGGTGTCATGAGTAAGGAAGGCGCTAAGAACCCATTCAAGCTATAACTCTCATCAACCCTTAACCAAGATCTATCCAGTTGTTGAAGAATAAGATCCATCTAGCTCAAGTATAAACTAGAGTGTAAAACTGTATGTAAGCTCATTGAAGAATGTGCAATAGTACTAACTTTGGAAATTACCCCATCACTCCTGTCTTGTGACCAAGACTCGTCACCAATCACTGTGACTAGGTCCCAAATTCTACAATCAAACTTACTCATTTTCAAATGAATCACTAGGATCTTCCTCGCCCATTTCAAAAAGTGGATTATCAAAAGTAAAATCAGCATCCATCTTAAATAGACAATTGCCAACCAACTGAATATTTTCCATCTTAAATTGACGTTTCAATGGTTCCAAAAATTTCTTGGGCTAATTGTCCAAATCATAAGTTTGTCGAATGCTATCAACTTCCTTAATTACTTTATGGAAAAACTCATGCCTCTCTTAATCCTCCTTTTCCATAGATTCATTAGTGACAACAATCAGAGTTTTTGCTTCATGAAGAGCAACTTGTGTATTATCCAAGGCCTCCCGAGCATCCTTAAGCTCCCTATTGAGCTTATTAACCTCATCCTCTTTTTTCCTTAATCGACAAGCATAAATCTCAGCAACCTTTAAGATGTAATTCTTGTTTGAAAGCAAGCGTAAAATAATATGATTTTGAAGATTTCAAGGCTATTTGACCCTTTGTAAATCAGCAACATAAGAATCTCTTTCCATTCCCATTTGTGCTTTCCTTAAAGATTCTCAATGGTCTTGTGAGTGTCATCATAACACACTAAGGCTGCAACGAACATATCTTCAATAACTTTCCACTGCTTCTTCAAGACATGCTTCTTATCATTGTCATTATGAATTATCTTTTCCAATTGGTCATCGAAAACACCATCATCCTTAAATACCATCTTTGTTTGGTCTCTAAATCACAATCATGCGTAAGTGAGTTGCTGATATAAGAAATACATGACTCATCATATGTCTCAAACTCCTTGTTTCATTAATTTGTGTTCAAAGGCAAGAGTGTAGCTATGTCATTAAACAATTCCTCATGACATGAAGTTTGGTAAACCTCTTTAGAAACATCCAACATGCTCTCACATTGAGTACGATTGTCCTAAATGGAACCTTTGTCAATTTCAATCTCTAAGTCACCAATGTAGAGTTTGGAATGTCCCATACCTTTAGCAATAGTTGAATTCATGTCATCACCACTAATTATGTTACTATGTGGGTCAAAATGGTTAATTCGTATCATCTTAAATGTTGGTCTGTATTTCTTTGGTCATCCCATCACCACAAACATGATCAGGTGTCCAAGTTTGGTGACATGTGAAACAGATCTGTTCTCTCCTCATTTGATTCTTGCTCATTTTTGGAGATCCTGCAACTTGTAGGCTTGCTGAAATTAGTTCATCTTCAGTCATAAACTCCATGAACTTTTCAATTTTATTCTCAATCAATTTTCTAGAGAAATCGTGTACAATTGGTGATAGAATATTATTCTTCCTCAAAATGACAAACAATTCAGATTGTAATTGTTTGGGTATTTCATCATCTTCATCAAGGATTAAGCATACTGTGGTGTGCATGGGAGCTTTCACATTATCAGGATGATACTCTCTAATCTCAATTAAAAAGAATTGAAATAATTGATAACTTTCAGTAACTTTCAGCTGCTTCTTCAAAACATGCTTCTCATCATTGTCATTTTGAATTGTCTTTTCTGATTGGTTGTCCAAAACACTATCATCCTTAAATACCATCTCTGTTTGGTCCTATAAATCACAATCATGTGTAAGTGAGTTGCTAATATAAGAAACTTATGACTCATCATATGTCTCACTCCTTGTTTGATTAATTTGTGTGCAAAGGAAAGGGTGTTTCTATGTCATTAAACAATTCCTCGTGACATGAAGTTTGGTTAGAAAAACATCCAACATGTTCTCACATTGAGTAGGATTGTCCTCGATGGAACCTTTGTCAATTTCAATCTCTAAGTTGCCAATGTAGAGCTTTGAATGTCTCATACCTTTGGCAATAGTTGAATTCATGTCATCACCACTAATTATGCTACTTTGTGAGGGCAAAATGGTGAGATTCGTATCATCTCCAATGCTGGTCTGTAGTTCTTTGGTCATCCCATCACGACAAACATGGTCAGGTGTCCAAGTTCGGTGACATGTAAGATTTTAGACAAGCATTGATAATTTGAAACTCAATACTTGCGGCTCCTCTTGTGCATTAACATGAACACCGACTCTACTCACCAAAATATAAATAAATGGAGCCCATACAATGTTTAAACTATAAACCATTCAAACTTGAAATATATTCTTTTGAAGCAACTTTTAAAACTTCGTGCATCAATGTATATAACCTTAGAAAATGTTATTCCAATGCATATTATAAAAGCTCTGTTATCTTCGTCCAATCTGGAACTTGCAGCAAATTTGTCTAGCAAGATTCAAGTATCATTTTCTCAGAGCACATTAAAATATTTCAGAACTGCAATTACTCTCATAGGCTGGCAAGAAAAACTGCTATGATACCATTGTACTATGCCCAGCCGGATATCTTTCCAAATTTCTCAGATTAAGAAAAAAGAATTATCACATATTTGAATGCAATAGACTTTCTGTTATAAACAGTCTCAAAATTGTTATTGCATTATAATAACTAGCAATGCAATAACATAATATTATCATGTGTAACACATGGATTTGCACCCTCCTCCTAAACCTGGAAGTACTCGTCCCTGAGACATCCCCACACCAAGTAGTTGAATGTTAGTAGTTGATTTTGATTTTTGAATGTTACTATTAGGTATGTAATATGTTACTATGTTGAATGTTCAATAGTTCAAGTTCATGTTGCAATTTTGTTATGTTCAAGTATTTTAATTTGGTATGTTCTACTAAAACATCATTTCATCACTACCATTTCATGTTCTATATGTATACTATACAATACACCGTCCTCCTCTTGCCACCATCTCCTGGCCATCCCCCCATTGTCCTGAAAATTAGGCCCATTTTCCCCCGTCCCAAAAACACATCCTAGCATCTCGGCATCCTGACGTACCCCAATACTAGTGTTACACTAAATATTATATAATCATATAAAATACACTAGAGTCAGATTGGAAAAGAAAACTAGAAATGAACCTCTAACTCATTATGCGGACTCCATTGTGAATTCACCACAAATGATGAGCTAGGTTTGCATCTAATTCACCAAAAAGAGTGAAGATATTCGTCCTCAAGTTCTAAATGAAAGTTAAAAGCTTTCCAAGTTTCTCCAAGAGAAAACTAAAATCCAAACCAATATCCAAGCATGCCCAAAATGAAGCAAGTGTTATTTTTCAATTCCCAAAGCAATGACTCTTCAGCGTCCTCTTTCCATCTTTCACCTTCTTCCTCTTTTGTTTCCCTTTTTCAATATGAAATTGACTTTGCATTTTATTAGTTTGGCTTACAATTTCCTAGTGTCCCAAAACTAAGATAGCTCAAAGTGGGAGGAATTGAAAATGCAAAAATCAAGAAAAATCAAATAAAGACTCAAAGGTTGCCAAAAAACCGAGAATTTGCAGTCAGGGAAGAAAAACGTATCATAGCAAGAAAGATGAAGAAAAGCTTGATGGAAACCTTCAAAAACAACTTTCAAAAGATGTGAGACTTGGTACAATTCAAGGGATAACTAATTTCTTTCATATAGCATCATCTAGAAAACCATAGCTAAATGAAAATGCCTACAAATTAATAAGAAAAATGCCAACACATTATGTGAATTCAAATCTCAAGACAACACATTTAATCACCAAAACTAATGTCAACTAAAGTCATAACCTAATGTGATATAGGTTATTACCTAAGGATAGAAAGAATCCAATTCTACAACAGAAACATGAACATTAAAAGATTCAAAATCTATTATTTTGCCCATCTGTAATCTGAATAGGATTGCTTAAAATACAGGACATACGATATAGGGTGGGGCAATATATTTTCTTCTGGATACAATATATTGCATTGCTCAAGGATATGAATAGAACAACATATAAGAATTCAAGACCATGAGAAAGAAAATATACAGGTAAATATTGTTAAAAATAATTCTAAGTTTTCTTAGAGAATTGAAGAATGTGTTAATACTTCTACATATGTTATTAAGAGATAACATAAAAGCATGGCTAAAGTTCAAAATTTCAGTGGTGAGCATAATTATAGAATGTAGACTTTTGGCAGCATAAGCTGCACAACACCTTACATATTAAGGTCGGCACAAAAATGACTTTATCCATAAGGAACATACACGTTAACCTGAAAAAGTGTGAAAAAAAAATGAACTTAATCAGTGACAAAAGCATAAATTCAAATATTCAAACTAACCCACCTTTGTTTCTTGATATCATCAACAATTTGTTCATATAGAAGGGACAGGCGCTCAAAGTGTACATGTCCACAGGTACGATGAAAATCAAATTGCACATATCTGAAATCTTATTCCATTCGTCAGCAAGTAAACTTCAATGACCAACTTATAACAAACCTTCAAATGAAACTTTAATTATTATCAGAAAGGACTACCCAATCATTATCACCAGAATATCATGAAAACAAGAAAAAAGAATGAGAAAATAAACATACTTTATCTCATCATTGACAAGATTTTGCATTGCGTTGGCATACACTTGGCTCAATAGGCCTTCACCTCCCCTCTGTTCAATCAAAAGTATATAGAACAAAGAATCAATATGCTCTGATTTGTTGTGATATAAGAAGAAAAGAATAGTCCTATGTAATGTCCCCTTTCCAAAATAAGACAAAATGATAAAAATATAACAATGTTAAATATAAATGAAATTTTTTTAAAAATTTAAAAATTAGATTCATAAGTGATTAAAACTTAATTAAGTTTAATGAATGGTCAAAAGTCATTAAATGAAACGAGGTAAATCCCTCAAAAATGAGATATAAAAGGGAAAAGAGAATTTCATTTGGAAGGGGACAAGGAGAAAAGAAGAAAGAAAGGACAATGGGAAATAAGGAAGGAGTAATAGAAGACGAAAGGAATGGGAAGAATTGATGAGAGGCTGTGACTCTTTCAAAAGGTGGTAATTATGAAAGGTTATGACTCTTTCAAAGGGCTTAAAGGATGAAGAGTCGTGACTCTATTGAAAGTTTGTAATATGAAATGTTATGATTCACATTGTGAAGGCATAAACAAGAGGGAAGTTCCTTTGTCGAAGGCATGGATGAATGGATCGTCATAAGGAACATAATCATAATAAGTTTGTTTCTAAGATATAAGACAATTGTGATCTACGTAAAGGGAACATAGGAATTAAGGAAGGATTAATGGAAGGAGGAGTAACTTCCATAGGGATAGCAATAATGGAGGATTGCAACCCCTTGATAGGGTGGTAAGTGTGAAATGGTGTGAAAATTGAAAAGGACATACATGGTGTGGCCCTTTCTCACAAAACATATAAAGGGGGAAGAAGAATCAATATGGAATGGAATTGGAAACTTATCTCTTATTTTAATCCAAAAGGATCAAAATTTAATAAGAGAATAAGACATTCAACCAATTCGAATAAGCAATAAATATCTGAATTTAAGCAGCAAACTAAGTTGCTACAAGGCAAACATCAGACTTATTTACTGTTATAATGCATGATTGGTCTCTCATTTGTTAGGAAGTAGAATACTACACATCGCTACTATATTATATATACATAGCCTATTCCTTAATCACTCACTATAGCCCTTCAAAGATAGGCTGGTTTTGTCATGGAGAGGTGAAGTAATTCCTCACAAGGTAGGGGGTCCCAAGATGGGTAAAGACATGTATCTCCAATACATTGAGGGAAAAGTATAGATATGGGTATGAACATACATTCCCAATGCTTTGAGGAAGGCCCTAAAGACAAGTAATTCTCCATCCTTTAAAGGGTTGATGTTTAGGAGAGAAGGAATTGGAGCTTAAGTATGTTAACTATCAAATGTATTATGAATCATTCATTGTAATTTAATTCAATTTGATTCAAAAGCTTCTTAGAAAGGATATTACAGAGAGTAAGTAAACTATCATCCCCTAGTACAATCCAAACCCTAGCTGATAATTTTAAGGTAAATTGAATAAGTCCTAGATGGAGACATTACAAATTGTACCAAAACTTCCATCCTGCCATCTTGCAAGGTAAAAGATGAAACAAGGAATCATTATAGTCAATTAGAAGGAATTTAACTTTGTGTATACTCTATGTCTTCTTACATTCATGTGCATACTTCATGTATTCTTCGTGTCTCCATACATTCATAAGTATACTTTGTATTTTCAAGTGTATGCTCGATGGGGGTTCTATTTTTGGTTGATCAAAATAAGAGAATAACTAAAGTGACCCCAAACATTGATCAATCCAAATCAGCTTTGATGTCATTACAAGATGGTCTCGATCCTTTCCACAAGAAGATAAAAAAGCTTGTCTTAAAATTTCAAACCGTGCAAATTCTCAATGCATTGGTTAATATCAAAATTGCCTAGCAAAAGCTTCTCACATTGAAAAAATTGCATAAAAATTGCCATTGCTCAAGGACAACTAATTTTGAGAAGGACGGGGCTATATTGTCCCCGTTTTGAAATATGATTTAATAATAATATTATTATTAAAATATAAAAATAATATAAAGAAAATTAAATTATAAATATTAAAAAAATTAAATTATAATATGATTAAAATTTGATTGAGTTCAACAAATGGTCCAAAGGTGTGAAATGAAAAGGGATTAGAAATTTTCATATGGAAGGGAAAGGGGGAAAATAAGAAAGATGATTGGGATGGGAAGAATTGATGAAGGGTTGTAGCTCTTTCAAAAGGTGGTAGTTATGAAACGTTATGACTCTTCCAAAGGGCATAAAGGATGAAGGGTTGTGACTCTCTTGCATAGTTTTAATAATGAAAAGTTGTGACACTTCCATCATGAAGGGATGGAAGAAAGGATCATTATAAGAAAGATAATCATTGTAAGTTATTTTATGAGATATAAAACGTGTGATCTACGTAAAGGGAGAAAAGGAATCAAGGAAGGGTTAATGGAAGAAAGAAGTAACTTCCAAAGGGCAGCAATGATGGAGGGTTGTGACCATCTCAAAAGGTGGTAAGTGTCAAAAGGTGTGACCACTGAAAAGGGAAAACATGTTGAAGAGGTGTGACACTCCCCTACAACAGATATAAGGGAGAAGAAGGATTGATGTGGAGTGGAATTGGAAACCTATCTCTTATTTTAATCCTAAGGATCAATATTTAATTAGAAGAGAATATGGCATTCAACCAATTCAAATAAGAGATAGATTTCTGAATTTAAGCAGCAGATTGGACTGCTAGGCAAACATCAGACATACTGATATGATGAATAATGATTTGGCTGTCATAATTGACCACTCATTTGTTAGGAAGTAGAATATTACACAATGTACAGCATTATATGCATAACCTATTCATTAATCACTCATCGTAGCCCCTTAAGAGGACAGGTTGGTTTAGTCGGGGAGAGGCAAGGTAATTCCTCACAAGGTAGGTGAGTCCCAATTTGGGTAAGGACATGTATTTCCAATGCCCGGAGGTAAAAGACCCAAGATGGGTATGAACATGCATTCCCAATGCCTTGAGGAAGCCTGGTTGTAGATTGGTTCCCAAGCACCTTAAGAACAAGTGATTCCTCATCATTCTTAGCGTTGACATTTAGGAGATAAATATGAAATTTGAACTTTAAGTATGTTAATTATCAAGTATATTATGAATCACTCATTGTTTCTTAATTCAATTTGATTCAAACACATAGTAATGTATGTTAATAATTGGAATGGGCAGCTTCCTATCAAGAAGAACTACATAGACTAAGTAAATTGTCATTCCTAAGCACAATCAAAACCCTAGTTGATTATTTTACGGTGAATCAAGTCCAGTCCTAGATGGGGACATTACATCCTAGAATTAAAATTAAAATATATTAACCTTACATCTTCAAATAGAGATCATAAAATGAGAACTGAGAGAAAAAAAACATTCACTGAAGTTTCTGAAAAAATTATACCTGATTAATTAAATCAATAGCTAAAACAGACCCATATCTTTTCTTCAAATCAGAAAAATGATGCTCCACTACTGAAGGCTGCAATTTTAGACTGAATTGTGTAAGAAGCATATAACGCAAGCCTTTTCTAATTGACATAAAACTAAGAAAAGACTCATGCAATGTGCCATAATCCTAGGTTTTGACTATAAAGCAGAAAATGAAGGATACTCACTGTATCATCAGGATTTATGAGTTTGAAGCTAGGTTTATATGTCAGGTCTACAATCTGCTCCCACAATAGAGGGATGGACCCCCGTACCTGTAAATTTTGGACAAGAACAAGAAAAACTGTAGAAAACATAGTTTTATCAAGAATGTGCAATATTTCTCAATGGATGGTATAGAATCATATATATCATACTATGAAACCTTTATCAATTCTCCCTTAAACCTTATAAAGAAATTCTGGATATAATGGAAATTAGCACAGTAGCTAAAGGAAAGATTGAAGCTCAAGAAAGATGCATTACTTGCACATATGATGCTAAATATCCATTTGCCTCCAAAATTTGTTCACTTTCAACAAAGTTTGCAACATTTCCATCTAAATCAGCTCCCCTCCGCCACATACGAGTGCCTGGAAATAATATAGCAGATCTCAAATAACTGTGATTCCAAAAGACAATGCTAATAATAATGAACTTGTGCACTTGCAATACAATAATTTACAACGTATCAGGCACCCTGCAAAACCAATAATTTGAAATTATAACATCATATTTTTTCCTAAAAAGCTAAATTCCATCAATACACGTGCAGTAGATTTGTGAAAAGATTTCCCTTGGAGTGTTTTAACTGATCATCCAGTAATGCAATTGAGAATACACAACACAATCAAAAATCAGAAAACATTTAATAGTCTTCCTTCCAAATAAGCAGTGTAACACTAGCACAAGGGTGCATTGGGACATCAGGATGAGTTTCCGGGACAAGGGAACAAAGGGCTTCAATTTCAGGATGGTGTGGGAACAGCAATGGGGGGACAAGGGGGATGTATAATGTACATATAGAACATGAAATGATGTTTCAAAAAAATATACCAAATTGAAATACTTAAACATAATTAGTAATATAGTTGGCATAATTAATCATATAGTAGGCATATATAATGATGATAAAGATTCCTTTAAGACCTTCAACAATTAAACCATCCCATTATGGAGAGAAGATAGGGTCCAATCTAGTAGTGGTAACACGAGGGTTTGGGAGGCTGAATGATGAGTGTCATTTTGTGCCCCTGGGTTTGATGGAGAAGCTTCCAATGCCTTGTGTGATCCCCCAAGTTGCTTCACGATGCAGATGGTTTCTTGGGGAAGACTTAAGAGAATCCCACATGTATATTATATTGATTATAGCGATGCTACGGATCCATTTTATCAAATTATGAAACAATATATGTTTTTGCTCATCAATCATAATGGTGATTAAAATTCTCTTTGGAACATTATTGAATTATATGTTTGTTTATCTTCATAATGATACCAAACTTGCTTGCAGGCTCTAAATCGGGCAATTAAATTTTGAACCATCATCCATAACTTATTTGGGAATTCTAGGGAAAATTAGAGTAGAGTCCAAATAGAGAATATTACATAATGTATTCATTTTTAATATCTCTGACAAAAACCAATATTTAATAGATGTGACAAAAATACTTACAACGTGACGATTTCATCAGACACACAAAACTTGAAAAATAAGATTTTGCATAAACTTCAAAGGATAACAACATTTATTATTTTTTTCTCTCAAATATAACACCATATATATAGGATTTTTGTAATGTCCCCTTTTTCTGGGACATTATAATTCTTTGTGGCCAGCTCACTTCGCTTAGGCTTCAGGGGCAAAAAGGTTCTGTACGGGGTTCAGTTCGAGATTTGGCCTAGACATTTCCAGTTCCAGACCCATCGGAGTAGTTTTGGCAGGTTGTCCAGATACTTACTATTTTTAGTAAGTAATCAAAGCTCAGTATTTTTAGTACTTCAGTGTTGGGTTGGAAGCGTCTCGCCGAGAGCTTTCCAATGAGCTATAGCACGAGCTTATCCGAGTTCGTTTAGTCAATTATTTTAACGCCTGAAGATTTTATGGTTTACTGGCTAAGTGACTTAAAGGCTTATTTAATTTATCACTTTATTTTAAAAAGGTACTATGTTCACTTAAGTGACTAAAGGACAAAAAGTTGCTTTATCCCACATTGCTTGTATGAGCGTGCATCTCATTGAGAAAAGTAATAAAGGTACAACAAGCTCCACTTGAGAGGATATTTATGAAGATTATATTATTGAAAACAAATATTAATCTGGGAGCTGGAAACAGTTGCCGGTTATTTCTTTGAGGACGCAAACCCTTGAAGAAACTTTGAAGGTTGGACGCAAACCTAGCCTTCTTTCAAGTTCTATCTATATTGCCAATCTGACTGTTATTCCTATTTGTAAGATTGGATATTCTGAACTGTTGCACGTTATTGTATTGCTGCTGTATAATACAGTAACGCATTTTGGGTTATTTGTATTAATCTGCTGGTTTATGTATAAGTCTTGATATTGGAGGAAATAAACACATTTTTTTGGGTTTTCACGTTTGTATATCTGCTGGTTATATAACGGTTTAAGTTCTGAAATTTGTATCAAATACTAGATTACTGTTCGGATTTAAAATTTGTAAGTTTTAATCGAGGGTTTTAGTGAATATCTGGAAAGGGATATTACAGTGGTATCAGAGCTTGAGATCCTGCCATCCTGTGGAAGTTTATTCAGAAAGAAAGAATACTTTGGCATGGGTTTGAGGAAGACCCAACATGCAGGGATTGTGAATTCTTGCTAAGTTTTAAGCACTTTGAATCTGTGAAACACCCGGTGAATAGTGCCATTGGTGGCTTCAGAGTTCAGACAGAGGTGACTTCTGTGACTAATTGGTGTGAACTTGTGTAAGGGTTCTAGCATTCAGATTGTGACTCAGGTTATAATCGAATTGAAAGAAGAGATTCAGTGTTTCGTCTTGGGATTTTCTGCAAGTCAGCTTTGGTCAGTGTGATATTGTTTTAAGGGAAATCGTAGGAGATGTGCACAGTTTGTTTCAGTCGGATTGGTATCAGTTTTGGCATCCCACGTGAACAGCATGAGATAAGTAAGTTCAGTTAATAATTTGTTTGGAAGGAAGAATGGCTATTTACAGGTGACTGCTTGCCAGGAGGTTTGGCTATTTTAGTTAGCGTAAACTAGCCTCAGATATATCTATTCGGCTGTGAAAGTAATCTACAGGTAATACGCATGAGTATTTTACTGGCTGAGTCGAATTACCAATCACATCTGAAAAGGGATTCATGAAATACGAATGAGAAATTAATGGTTTGGAGTCATGGCTACAGTTCTGAGACAGGCGTCAGCTCATAGTATCCAGTGACCACGTTTAAACAGGCAAAAAGGGGAACACCGAGTGGGAAAGAACTTACTCGTCTTGCAGATCTCGGGTTTGATAAAAATGTGGGTAATTTCTCCAATAACCATGCGATATGATAGCAGTCGAAGAGTGGTGAAAAACGAGGGTTTGGCGTTCAATAAATTTGCTGGGGTGAATTACTAACGGCACATCCTGGAGTATATACAGCCGCTGCCATATCAAAAATGACACAATACTGCAGTCTCAGAAGGAAGCGAGTTCGGGTGTATGACTACTACAGCAGACACGGGTGTAAGAGGTCTGTTACGTTTTCTTCTCCGATCTTCATTTCGAGTTTGTTTAGGGATCGATCTGATGCTTTAAGTGTTGAATATTATTTCAAGTGTGTGTAACCACGCTTAACACCAAGTCGGAGGAAAAAGTGCTTTGTAATGTGATATCATTATGACTGGTTCTGAAATAAAACTTCTTCCAGTATTGATTAAGTTGCTTATATTATACAAACTGGGTTTGCTTCTAACTGTTTGACAAAATAAATTCTTTGCTTCATTCCCTAGTTTGTTTAGTCTAACAACTCAGTGACAGTATAGCAGCACTAAGGTTATTTTAGAAGTTTATGCGAACTCTTAGACAAAATTATTCACACAGATACCAGTAGTCTGTCGAGTTGGCACCAGTCGGCATGCAAAGGAGTCGGGCATTATAACATTCAGGGTGTCTTAGCCAGTGCAAACGTCAGGGAACTTACCAACAGTTATACAGAACTGCTACAGGTTGCAGAGGAGCTATACAATGGGGTTTATTTAGTTACCCTCGTACTGAGACCGACCATTTCTCAGAAAATGCAGACTTACAGGCAATAGTGCAAGATCAACAAGAGCATCCTATAATCAGTGACGACAGTTGAACTAGAGAACTCTTAAGGAGAAATAGTTTTCTTCCTCTTTGCTGTGTAACTGTCATTGGAATTTGCAAACTGATGTTGAAATTATCTCAGAAATTGGTGATAGTTGCTGAACGCGAATACGACTGAAATTTACCTTGGGTTATATGCTTCCTGATATTTCTTCACTAATATAACAAATTACAGAAATTCCTCATTTGCAGCGTTTTAGTTAAGAATTATACAGGGGTAACAAAGCACAACCAAGTTGTCTAACAACTATTTGACAATATACCCTAGAGTACGGATTTGAACCCATTGGGCAGAAAGTGCAGTGACTATTACAGTGCCGTTGAAATCCTGGGCGATTATTAAAGAGGGTTGATCTGCATATGGAAAGATTGTGAATCAGAGATCTGGGCTTAATTTCCCCTGCTGTGAGTGTGAAGGGAAGAAATCCAGATTGTTATGAAGCTCTTTGGTAAATTTACACACTACAGATTCAGAGCTCTGTGATAAAAAATAAAAATAAAAGATTTCTCTTCTAGTTGGAACTGAATACAGGCAGAATCGGCAAAGTGGTTTAAGGACTGTAGCTGGATCATTCCAAGGGCCAGGCAAACGGATTATTAGACTGGATAAATTTGAGAAGCTTGTTTCCAATATTATCAGAATACATTTCAGTTGCTTAACAACTGTCTGACGAAATACCTTAAGCCCAGATCATAACTCTTTGGTCAAAATTTGTGGAGTTTACTACAGTGAACTGGACATTGAATCAGTTAGTTAATCATGTTTACTTCAACTATCCAGAAGCAGTGGGACATGAATATGGAGAAGCTTAAAAAAAGTTTGAGAAGGTTAGATGAAAATCAGAAAAGGATGAATGAATTGATTTCTCACCCTGCAAAATTAAACAAAGTGCCACGTGGTATGGTTTCCATTGTTAAGAGGAATACATCACAAAATGAAAAGAAAGGGGAACAAGAGGTCTCTATAGTATTTGGAAGACTCTATGATGAATTTCCAGCAGTTAGTGACCATCATATAGCTGACATTATGGAGAGCAAAAATCAAACCTTAGAGAACGAATCAGAAAATTCATTTGATGACAATGAATCCCAAGATCATGATGTGGATGGACACGCAGTCACCTTGGAAGTGGAAATGCGTAAAGATACTATTATATCAACAGCTTGTACCTTGCCAGTTGAGCCATCCTATGAGGTGCATAGCAACAAGACCCTAGATATTGGGGTGTGCCTAGATGATAGCATACACGATGCTGCTTATATGGTGAGTGACATTGATTCAGCTTCATATCACAGTGCGGATGACAAATCGGAAGATTTGTGTGGGAAGGTTTCGTCACAGGGTGATCATCATTTAGCAAGTCAATTGAAGGTTAATGACAGGATGGTTGCCACAACCGTTAAGCATTTTGATGTTGCTCGTCAAATGTTGGCCACCTATGGTTGGGGTACTCCTTTGACAGATGAGCATGGTGATAGTGTTTTTTCCCTTGCAAAGATACATGCACTTCGAGAAGCGATTGGAATGATGAAACAAAATTACCTACAACTACTTGCAGATAGAGATTTTCTTCTCGAGTGGGATCGCATTTGTTATGTTGCATTGCAAGGAAAAGAGGAGAAGGTTGATAAGCTCACTCATGAGCTTGAGGTGACTACGGACTCTTTGTAGAGTGCCCAGTTAGCCCTTCAAGAGTCACAATTACAGATTGAGAAGCTTATAGAGGAGTTGAGTTTGGCACGGTCTCCACCAGCTGCAAATATAGTACAGTTACATACAGAGGCAGTTGATGAGGATCTTATATCCACGGGTTGTAGTGGGGATTTGGTTACATCTATCATAGATATGGTTACACAGGTTTCAGCTGGGATGAGTACCTTGATGGAGAATAGTAGAGAACCACTGGTCGTATTGAGTTCTCCTGAGGTTAGTGTCATGACAGTTGATACAGGACAGTTTACTGGTAGCTCTTGTGTCACAATGATGGATTCTCCTGAGAGTTGTGTGGTAGTGCACGACGCTCCTCCGTCATCCACACAGGGCATTCGCAGAGTGTCATCCAGATGGGAGTATAGCTCTCATGTTGATTTGTTCCCATCCCCTGGAAGCAAATCTGTCACTTCATTCCATGCAGCTGATTTTGGATACTAGCTTGTTGATTTTCAAAGTCAAAGTGATGAGCCATTGACAGAGGTTGGAGCATTTTACCGCGAATACATAGTGAGGAGTGCTCATCATTTTTCTTTTGACCCACACACAGAGGATTTGATGATGCATCGGTGTGGGTTGGTTCCAGAATTATATCATCCTTTGTGGGATGGGTATTCACCATCTTCGGAAGGTGGGATTAGCGGATGCAAGCATCCAACTCAGCTGTTTACGGGGGATTACTTGCAGGGAAAGCTGTCGATTATACATCATGCTGATATGTATCCAACATGGTTTGCTACTTCTATGTCACAAAGTTCTTTTATGGATACATGTTTACAGGACGACTATGGTGTCAATTGGCATGATGGTTTGGTTAGTTATCACATCCATGGGAGTTTAGCGGGAGCTGCAGAGAGATGTTGTGTTATAGACGCTACCAGTTATCTTTACCTCTATATGGCGAATGGATGTAGGGTTAGATTGTTTTGGGATCCAGGTGGTGATAGGTTTGACACGATGTATTGGTTGATCAGGGATCCAAGTGTTCTAGTGGATTATGCTTTGACTATGATCTATGTGTTTCAGCCTTCTGACACGTCAAAATTCCAAAGAGTGGGCTTACTCAATTTCTACCAGGGTGATATAGTGGTGGAGTCAGATTGGCTGGATCTACCATTCGCATCGGTATGGATATTGTCGGAGTGGAACAGCGGTACAGTGGTGCAGATACTACAGGTGCTGGTCAGTGGTATCTCAGTCAATGCACGAGTTCTCATTTGGGATCCAGGGGGAGCATCCCTATGCATATTATCATCTTGGAGTGGATATTGGTATCTTGCCGAGCTCCCATCATCACTTATCAGTAGAGACTCGCAGGGGCACTCATGAAGTGAGGCATTCATTCTGAATAAGGGAAGTGGCACTCGGGGCAGTAGCACATGGCCGTTGGTGTCCCTTTATGGTGAGACTTGGGATCCTAGCATTCAGTTATCAGGCACATTGATTCATATTGTACTGTTTCACCATTTTGAGTTCAGGAAGATGCATGCTAGGGTACAGCGACTGAGGAGTAAAATCGCATTCTCAAGGTGGGTATGGGATCTTGGCATTTGGTTTCTACAAGTATGAGTGGATTGCTTGAGGGCAAGCAATCTTTGAAAAGGGAGGCTTTGTAATGTCCCCTTTTTCTGGGACATTATAATTCTTTATGGCCAGCTCACTTCGCTTAGGCTTTAGGGGCAAAAAGGTTCTGTACGGGGTTCAGTTCGAGATTTGGCCTAGACATTTCCAGTTCCAGATCCATCGGAGCAATTTTGGCAAGTTGTCCAAATACTTACTACTATTAGTAAGTAATCAGAGCTCAGTATTTTCAGTACTTCAGTGTTGGGTTGGAAGCATCTCGCCAAGAGCTTTCCAACGAGCTATAGCACGAGCTTATCCGAGTTCGTTTGGTCAGTTATTTTAATGCCTGAAGATTTTATGGTTTACTGGCTAAGTGACTTAAAGGTTTATTTAATTTGTCACTTTATTTTAAAAAGGTACCATGTTCACTTAAGTGACTAAAGGACAAAAAGTTGCTTTATCCCACATTACTTGTATGAGCGTGCATCTCATTGGGAAAAGTAATAAAGGTACAACAAGCTCCACTTGAGAGGATATATATGAAGATTATATTATTGAAAACAAATATTAATCTGGGAGCTGGAAACAGTTGCTGGTTATTTCTTTGAGAATGCAAACCCTTGAAGAAACTTTGAAGGTTGGACGCAAACCTAGCCTTCTTTCAGGTTCTATCTATATTGCCAATCTGACTGTTATTCCTATTTGTAAGATTGGATATTCTGAATTGTTGCACGTTATTGTATTGCTGTTGTATAATACAGTAACGCATTTTGGGTTATTTGTATTAATCTGCTGGTTTATGTATAAGTCTGGATATTGGAGGAAATGAACACATTTCTTTGGGTTTTCTCGTTTGTATATCTGTTGGTTATATAACGGTTTAAGTTCTGAAATTTGTATCAAATACTGGATTACTGTTCGGATTTAAAATTTGTAAGTTTTAATCGAGGGTTTTAGTGAATATCTAGAAAGGGATATTACAATTTCAAAATATTACTTTGCACAACTGCATGAAAATTGAATTTATTTTTTAATAAAGCTCATCCACAAAACAAAGCATCTCCTTCAAAAATAAACTCAACTAAAATAAGAAATGGTTTGTTTTAGAAACTATTAAATTCCTATACTACACTTGGTGATGCTATAATTGTCATGTCCATGCTCTCAAATCTCATCAGTCTCCTTTAAAATGTCGTAAAATCATTATCACTAACAACCTATGGATGAAATAAGACCTAACCATTGCATATACTTTGAACCTAGCATAATTTCCTAAGTTTTGTTTTTTGTTTTTTTACTTTCTAAAACATTTACCTGAAATAGATTTCTGATTTTAACTTCATAAAATAACCTACCAACAAAAAGAATTTACAAAGATGTAATTCTTCTACATGCACTATTCCCTGTCAACCTAAGATATATTATCTCCTTTAATGAATGCAATTTCTGTGAGCTCAAGAGATTATATTTCAAATTAGATAGTCATGGGGTAGTGAATTAATGTTGCTTGGGACAACTGACACTTTCAATAATGGGCCTATTAACTCAAACTTGTAAATATTCTACTAATTATGTGCTTTTGATCAGACTTGTAAACAATTCTTTGTTGGTGAATAATGAACTTCTTCAACTCTGACGTATGGAGGAATAATCAATCTTTATTCTTATCTGAAATAGTTGTATCTCTGCAATATATTCGTTGGATATTTTTGCTTACGAGAGCAGACTGAAATGTCATTGTGTGTTCTCAAAACTACAACAATAACGTACCTAAATATCATCACTAAAGGGCATGTCCCTCAAAGGGGCATGTCCCTTCCTAAGTCGGCATTTATAACCTCTCTAGAAATCAGCGATGTGCAAGATAAAACATATTAATTACTAACACACACAATGTGTTCGATTAGAAATGAATATTAAACAACTCATTAAGAAGTCGCCAGCTCACAAGAGGAGTCTATAACTTAATGCCATACATATGATATTCAAGGTTAGAAGATCAAGTGCGGTCTGCACATTTAGACCTGGAGATTATCTGGTTACATACTCAACACTCCCTCTTAACTTGATAATCTTACAAAGAGACATCATATCTAGCAACATCAATAAAGATGAGTAAGCAAGAATTTATACTCTATATATGTCTGAATCTTCTTAGTATGCGGTATCATAGAACACATTATACAATATCATATTACTAAACCTGTGATATGACAAATCACTACTACTAGTGATAAGATACAAGATAAATCTGAAAAGTAATTTAATTTCTTCATTTATCCAAGTTGTGACTCATAGGTACTGGTATTTCTTTATCACAACATGATCCTGAGTTTAGGATCTACTAGAAAACAGGATAAACCCGGAGATTACTAAAATTCTTTCTTTATCCAAATTGTGACTCATAGACATAGCAATGTCTACATCACAATATGATCTTGAACTCATCTAGATCTTACAGTACAACTCTATTGTTTAGCACATTATTTAAGAGATCGTCACCTCTCATAATGTCTTTTATACAAGTGTTCATTATCTCAAAGATCGTCACCTCTTAAATAATGAATACAAATGGTGGAGCCCATAACAATCAATAGCCTGACAAATAAAATTATTTTATTAATAATTTGAAGAATACAATTGGATTACAATTCAACCATACCAAGTCTTCTCCTGAAGTGGTCTATCTTTACTCTAGATAGAGGTTTGGTGAGAATGTCTATTGTCTAATCTGCAGTGCAAATGTATTCTAATTTTACAAAATTCCTATCTACCATATCTCTTACATAATGGTAAGAAATTTCAATATGCTTGGACCTGTCATGAAAATCTGGATTAACTGAAAGCTTGATGGAACTCTGATTATCACAATGAATAATCGTAGGATTCATGGCTTGCCCAAATAAACCCACAAGTAACTTCCTTAGCCAGACCACTTCTCGACCGGCCATTGCGGCTACAATGTATTCGGCTTTTGTGGAGCTTTGAGCTACTGAAAACTATTTTTTGCATATCCAAGATATCATTGCTGATCCTAAACTGAAACAACATCCTGAAGTACTTTTCCTGCCTTTAACACTTCCACCCCAATCTGAATTAGTGAATCCATGTAAGTCTAAGCCAACCTTCTCATATTTGAGTCCAAAATTAAGAGTGCCTTGTAAGTATCTCATAATGTGTTTAACTGCAACTAGGTAAATATCCTTTGGTTCACACATAAACTGGCTTAAGGCATTAATAGCATAGCAAATATCAGGTCTTATATTTACTACGTACATAAGGGACCCAATCATCTGTCTGTACAAAGTAGAATCTGTGGAAAATGATTCTGTAGCTGCTTCTTTAAGTTTATGTAGATTAGTCTCCATTGGAGAAGATATAGATTTGCAATTCCACATTCCGAATCTCTTCAAAATGTCTAATGTATACTTCCCTTGATTAAGTATGATACTGTAAGAATTCTGCTGTACTAACCCTAGGAAGTAATGAAGGAGTCTCAAGTCTTTCATCTTAATTCTCTAATTAGATCTTTCTTGCATTGATCTATAAGATGATCATCACCTATTATTAATAAATCATCAACATACAATATCAGAATTACCATATCATCTTTATCTCTTTTATAATATAAATTTGGATCAACTTCATTGTTGGAGAATCCTAAGCCGGTGAGATATTTATCAATTATTTCATACCAAGCCCTTAGAGCCTGTTTAAGCCCATAGAGAGCTTTCTTGAGCTTACAAACAAAAATGTTAAAATCATGAGGTTCAAATCCTTCAGGTTGCTCCAGATATACTTCTTCTGTAATCTTTCCATTTAGAAATGTTGCTTTTACATCCATCTGATGTTCTTTCCATCCCTTCCATGCGGCAATTGCTAAGATTGCTCTTACGGAGGTATATCTGACAACAGGAGAAAAGGTTTCTTCATAAATCCCTTCTTTCTAAGAAAATCCTCTGGCTACAAATCTAGCTTTATACTTCTCAATGTTACCATCAATAGCATGCTTTTTCTTATATATCCACTTGGAAGACACAACAAATTTTCCTTTAGCTCTTGGAACATTTTCCCAAACATCATTTTTCATAATAGATTGGTATTCTTCTATCATAACTTCTTTCCAAGCTATATGTTCAATAGCATCAGAAGGATTGGTTGGTTCTGTTTTGAATAAATCACTCATGTTTGCTATATAACTAGAGAATCTTTTACGTCTTTTGCTTTCTCTGACTATTCCGGAAGGTGCAACAAAGTCTTGAGCTGCCTCAATTGTTTTAATGGCCTAAAGTGGTCTTTTTTTTTAATTTTGAGTTTCTTCAAGATTCAAATTTTGAATTTCATCTTCAATTTCTTCTTAGTTCTCCCTCTGGGACCCAGATTCACTATTTCTTTCAGAACTAGATAAAGGAGAAGGTTCTTCAGAACTTAGGGCTCTTTTGAATGCAAGATCTTCTTCAAAAATCACATCCCTCCTTTGTTCAATACTTTTTTGTCCAAGTATGAAAATCCTATATGCCTTAGATGTTTCGCTATACCCTACAAAAATACCTCTCTTCCCAAAGGGTTCCAACTTGGTTCTATTTTCTTTTGGAACATGGATATATACAGGGCATCCAAAAATCCAAAGATGACTTATATTGGGTTTAACCTTGTAAATACTTCTTCAGGAGATTTATCTCTAAGGTAAGAGTGAGGGCTTCTATTTTGAATGTAGACAGTAGTACAAGAGGCTTCTGCCCAAAGATAATATTCTAGATTTTGATCAAAAATCATAGCTCTAGCAGCTTCTATAATTGTTCTATTTGTTCTTTCTGCTACCACGTTTTGTTCTGGATTATAAGGAATGGTGTACTCCCTCGTAATCCCTGATTCTTTACAAAACCTTTTAAACAAGTCTAAGGTATATTCTCCTCCGTTATCAGTTTTTAGGGTTTTAATTTTATGTCCTGAAAATTTTTCAATTAATGTTTTGACTTCTTTAAATCTCTTTAGGATTTCTTCTGATTCTTTGCATTTTAAGAAGTAAATCCATTTTTTCCTTGAGAAGTCATCTATGAACAAAATATAATACCAGAATCCTCCAAGAGAAGGAACAGACATAGGTCCACATAAATCTGAATGAATTAATTCTAATATATTATTTGTTTTCCTAGTGCTATCATGAAATGGACTTCTGGTGTTCTTACCCAGAGCACACCCTTTGCATATGCTTGAGTGGTCTTTATTTAGTTTAGGTAACCCAATAACCATCTTCTCCATAGTTGATAAGGTTTTGAAATTTAGATGCCCTAATCTTTTGTGCCATATTTCATTTATGTCTACAGCTTTATGAATTAAGGCTTAAATAGATTGACAAGATTCTGTACTCAATTCATACAAATATCCTTTTCTTTGACCAATCAACTTCGCTTTCTTGATTGAGGAGTTCTTTGCCCAAGTTATTACTTTGTCGTCCACAAATGCAACATTATGCCCATCATCTTCTAGTGTTGTAATTGAGATTAGATTTCTTTTAATTCCTGGTACGTAGAGTACACCTTTGAAAAGAAGAGAATTTCCAGATTTTAGCTTCAAGGTGCAATTTCCAATTTCTTCGACCGAATGTGCTGAATTATCACCAATGGTGACTTCACCATTAACCTTTTCTGATAAAGAGTCTAGTGCTTCTTTGTATCCCGTTATGTGTCTAGAAGATCCACTATCAATTACACATGCTTTACTTGAAAAAAAATTCGATAGTGATAAGTGCACTACACGATTCCAGGATCATAGGTATCTTCTTCTCTAGTAACATTTGTACAGTTTGCTTGTTGTTTAGAATTTTCAAAACAATAAGATTTGTAATGTCCAAACTTTTCACATTTGAAACACTTTATTTTGGATAAATCTTTCTTGGGTTTTCCATTCTTTTGATTTCCCTTTTTCTTCTTGAAATGCTTCTTCTTACCCTTATAGGAGTTTGTATTAAGAACATGAAGTTCTTCATCTTCTGTTTTCAATTTCCCTCCTTTCTTTAGTTTTCTGAATTCTACTTGAAGACAATCATTCTTAAGTCTGTTGATGTCCGGAAGATTATCTCTGGCACTTATTCCTTGTGCAAAAGTATCTCATCAATCTGGTATTCTATCTATAGCCATTAGTGTTAATTCTATGTCACTAATAATGATTCCTACACTTGACAGTTCATCTCTAATGCCAGCAACCCTTAGGAAGTAAGAATTCATTGATTCTCCTTTCTTTATCTGAATGTAATATTCCTTGCAGGATGATTGCTTATTTTAACACCAAAACTCAGGAGTTTGTCATTCCGTCAAATAGTATGCAAGTAAATTCTGATAGGCCTTGCTAAATCGAACCAAAACTGATATCGTTCTAGGGAATTTTTATTATTAAATAAGCGAAAACTGCACCTTATCAAGCTCTGGCTCAAATAGAGAATAATTTTGCAATCAATACAAGAATATACATTCAGCAATCAAACTTCTCATTTATTTAACCCAAAATACTTGACACTGACACTTGAGCAAATAATTATGAAATGTTTGGAACCTGGACAGGTTTGAATCGCGTCCTTGGACAGTCGTTGTTGGGTCGGGCGACACTCAGTTAGCCGCCGGAGTTGGTTGAGTCTTCAAGCAGTCGTTTTACAAACCCGCAAGGAAAACTCCGCTCTTATTGAGGTCGTGGCCGCCGACTGAATAATACCTTCGCCCAAATGCGATTAATTTCTGCCTGGCCCGTATCTTCATCAATTAATCTTTAAGCTAGGGTTCGCTGCGGAACGCTCGTCTGTCCTCGACCTTGCAAAACTTGCTCTGCGGTCCTGTTGCGAGATGTGGTGGCTTAATGAATCGAAGCCCAAGCAGTCGGGTCACTACGTGAGCCTCAAATACACTGATTTCTTTGCTGGCGTGGGTTGGGCTGTCTGGACGCGGAAAATACCAGGCGGTTTGCTTGCTCTTGATCAATAATCACAGGGGTTCTCAACTCCCTTCGAACCCTCCAATTTGTCTCTGATTAATTCCCTTTCTCTCTGTCAAACTCTCACGAAAATCCGGCCTTAGGCCACAAACTTTGCTCCAATGAAATGGCTGTGGTGCCACCTCCAAGGCTGCAATAATTCGGGTGATATTCCACACCCTCAAAATTGCTTATCAATGGGAGTTATCGTTCCCAAAGATAGACTAAAAATTTGCAGACCAAATGACTACAAATTGCTTCAAGTGTAGCAGAAGTAGAATCCACAAAATCGCTTACCCGAATGGGTGCCTCATGTCCTCTATTTATTCACTTTGTTGAGAAGTTACTGGAAGCTTCCGGAATTGTCTTTTATGTACTTTTATTATTAAACTTTATAAAATTAAATAAATAACTTTATAAAGTACAACCTTAATTTAATATTAGAACAAGTAAGCCCCACTTACTGAATTATTATTCTCCGAGAGCAACAATGTAACCATCTGGAAATAAAATGACTCTCTTTCCAAAATCATTTGCCTACGAGAGTCGATGATAGGCAAATTCCCTGTTAAAGTTATGTCACTAGAAAGGGGACATGACACTGAATGTGATTTAGTTGCCTTTTCAGTGCGAGAACCCTAGTTGCATTGTTGACCTCATATGCATTTCATAATTCTTTCATCATATCAAATGCACAATATCGTTTTTTACTCCATCTAATATGATTTGAATGGCTTTTCTATTTCCTCTACTCCAGATAGATTTATGAAGTTCAACTGGAGGTTGTTTGGATGCTCCATCAACAAATTGTTTTACATCATTCTCTTCAAGAATCATCATGATTCTGAATTTCCAGGCATCAAAGTGTTCTTTCCCATCAAACTTGTCTTCGGGTCTGATTGTGTATGCCATTGAAGATAGAAGATAGTTGCTAGATATATATGAAGTCTGATCACTGAATTTTGCAGAGCCTAGGTTCGACTACCAGAGCTTTGATACCATGTAAATATTCTGCTAATTTTGTGCTTTTGATCAGACTTGTAAACAATTCTTTGTTGGTGAATAATGAACTTCTTCAATTCTGATGTATGGAGGAATAATCAATCTTTATTCTGATCTGAAATAGTTGTGTCTCTGCAATATATTCGCTGGATATTGTTGCTTGAGAGAGCAGATTGAAATGTAATTGTGTGTTCTCAAAACTACAACAATAATCTACCTAAACATCATCACTAAAGGGCATGTCCCTCAAAGGGACATGTCCCTTCCTAAGTCGGCATTTATAACCTCTCTAGAAATCGGCAATCTGCAAGATAAAACATATTAATTACTAACACACACAATGTGTTAGATTAGTAATGAATATTAAACAACTCCTTAAGAAGTCGCCAGCTCACAAGAGGAGTATATAACTCAATGCCATACGTATGATATTTAAGGTGAGAAGATCAAGTGCGGTCTGCACATTCAGACCTGTAGATTATCTGGTTACATACTTAACAAAACTGACCACAAGGTGGCAAAACTCAACAAACTTGGGATGGAAAAATATTCTTCAGATCTCAAGTATGAGATCCATATTCTAATATTAGAAGGCCCGTAAATCTGCAGGAAAAGCCAATGACTGCTCAGATACCCTGATGCCTCTTAAGTATACTCCACAGGTGATTTTATTATATTCTGGTGTCATCCTAATTCAGATCCATTTCAAATATTTTTAAGGTTTAAACTAAATTATATCTAGTTCCATTACCCATCCTAATTCCGATCTAATTTAAACCTATTTCCATAGAATACAAGATAGGGCAGTGGAATCATAAATGCAAATAAGTATATTGATGAATACAGTTCTTCCACATCGCATTAGAGTAATACTGAAGACAATTCAGAAAAAGTGGGGAAATTGGTCTCAAATAATGTTAATTCAATAGTAGAGATAGTTAAATTTAACAGACACCATACCTGTTCGGTGCATGCATCTTCGTGCTATCAAAGTCACATTTAAATTTGCTTTGCCAAGAATTGTCTGAAAGGTCTGGAAGCGTAAACTATATAGTTAAGCTATCCAACAAGCTTTCATTTCTTACATGGTTCTTTGAGACTAAGAAAAACATAATGGAACTATTTTCTCTACCAGATGGAAAATCTGTAAATTTATTCTTTATAATGAAACAAGATTATATTATGATTGGATCAATTGTGTATGCTAGGAACATTAGACCACACAATTTTCTTCTATTGGATTGGATATTTCCTTGAATTATCGGAAGAATATACGGACAAAGCTGCATCATAGAAAAAAATTCAATGTAAGTGTGGTGAGTGATTTAATCATAAACATGAGATCTGTATAATCTTTGAGAAAAACAAATAAGGAGCATATAATACCTTGCACTGAATAAGCTCCTGCATCATGCGCTTGTTCCAAACAAATCTAGTATCTGCCTGATAAAACACCATTGAGCAAAAGTTAAAATATGAGCTGGAACTATATTCATGTTTCTCAGCAGCTAGTCAGAAACAATTGGTTTCCAAAGCATGCAGAACCACACTTGAGTACATTAATTAAGGGAAAGCTTCATCTTTGTAGATATTGATGGTATTCTTGCAGTCATATAGACCAGTGATAATCAAAATCAGCACAGTCCAACTTGGAACGAGGAGGATCACAATTGTGTACAATATTCACAAATACGTGAAGAAGCAAATTAGGCCTTTATGTAGTCAATGTAATACATAACATCATAGCCTATGCAACATTTAATTTGAAATCTATGTAGACCAGGATGCTTTTTATTTTTAAGACATATACCCATCATTTGTTCTTCATATTAGCATTATTAATGCACTGTAACAACAAAGTTATTGATCTAATGCAGCAGAGAAATCAATCCCTTCGCGAACATCAAACTTGTGTTCCAAGCACAAGGAACTAGATACAAAAGCATGTGGATCTACATTGACCAAGTGGCATACATAGATGCATATAGCATGTAAAATAGTTATCCAAGGGGTATGCCATTTTCAGAATCAGGGTACAAGGATACAGGCATAAAGAGTGTATGGCAGAAAACAAACACAAACTTCAAAACTAAAAAATTAGAATGAACTGTTGTAAAATTCAAAAATTGAATCAAAATTATTTGAGAACGTTTCCTCTCAGCCATCCTATGTTGTGTGATAACTTTTTCTGCAAATGTGTACTGATTGAGCCCGTGCTTTTCTTAATCTTGTCAAGTTCTCAAATACAATTACCATGTTTTGTATTCTCTCAGAATTCCTTTGAACAGGTGAGAAAGTAATTGGATGGGATCTCTTAACCTTTTGAAGTTGGGGTGTTGCCCATGCTTTCCTTTTTTCTTTTCTGCAGGAAGCAAGTGACATCCACTAAGGTATTAAAACGACATGCAGACATTTAATTCCTACAAGAAACATATCCCACAAGTCTTCTATCTAACATGTTGCCTTATTAGTTGTCTTCTAGTTTGTGTCTAGACTCTAGACTACTACTCCCTAAAATTGGAAGACTATATCAGCTATTTATGGACAGATCCCCGATGTTTACTGCAGCTTTGGCACAAGTATGCTGCAGTTTTTATAAAAATTAATGGTGGTATCCACATTTAAACATGTTTTACACACATTATTCTTAGAAACTAGCCCAACTTGCCCAGAATACAATTATTTTTGTATTCATATTTATTACTCATCTTTATGTTATATTATCATCGTGATTTACAGTTCTCCTCGTTATATTTAATCATGACTGTATAATATATTTACTATGCATCTTCTTGTACCCATAGAATAAAAATTGTATTGTATCAATACTCCAAGTTGTGTTAAGTGCAAATCCTTTTGGACTCAATTGTTTGTTATGTCTTTTCTCCTTTTCTAATCTTTGGAAGATACCAGAATTGACCTAACGGATTTTGTTTTATTCAAGCGAAACGACAAAAAGGTGACAGTTGTGCATTCAGCCAGCAAGAGAGCCTGGAAAAAGAAATTAGAGGAGGATTCAACGACAACTGCAGCCATAAACAGGAATGTGAAGACATTGCCATCCGGAGTCCATGTAGTAGGAGGAACAAGTATAGGACCAATTAAAAAGAAAGTGAAGCAACCAACACAGGCAGCTCCGATGGATATTCCCACAGTGCAGAATGTTGCATTTGAAAGATTGAACAGTGCAGAATGTCAAAAGTGGTGGCAGAAGACACCTGATAACCATTCAGTAAAGGCCAGCATTTGGAAGGCACAAGTCGAATTGGTGATACAAATGCCTATATTCGGTATCAGAGATTATGAAGGGTTTTTGTGCATCATGATAGAAATGTATGATAGGTTCTCTCGAACTAGTACGTTTGAGTACCTTGGTTGCAACTTAGTGGTACCATTCAAACCGGCTAACTTCAGACGGGTATTCGGGATACCTAGCCATGCACAAGGGAGAAGGAAAATAGATAGCAAACCTAAAAAGTTGAGCTGGGAAGTACAAACATAGTTGATACAACTCGTATGTGGGGATCTGACGCAGGCGGAACAAGAAGCTTTCACGAACACATTGAGGGGTAGAGGGTTGAAGAAATGCAATGTGCAAGAAGGTCATGGCGTTGTCTGATGGACGTTGTGAAGAGCCACACCTCAAATATTTCATTTCCACATGTGGCGATGATGAACGGGATTCTGCACGGTAGGGTGTATGATTGGGCTACATTGTTAGCCGAACGGATGTATGAATTCATGGCGTTACAGCACAAGACATTCTACATGCTGCATTATGCCATCCGCCTATTCTTGGAGGCAAAAACGCGAATGATCCTCAACGATGCACTGGAGGCCAAACCGAGACCACTCGCGCCAGGCGAACCCCCGATTATGCAGTGGAGACATCTTGATACACTTGGCACCAAGACCATCAAACAAAAACAACCAAGACCAGACGATGGAAACACTGACAGTGGTCGGGAAGAGACTTCTTCGAAGGAAAGTGGGATCGATGGGGAGGAAGAGGACAAGGAGGTAGAGGTAACTACAGCTACACCATTGAGATTCCCACAGCCTACACTTTCAACTACAGCACATTTGGCTCCCATAGGTATTCATGGTATTCCGAGAGTTGGTCAGTTTAGGCAGCCAGTAGTGATGATGTTAGCTTCAGTTGTGATTTGGCCTATTACTGAAGCACGAGCAGAGACACGAGCTATTCCTGAGACACCAGCACAGGCACATCCACCACCAACAGAGATAACCGCTCCGGAGGTAACGATGGAGCCTGCTCGTGAAGCGTTACCAAAGGCTAGGGCTGAGGTACTTGTACCTAATACAGAGATGGACACTGACGTAGGAGTAATGGAGATATCAACAAGCGAAGGTTTGAGGACACCGAGTGTCCAATTGGATGTAGTGGGTTCAAATGCAGTGGTTACAGTGGATACGGCATTGTTAGCATCACCTGAGCGAGACAAAGAGAGCATAACCTAGAAGTTGAGCACGTACTTGAGTACACGGTTCCACCATACCCGAACGCCTCGAGTGACATACATGCAGACACCTACACAAGAAGCAATTCTAGAGGAAAACCCTTTGCAGACATAGATAGAGGAACCGAAACAAGATTAGGGACTACTGCATAGCGCTATTGAGCAGATGGGGAAGCAGCAGAAAGGGCTATGGGTGTGCAGTAGCATCCAGTAGCGCCAGAATCAAGGATGAGAAAGGCATTCTTCACAAATGTAGCAGCTCTAGCAACTCGAGCTCGCTAGGTAGTGGCCTCGGCAGAGATACAGGCTTTAGACTCAATATTAAAGGAGTGGAGGGAGTAGTATCCTTCATGAAATTAGGATGCCCAGCTGCCTTTACATTCTGTTTTGAGGAATGAGGATGCTCGAATGTGGAGACTACAAAGATGCGATAAGATTGGGCCACGTTGAGAGATCCTGGTATAGAGAGCCAAGAAGAGGCTTTGACTCATGAGATAGTGGAGATACACAGGGAGGCATATTACACCCTTTGGAGGAGCCAAGTAGATCAGATAACAGCTGAGAGGGCTTGGGAGGAGTCAGCTGCCGCATTAGCCACGAAGAGGGCAGCCTAGGAATCCAAAAAGGGCAGCCTTGTTAGCCAAACAAAGTTAGCTACAGAAATTGGCAGCAGAGAAGGAACAGTTAGCAGCAGAGGAGCGAGTAGCGGATGAAAAGGAGAAAGAGTTGGGAGAGATTGTTGGGATGATGCAGTCAACTTTAGCGCTTTAGATGGAGGCAGAAGCGGAACTAAAAGTTCAAAAGGAGCAAGTCTACAAGCTACGGGCGGAGCTGAATGAACTGAGGGCGTGGAAGGCCACTACGCCAAGGACACATCCCTCTGCTTAGTATCTATACATTGATGTAATTAGTTGTTTATTTTTGAGTTTTGTTGTATTATCGTCCAGAAACGACTTTACTTTTTGGGGGGATGATGTTGTCGGCAAATTCTATATTGTAGCCAACGGGTAGAATAGTATCCAAACAAGTGCATGACAATTGAGTCACCCCTTCAGGAAAGTATATGTACACCGTCCAAAAGGGACTTTGGAACATCACTGTAATCATCTGAATCATATTGTAAGCATTGAAGTGCATATTGCGTATATGAATAAAGTATTTGTTCTGTGTTATATCTTGCTATACTACATGCGTTAAGTATTCATTTACCCTATATGGTAAACAAAAACATTTGCGAGAGGTTATGATTTTTAAGATTGCAGATGGGTTTTTAACCATTTTTTAACAACTCGCCAAATCAGGGTACTTCCTTTGTAAATTGAACCTGCCAATTGCTGCACTGAGAAAATACTAAAATAATATATCATATGAGTTCGTATGGTCATAAAATTAAATCTGGAAAAATTTGAGGCCAAAATATTAGGTGGGTTTTGGAGTGGCAAATATGTAGATTTGACTATCACATTGAACCTCTGAACTAGTGAACTTTGAACCTTGAACCATGGGGTTCAATCGAAAGGTTTGATCTTACAAATTCTGCCCAGAATATGTTTTTTCTCTATTATTTCCCTTCATTGATCACTTTGTCTTTATGCTTCCTGCGCAATGAACCTTGAACTTTGAACCTAAAAGGGTACGATGATTCAAGTTCAATATTCGTCAACCTGCTAACCTGAACCTTTGAAGTTTGAACCATAATTCTGAACTGTTGAACTTTCTGAGCCAGCTGAACTTTTGGAACAATCTGAACCATTTGGATTGGTTTAACATTCTTTCAAATACCACTTCTTATAAACATCATCTTCACAAAATATTGTGAGAGAAGTCATTAAGGAAGGGTGCAGTTTCAATTTTGATGGTGGAAGAACTTAATTTCAAAAAATTAAATTTGGGGGACCATAAGTGGGCCAACAACCTGAAGAGAAGTCACATCTCCATCAGGATCCCAAGGATAAGACTATGTGATATCCCTGTCATCACCAACCAACTCCTATAATGACATTATCATCCATACAATCAAAGGAATCTACCAAACTGACCCATGACAAAATCTGACATCACACGAACTTAAATAACATATGGGAGCATCTCTACAGGTACACAAGACTTGCTCCCTTTCTCTACACAAGATAAGCTATCATGCAAATCATCCAACTCATATGGTAACAAACTGTGCATTTGGAGTGCATGTGATTCAAATGTAAAATTATATGCACTCTCAACCGTGTACACCTTTAAAAGATTCCCTTGCAAGGCTTGTCTAAAGTGTTGATGCACTAGTGGGATCCCAGACATCATCATCACTCATCACAAGAGGGGGGTCAGCATTGACCTCAAAAAGCAGGTTGACATAAGACAACAATGTATCCATGGCAAACAAGGTCATTTCACCATAGCGAGAAATAGCAAGCTCAAATCTCAACCAATTTTCTTAAATGGGTGATGTCCCAATGTGGGGGGATAAAAGCACAGAAGACAGTACCAAGATGAATTTGTCTTAGATGAGGACATCTAACCTCTCCTATGCCTATAATCCTATCACCTCCAACAAAAGTAGAACCCATCAGGTAGACCTCTTGTGCACGCTATGCTTTCAGATATTAATATACTCCATCAAGTAGAACTAAGTGTAATGTCCCCTTTTTCTTGGACATTATAATCCTATGTCGCCAGCTCACTTCACCTAGGTTTCGGGGGCGAAAAGGTTCTTCACGGGGTTCAGTTTGAGATTTGGCCTAGACATTTCTAGTTTCAGACCCATCAAATCAGTTTTGGAGGGTTGTCTGAATGCTTACTATTTTTAGTAAGTATACAGAGCTCAGTATTCTTGATATCTCAGTGTTGGTTTAGAAGCGTCTTGCTAAGAGCTTTCCAACAAACTATTGCACGTGCTTATCCAAATTCGTTTGGTCAATTATTTTAATGCTTGATGATTATATGGTTTACTGGCTAAGTGACTTTTAAAGTTCATTTAACTTGTCACTTTATTTTAAAAAGGTACTATGTTCACTTATGTGACTAAAGGACAAAAAGGTGTTTTATCCCACATTGCTTAAAAGAGCATGCATCACATTGGGAAAAGTGATAAAGGTACAACAGGCTCCACATGGAAAGTTATGAAGATTCTAATATTTAAAACAAATATTAATCTAGGAACTGGAAACAGTTACTGGTTATCTCTTCGAGGACCCAAACCCTTGAAAAAGCTTTGGAGGTTGGACACAAACCTAGCCTTCTTACAAGTTTTATCAACATTTGCAATCTGACCATTATTTCTGTTTATAAGATTGGATTACTTGGATTGTTGCATGTTATTGTATTGCTATTATATAATACAATAACGTATTTTGGTGGATTGTTGTGTTAATTCCTGGTTTATGTATGTACTTCTAAATATTGGAGGAATAAAACAAACTTTTCTGAGTTTCTTGTATGCAAATCTGCAGGTTGCAAAATCAATTACAGTTTTGGAATTTATATCAAATATTGGCTTTCTGTTCGGTTTTAAATCTGCACGTTTATATCAAAGGTTTTTAGTGAAATATCCAAAAAGGGATATTACACCAAGACATGAAACAAATAGGATCAACCATAACACAATAGATATTGCAAATTAGTAGATTTAGCTCCCCAAAGAGATAATAAAACACCATTCCAAGATAGATACATGAGCATGAACAAGATTATAACATTCTATGCATACAATCAAAGAGAGCATTTTACAATAGTCCATTCACTCTAGACCATTCCCATATTCAAAATACAATCACCCAAACAATAAGATGTAATACACGGCTTCCAAAAAACTTTTAGACGGTCAAACTATAGAACATTTTGAATACACTAGTGGGTTGCATTGTAATCTTTGATCAATTTTATGATCCTTCAAAAGACTTTCAATCCTCGCAGTAATAGGTTCATCTTGTACGTCTTTGTTAGCATTGGGATGTTTGCTTTGGTTAATGATTAAGAGACTTTGAGGATGCGGGTTTTGGAGGTTGCTATTAGAATAATTAAATTAAGAAGATTATTAGTGTAAAAGAAAAATCTCCATAGTGTGAAAAGAATATACAATACGCATGGAAAGAAAACTTGAGAAAGCACACAAATCAAGGCATGTACAAACACATTGATAGGTTGTGTACACAAATCAAGGCATGAGTTAACCAGAACCCCTAAATGAAAAACACTGATTTTTGTTTGAACTTTTTTCTTTGGCCAGCAAAACAAAATGGAAGTCTGTTTTTTTTGGTTTTTGGAATATATGAATTTTTTTGAGCTTTTTTTTTCGTTTGTTTTTTAACTATGAAGATTGCAGTGCTTGGAAAGTAATACAAGGTAAAGAAAATTAATAACTTGCAAAAATAGAGGCGCACAATGAAGATGAAATTATGAATTGTCTATTTCTATTCTTTCACAACTTCAGAGATCGGAACAAAGCTGTACAGCTATGACTTAGAACAACCAACAGCAAAGTGAAAATGCACAACTGATCAAATCTGATCTGCGACTCTAAAGAAGTCTGCTCTGAAATTTTCTGATATCGAGATCTGCTGCTAGAAACCACAGCTCTCCAATTTGATGGCATTAGCTAATGCTGCAGCTCACGTCCAGCTGTTGTGCATTCTGATTGATGTCTGGAGTGGTACAACTAAACCCAGATGCTCAAGATGTGATGTGAAATTACTTGCAGGACTCCCGATCTGCAGCTGATGGAAATATTCTACCTTGTCCAATCTAATTTGATGAGGTTCCCTACCAATAATGTAATGTCCCCTGTCCGGACCGACCTTTATTTATTGATGTTTCTCCAGTTTCATATATTTTCCTCCATATTTCTCAATGTCTCTTTTTCGAATTTAGTATTCCTCTAAATACTTCGTAATGAGAAAAGGTGTGTCGTTTCAATTGATTAATTTATTATATTATTATTATTAATGCATATTGTGCATGTCAATTTATATATTTTGATTAATTAATTATTAATTAATCATCATATAAAATTATTATTTATTGTTTTATTGAATAATATTTCATTTTCCTTACTTTAATATTATTATTATCACATGATATTATAAAATGATTAATGTTATAATCATGTCATTACTAACATGATTTTTTTTGTATTTTTATTTATTATTATCTTTAATTAATCATTAATATTTTAATTATATTGATCTTTTTTTGACAGGGATATCAGTCCTCCCCTCTCAACTTTTGCGTGTCCTCAAGCAAAAAAGATATATACATAATTCTTGTAGAGCACATAATTGGATGCAAGAAAGCATAAGCGATTCATGGAGTATACATCTAATGCATGAAAACACGAAGCACATGCAAAGTAAATACAAGAATGCATGAAGACACGAAGTAGACACATGAATGCATGAAGACACGAAATAGACACATAAATGCATAAAGACACGAGGTGGCACGATGTAGACACATAATGCATGCATTGTTGATTGAAGTCTTATAGTTTACAATTTGCAATGAGCTAGGGTCAAGAAAAAAAATTTGAAAGTCATGATAAATTGTTCCAAGCCAATCCCATATTCAACCCAAGAGTGGAAATTTGGCCCCTTTGACCTTGGTGGCAAGTGTTTAAGCATCCACATGAGGTGGCTTACTTAGTGAAATGCTTGTTTTGTTTTGCTCTTGTTGTTATTCTAGTCAAAAAGAACACTTAGGATGTGTTGTGAGGTTTTCACACCATTGCCCCAAAAATTTTGGGGACCCCCTTTTTTCTAATCGCCTTGGCAAATTTTTGGATTGTCCAACAATTTTGAGTTTTGAAAAATTTCACGTCTTGGCACCTTCAGGACAGATATGGGGAGGCTTAGCTTGTTTTCTTAACTCGATTTTCCAGAGCTATCAATTTTATCCCTAGGCCGAATAATTTTCTAAGTTAACTTCAACTTGGCAGGATAAAGTTGTGAATTTTGTACTTAGGCGTTTTCTTTTGAAAATTTGGTCTTAACTCTGTAAATTTGGATAATTCTCAAAAGAGAAATTTTAATTAGACTTAAGTTTTTGGAAAATCTCAAATTTTTCTTTGGTGAAATTTTTTTAATTTTGCTGAAATGAGGAAAAATGCAAAAAATCGATTTTTGGTTCTAAATGCAATTTTAATTTTTTAATTTTTAGCTTGGCAAAATCAATTTGGTAGAAAATTGCAAAAAATTGACTTTAATTGGATTAATTTGCCTTGAAAACTTTTAAGTTTTTAATGAATTTAGTAATTTATTATTGAAAAATACTTTTGGTTAGCCAAAATTCAATTTTAATGATGTATTAATTACTAAATCCTCATTAAATGGAAATATTTAACACCCTCAAGGCACCATTTAATTTCGTTTTGCAATTGGAGCTAATTGGTAAATTTAAAAGTGCAATTTTTTTTTTGGCAAAATTAATTTTTTTTAAGCTAAGTATTTAATTGTGGGCCTTAACTTGAATTTAATTTTTGTTTTTTGTTTTCTCCTAGACCATGTAGGCCAGCTTTATGGAGAAAGAAAATTGGCTATAAAGGGAGTCTCCTCCCTATTTCATTTTCACAAATCATTTCTTCCTCTCCATGTGGGCAAATTTTGTGGAGGAGTAGATTTTTTCCAGACTTGGGCGAAATTTGTGGGAGTCAAATTTTGTGGAAGGCAAAATTTGTGGGGGCCGAATTTTGTGGGAGCCGAAATTTGTGGAAGATAAAATTCTGATTTTTTTCAAGAGGCTGTGATTTTTGCCCTAGGTTGGGTAATTTTATTTGGAGGTGAATTGCATGGTAAATTCCTGATTTGCAAAGGGATTTGAATTTCTTGAAAGTCATATCCTAGGTTCCGAAAAGTCGCTGTAAGTTTATCGGTTAAGATGAATTTTCATCATCTAGAGTTGCAAGGAGTGCTTAAGCTGAGATATCCATCTTTCGTTCTAGGCTAAGGATTGCTCCGCTTGGTTCTTCTTGCCTTTTGGTCCACCACTCTACCATCCCGTAATAGGGCGACGAGCATGGAGGATGATAGTGCAAGTAAGAATCCCAAGCGGGCGAACACTAAGAAAGACAAAGAGGATATGACGCCCAATACTTCCTTCTTCTCGAAAATGAAGTGAATAACTGACACCAATATCTGTACAGTGGACATGATACGGATGAGGGACAGACTGAAGGAAGGACAATCCCCCTTGGCTATAGGTAGAGGTAATTTCAAATCATTTAGAGTTGTGAGGAGTGCTTAAGCTGAGATATCCATCTTTCGTTCTAGGCTAAGGATTGCTCCGCTTGGTTCTTGCCTTTTGGTCCACCACTCTACCATCCCGTAATAGGGCGATGAGCATGGAGGATGATAGTGCAAGTAAGAATCCCAAGTGGGCGAACACTAAGAAAGACAAAGAGGATATGATGCCCAAAACTCCCTTCTTCTCGAAAATGAGGCGAATAACCAATACCAATGGTGGTACAATAAAAGGATATACAAAAGGCAGTTGCACATCACGGCCCAGGTATTGACACTTCCACTATGACCATGATGAGCGATAATGGCTTAGCCCTTGGTTTTGAAGATATCAGAGAAGATGTCAGCGAGACAGATTTTTGGATCGAAATTGGATGAGTTAGGAAAGGTTGCTATCAAGAAAAAGCATCCGGACACCCTTCCCTCTCTCAGCGCTTTTATTGGATTTGCAAAAGAATATGAGAAGGATCATGGAAAAAATACTACAAGCAGCGAACAGCGTGGCAAAGACAGCGGAACTCAAGGCGAAGCACACACACCTTGTCCTCCTATGGAAGAAGTTAATGAAAGGCTAGCTAAGTTCATTTCCTTAGCTAAGAAAATGAAAGAAAAGGGAAGATTTATATTAGAAGATCATTTGATGTAAGCCCAAGTGGCAAATTTCCCCTTTCTTCTAGAATAGGACGAGTGTCTATTTCTAATTAGCCACCATTCTGGTGCCTTCTCATTGGTTGCCACTTTTTGCACTTTTTTCATTGGTCCATTGATGAGGTGGCAGCTTCTCATTGGCCGATGGGGTGGCAATCCTAATTAGGGTTTTGAGGATCTAATTTGGATCGTTGATCTTGTTTTGATCTCCACCGTCCATTGTATTTCTGGCCCCTATAAAAGGCCATTTGCTCTCATTTGTAAAGGGGTCGGAGAAATTGTTGCGAAGATAATACCAAAATGCTCTTTTTTTCATTGTTGCGATTGGCATGTTGATCAAGAACATTGGGTGTTATTGCATGTTTTCTACTTCCACTTGGTTAGATTTTCTTTCAAGTTGTTTTAAGTTGGTTGCATTTGAAGTTGTTTAAGTGAAGTTAAAGTAGATGGATAGTTGTATGGTAGCATTGGTAAATGTTTGATAGGGATCAATACTAGGCCACTAGCATCCTAGAGGCTGGTTGGGAAGCTTTGTGTGGTAAACTAGTCTATTATTCCTTTGAATCATTGCACCTGTCGAAGTGAGGCCGTTGGTCAGCTCTCATTAGGTTCGATCCCCGTCCGTTTGCTAACCTTCCATTCATAGGAGTAGGAGTAGAATAGTAAGTAGCTGGGTAGTCGAAGCTTAGAGAAGCAAGTTAGAGTAGATCAAGTGATAGAACTCATCCATTCACCTTCCACAACCATCGCTTTCCCATCAACATCATCATCGGCAGACACACCCTCCATCATCGTGACCATCAACATTATCTGCCTCCGCACATTTCACAAATTGAGTCACCACCACTTTCATTCCACCAAACACCAAGTCATCCTTGAATGAATAGCGTAAGGCCGCCTACGTGATTACCACCAAATCACATCGATAAAACTGAGCGAGTATCCAACGGTGTAAGGAACATTGGAGTTATACTCATGTCTCATGAGCATTAACTTTTCAAGAGAGGAGTTGCATGTTTGATATCCTGTATCAAATATTCAAATCCTAATATGTTATGTAAGTGATACAAAACTCGCATCAACAGGATGTAAACAGATTGCTTAGGCACCAAACTCAACGGTTTTCCTCAAGGTTTACAAATCCAAGCCCTTAAGCCTTTCTCAAGACTTGCACACAAGGCACTCAGGGTTGTTGATTGTAATATCCCCAAGGATGTTTTCCTAATACTTTCCTCACAATAAATTTTTAGAACATAAACAAATGAAGATGCAATATAAACCAATAGATTCTCATAAAATACCCTAAAATATGTTATTGCATTATACATCAGCAATACAATAACTAGCATTGAAAAATCCAATCTTAAACACAGCTTTACAGTCAGATTGGAATACTAAGAAAAGAACCTGTAAGCACACGTGAGACACTCGATGTGACGTCTCCACAGACAATGGGTTTGTGTCCACTGTCTACTGACACGAGAGTTTACGTCCTCAAGCTAGATGAAAGCTGAAGCTTTCCAAAAGGCTCTCCAAGAGAGAAAACCGAAAATCTGAATCATAAACCAAGCATAGCTGAAAAATGAACATGACTTCCTCTTTTAATGCTTTATTGTGACTCTTCAACTCCATCTGTCTTATTCTTCTTTGACACCTTTAACCCACTTAATAACATTAATTTGACCCATTTTACAACTTTTCATTAAGCTCCTTTAAGCCCAAATTAATATTTTATGAATTTGACTTTAAAATTCTTAATGTCCCAAAAAGGGGACATTACAAGTCCTCCCTCCTCAAGATTGCTTGTGCTCAAGCAATCATAAGTCCATAATCCAATACCAGGGTTCCATGTTCATCTACAAGGCGCTCCATAGCTCGTACTAGCAACTATATAATCGAGATATGCCAAACTGCGGAACCAACAATAAGGATGCAACCAATTTGCCACTATGATCCCTGGATCCCAAATAAAAACCTATGTGATGTCCCTAATGTCATCCACTAACTCCTATAATACCTATGTCCTTGAAGAGGATAATATCTACCAAATTACCTCATAAACCATAGCACCATGTTGGATATCATGGAGGAATCCAATAGTATGTGTCGCAAGAGTAAACATCTCAAAAGAGAGCAACTCATAAAGCTATCTTGTCTCCCCTCCCTCAACTGTGTAAGGACATACATCACACCAACTATCCATATTCTGTACACAAGAGGAATCCATCAAAATCAAAACATATCCCAAAATGTCATCAGACTCCTATCGCACCATTTTGACCTCATCCTCACCATGCCAAGATTAGTGAAACCCAACCAAGCTATACTACTAACTCTATCGATACTTGGGTTCAAAAGAAAACAACGGTCACATCCATTATCCATAAGGAGATACAAACCAGTGAAGGAATTGGCAACCTCATAACTACAAACAAACTCTGTAAGAACCCTATGGATTTGCTAACTCTGCAAGTAATCCAGCTGGTGGCAACTGACACCATAATCCCCTTGTAAACCTATATCCACATAACACCCTTGTGAAATAGAAGTAAGCAACCCACTCATATACATATCACCATAGTGAAAAAACTAGTCGGTGCCCTTGTAAGTTATCTCCCATCACCACCTGATTCAAATAATTGCAGCCTCTAATACCATCTTCCAAAGATGATAAACCTCCATCCCACAATGGACGATCCAATCTCTGAGTCAACGCATACCTGTGGCTCATCAAATCCTCCACATGTGTATTAAATGAAAAGTGATGAGTACTCATCACTATATAGTCACAATGCATAACCTCAACCTTCATCAATGGCTCATCATAAAGTACAATTTGCCGACTAGAAGTGGATGAATCCAACTTAACCTGATCAAACCTCACACTATTATCACCGACCACCTCCTCAATGGTCACATTTGAATGTTGGGCTGAATTAGAGAATGCCAAATCTAAATTCTGATTTAACTCAACAATCTGATTTTCTAATTCATTAAACACCACTAAAGTAGCCTCGAGGGTGTCCTTGGCATTCATGAACTCATAGGTACATACGTCTACTTTTGCTTCCTTCTTCCTTAGTGCTTTTGAGTAAGTTTGTGTAAGTTGTATTAATTTCTGAGAAAGATTGTGTAAGAATTTTTTCATCAACGTTTCGGATCATACTACATGATCCATCATCAGGATGCCAAAGAGTCAATGAGAGCAAAGTTTGTGTACGGTCAAAAAGATAATCCCAATCTGAAAGGAGCTATAGGTAATCTGATTTCATTGTTCTCATTCCTTCCTTAATTACCTGCAAATGTGAGAACTCTTCTTTGTGCCCTTTTTGTCTCCTCTCTAATTGTTCCCTCCAAAAGTGTTTTTCAACCATCTCATAGATGTTATCAAAATGTGATAGAGCTGCAATAATCTTATGTTTCGTTACTTTCGTTTGACTCTCCAAATAAGGTGAACTAGTAGGTGTATGAGATAAGTCAAATGCGTACGAGGTGGGAGAAAGTGTTTCAGCATACATATCCATGTCATCAGTGCCATCATTTATACTCAATTGTGAAGAAGAATTTGGGGCAGCATCGCATTCAAAAATAAATGCATCACATGAAGAGTCCATACCATATATAGGGACCTGTAGGTCTGAATCAATGTCAGCATCATCATTCACAAAAGGTGTGGAGTTTTCATCATTGGCTGAGTGGACAATCTTCCCCGATGTGTTATCAACATGTCCATCAAGAGTGCTAGTATTAACAGTCCTGCAAGAAGCCTCTAACTCCATACTATCTGTCAACGAACTTGTGCCACTATTAACATCTATCCCATGATCATGTGAAGGTTGTAAATAGCTGGTAGTTGGTTGTTCTTTTTCCAAAACACTTGTAACCTGGATTTTGACTGCTGAAAATTCCTCATGCAATTGTTTGCACCTATCCTTTGCAAGAAGACCCAGGGCCAATTCATAGTACTTTTTTACCATATCAGTCTTGTTTTGTAGCTTTGGATGGAAATCCATGTAGTCAATGAAGGGTAATTCTTTCTGAATCTGTGAAGGGAATTTGTTTTATTCACCATACATATCAAGTACCTCTGTTCTTACATCAAATTGTGAATTTTGGACTAATTGTTCTTGTAATTTAACTAGATCTTTTCTGACTTTTTCCAGACCACGTCTTTCCCATAAGTCCTTTAATGGTATTATAATCAAGCATTTTGTAAGCAATTCCCATGCACTTAACAACACTCAGATTTGAACCCAATTTTGCGAACCACCAATATTGGAGCGATTTGCCAAACAGTTTGACTTCTTTTACAAGTATGTCATTGTTCAGTCCAAACAAGTACAGAGATTTGGATGGCTTATCCCAAAGGCATTCACTGTATGCAAAAGGCAACGTTACGCTAAAACCTTCAGTTGATTGCAGCTGCTTGCAAATGTGGTAAACTTGGAATTAATTTTGTGTCAGCAAACTAACAACCCAGTCAACAATCATGCCACATACCTGAATACAGAAGGAAAATAGTCATGTAGGTAATTCCCAAATTCCACATTTAACACTTAATAAGGAAGCAAGGCCTATTGAAAGTAGCAGTTCTTCTACAATGATTTGAACTATCGTATCTACCTTGCAGACCAATGTTGGCAGCACCCATGCCTCTACAACAACTACTTACAACCAATATTGTATGCCTGGAATTATATGTATGTCCTCCATGTAACCACAAACTAATCCTTGGACTTGCCGTAAGATTCATATGTTATTCATGGTAACATTAAACTTTTTATGACAATCTCACTAGAGGAGTATTAAAATGCATTCAGATTCAATTATATGAGATCCGTAAGGATTGACGTTATAGGATGTCCAAGCTTGTTGATACTTTGTTCGACAGTATATAAACCTTCTTGTGAATAGATTACGATGTCGAACCACTGAGTCTTCACATAGTTGCAGGTTTCCGTGTAGTATCTGTTCAAAACAGAAGTGTTGGAAATGATATTTGCCCGCCCTATATGATTCTTGAAGCAGAAAGAAACTTTCACAACTTTATAGACAGGTCACTTATTTGAATGGAACGTTTCAGTTTATTGGGACACCTGTTGAAATAAGTAAACAAATGGATGCATATAATATCCAACTGTTGTAATGGTAGTCTATAGGTAATGAATTAATGTAACGCCCTTCTAACAAAGTAACGGCATTAGGAAACTAGAGAGTTGCATCTGTTACACTCTTATATATGTACAACACAGCCAATAACTGGCATGCAAATAAATCCTTTTCACCAATAGTTACATCTCCTAGACTGAAACTTTTGCACTGAGTCTTGATCGCTCAAACTGTCGTTACCAAATAGCACGAAATAACGTTTGAGGGTCAATCCTGCAAAATTATAACTGGCTCTTTGTCCTTTGCCACCTAAGTTTGCCACGAAGACTGGGCTGGTGATTTTTTCTTGGCAGAAAGAATTTGTGCGTTCACAAAGTATTATCAATTAATTCAGACTGTTCACAAAGTATTATCAAAACATTAATCGTTGACTATTGAGGACGCCTGCCAAAAATATAAATGAAATATCCTTCATAAACCGATAGAATCCAAGTGAGGTGAAAGCTTTGCACGAAAAACTCCTTACAAACTTCACATATTGCAGAGTATTGTCTTGGTATAATATTTGGAACTGTGTAGGTGATTAAAGAATAATGTTTTTGGAACCCACCACAGAATAATCGGCAATGTGAATATATGATCCTCGACATTTGGCTTCTACTCACAAATCATGCCCCAAAATATACTCAAGGCTCAACATTGCTCAACTTTATGCTAGAATATTTAGAGTTTATAACATACTTTCGACTATCCAAATTTCTCCAGTCGGAATAATGCTTGCAGGGGCAAAGACTTTAAAGTTGAATAACAAGTTTTGCTCGTCAAACCCAGATAAGACTAAGAGAACTGTAAAACCTTTGTGCTGTTACTTTGAAACTCATAGGCAACCAAATTTGTTCTAATAATTCTTTCTGATAGTTTGCCTCTGATAAAAACTCTAGTATGAGAATATTTTAAATGCATAAATTTGACCCTTTAGGATGGCAAGATGCATTGCCCTGATACCACTGTAATATCCCAAAAGGATATTTTCCCAATACTTTTCTCACAATAAATTTTCAGAACATAAGAAAATGAAGATGCAATATAAACCAATAGATTCTCATAAAATACCCCAAAATATGTTATCGCATTATACATCAGCAATATGATAACTAGTATTGGAAAATTCAGTCTTAAACACAGCTTTACAGTCAGATTGGAATACTAAGAAAAGAACCTGTAACCACACGTGAGACACCCGATGTGACGTCTCCACAGACAATGGGTTTGTGTCCACTGTATACCGACACGAGGGTTTGCGTCCTCAAGCTGGATGAAAGCTGAAGCTTCCCAAAAAGCTCTCCAAGAGAGAAAACCGAAAATTTGAATCATAAACCAAGCATAGTTGAAAAATGAACGAGACTTCCTCTTAATGCTTTATGGTGACTCTTCAACCCTTTTATCTTTTCGTCTTATTCTTTTTTGTCACCTTTGACCCACTTAATAATATTAATTTGACCCATTTTATAAATTTTCATTAAGCTCCTTTAAGCCAAAATTAATATTTTACAAATTTGACTTTAGAATTTTTAATGTCCCAAAAGGGGACATTACATTGATCCCTACCCTATCTTGGAATAACCAATTGGTTGGATTTACATTAGCCTCTCCCTGAATACACCTCCATTATTTCCCTTCAAACTACCCTATAGATAAATCTAATAAACTATATGTGAATTAAGAAGACCATGCTATCCTTGTTATTATTCCACTCTTTGAGAATGTGGAGATGTAACAAGTTGCTAAGACACCAAAGTCAATGGTTTCCTCAAGGTTATACAGATTCAAGCCCTTAAACCTTTTTTGGACATGTGCGCAAGGCACTTGGGGCCGCTGATCTCTGCCCTATCTTGGGAACAACCAATTGGCCGGATTTACACAAGCCTCTCCTTGAACGCATCTCTACTTTTCCTTTTTGACTTAGAAATAACAACTAGTCTTGAGCACGTATATTTAAATAATGATAACACTCTATCATTACCTGAATTTATTACTATGCATAATCAAAATAAACAATAGTGTACATACCATAGTCCCTTCAGACTACCCTATAGATAAATTTAATAAACTATATGTGAATTAAGAAGACCATGCTATCCTTGTTATTATTCCACTCTATGAGAATGTGTAGATGTAACAAGTTGCTAAGACACCAAACTCAATGGTTTCCTCAATGTTATACAGATTCAAGCCCTTCAACCTTTTTTGGACATGTGCACAAGGCGCTTGGGGCCACTGATCTCTGCCCTATCTTGGGAACAACCAATTGGCCAGATTTACACAGGCCTCTCCTTGAACGCATCTCTACTTTTCCTTTTTGACTTAGAAATAACAACTAGTCTTGAGCATGTATGTTTAAATAATGACAACACTCTATCATTACCTAAATTTATTACTATGCATAATCAAAATAAACAATAGTGTACATACCAGTCACAGAGATGTATGAAGCTTTGTGTTATAATCTTAGTATCTTCCTTACTTGTCCAATGATGTTCCCTAACTATGTAAGAGATGTGCTTATATTTAACATACAGTTATGTTCTTCATTATTTATCATCATGTAATTCTTGACGACTCCCATTTAACTCCAACATATTAAATGAATGCCATGCGCAAGCCCCTTCAAATTACAAGTCTATTTTGGAATGTTATCGACCAACATTTCCCACATCATTGTTCTACACTTTCTTATTTCTGAAATACATTGTTCTGCTTATACTCTTCTCTTTTATGAGAGAATTCATAAACAATTTTGCACTGTTTATTCCTTTTTTCATATACTACTAGGTTTTTTTTTCCTCTGTTCACTGATTGCTGATCTGAATTTATGTCATTTTCTGGTATATCATATATCTATAGTGCTGCTCACCAAATGTAATTCTTGCTGTTTGATTTTGTATATTCTTCTTACAAACTTGTGCCTTCTAGCGACATCAAAGTTGATAAAACATCATTCAGTGGTGACTGGGAGAAACATCCCAAGTCTAAAGAATGTTTGATTCTGGGTATGTTCTTCCCAGCACGTGATTCTTCAGCCAGGTATTTTGGAGGACTTATTACCAAGCCTGATAACTGTTCACTATTTTCCCTTCGCTCATTTATGATTACCACTTGTTTAATGCCTGTATTATTGTTGTGTTTGGTTTCTTGGACTGCAGACATATTCTACGTATTCCTGTATATTGTTCCTCCTAACTAACAACTTAACAAATGGTGAACTGTCATACAATTACCGACATTGTATTGTCTAAAGCAAAAAAATTAATATAATATGGTTGGTGATTCCATTTATGAGAAGGCCTGATGCCAAAATGATTATGATTACATGAAATCATATTATGATCTTCCAATTATATGAATTTGAGTATGTGAAATCATAGTATTGTCCAATTAGAAGGTAAAATATTATGGTCTTCCACTTATATAATTTTGAGTATGTGAAATAATAGTGTCTATTAAAAAGAAAAAGTATAGTGGCTAATAAAAAGAAAAAGTAAGGGTTGCTCATTGTGTAATCCTTCTATTTATTGACTATGTTCAAGCATTCTAATTTCGAGTTGGTTTTGACATCCATTTGCTCCTAAATGCATTTCTTTCAACCCCTATCAATGCTAGTCTCAATTCATATTGTTATGAATATATTTGATCTTCCTATTTTTTTAAAATCAATGTTTTTGCTCTTCATGAATGTGCCACCAAATATCCCCCTGTGCGTGTGTGTATATATATGTCTTTCTTAAACATCTCATTTTCAATCTATTGTTGTTGGTTCACGTTGAAAATATATGTAATATGATATTATTAATAGGCTATGTAATGTAGCAATTTGTACACAAAAACGATCAGACAGTGTTTTGCAGTTTAATATTAAAGTATTCAATATAAAATGGATGTGTCATCTTCTATGCTTCAAACGATAATAGCAGTTTAATTTTGAACTATTTTCGTTTTAGTATTTTACAGAGCGAATACAGCTGAGTAGACAAACCACGCTTCTGAAACTTGACATCTAAGGATTTAGCTGGGTCAAACAAATTCTTGCATAGCCTTTTAGCATGTTTAGGCCAATGCATTTATTATTCTAGCATGATGGTTATACTCTAGAATGCTCTACTGACACTACCAAAAAATCATCAGCTGAAACTAATATCCAAGAAATCACATTTAAAAGCTCGCACTAACTGGAAAGGCTTATAAAGCGCAAAGAAACTGTGGCCGACTTAACATTGACGTAATAAGGTGAATTTCATCGAAACTAGAACTTGTTCCTTCGGTGTTGGCAGATCATTCCCGGATGGGTACAATCAGTCTCATTAGCAATTGCTCCTTTAGTGTCAAGAGTATGATATCTATATGAACATGTTTGAGATGCCAGGAAGTAGTGGATAAATCAGGGAAACAAATGGAATGCCAACTCTATTCACCATTACAAAATTGAATGCCCTTGGCTGCTGTTGCATATTGAAACTTTTTGCTTGAACAATATCTGTGTTCCTGTTCATCTTATTAGCTCATGTTTTCTGCTAGTAATTTGTTTTAGGTGTCAGCATACCATGTCCGTTCTCTACACTATTCCAATATTTCTAAAATCATTAATATTATTTTGATGTAACGATAAATTTATTTCAATATTTCTATTCCAATATTTCTAAAATCACAGGTCTGATACCATTTCTAATGTCCCCTATTGAGACCTTACTCTATTTATTGATCTTCCTCTAGTTTCATATGATTTCCTCCATATTTCTCAATCTCTCTTTTTCGGATTTAGTATTCCTCTTTTTTGGATTTATCAATAATAAATTATTACTATTATTGTATGATTATTATTATTAATGCATATTATGTATGTCAATTTATATATTTTGATTATTAACATGTTATATTATAACATGATTAGAATGTTATGTCATTACTACTATGATAAAAAAATTATATTTTTTAATTATTATTATCTTTAATTTAATCAATAATATTTTAATTATATAGATCTTATTATAACATGATTAGAATGTTATGTCATTACTAATATGATAAAAAAATTATATTTTTTAATTATTTTATCTTTAATTTAATCAATAATATTTTAATTATATAGATCTTATTTTGACAGGGATATCAAAAATAATGACATCAACCACTCCTAGAGAAGTATGGCTGTGCTAGAAGGAGAAACAAATGCTTAAATCTGCTACAATTTTTCTTCAACTTAAGGAAGAGATATTACACTATCCTATCCATATAAACCCATCAACTAATTTAATCAAGAATATAATTACAGCAAAAAGTAAGCATCCATATTGAAAAAATATATATCCGACACACATGGAAACAGAATTTATATTGTGTTGCAAGCATAGATTAAAAAATTGCAAATATGTGGATGATAAAATGTTTTATCACAATAAGTTTGATTGGGCAATAAAATACACAACTTTACCAATGACAAAGAGTTTAACTATTAGTCACACTCCGCTAATAGGGACTGCCAAGCAAACCCCCCATTTTATTTTTCAGGTACAATACAACTTTGAGTTTGTGCAGTACAAGTCATTATATACACTCTTGTCATTAGTCTTCTTGGATATTGATGTATACTTGTCTGGAGGATGACTTTTCTTTTCTTCAGAGGGGGGATGATGTAGTCAATATAAAATGCCTATTGTTGTGTTTGATAATATAAGTCGAGTCACAGCCAGTTGTGCAGAGGAGAAGGAAAAGGCACTAATGGAGCATAAATTTTTTGCAAATTATATCTCTACTCACAACATTTTTCATTTATGCAAATATGCACGACGATACACAAAAACTGGAAATTTGCATGAACTGAGTTGTCTATGAGTGGCATCCAGATTTGTGGCGATCATCTACAGCCTTATATTTCTGTTACAAAGGATATAACAGAGGTAAAAGTCATGATTCTGCCATTTAGTCACTGGTAACATGGCACTTATTGATGTACATCAGAGGCACCAACAGAACTGGCAGATTGGATTTATAAATATCAATGTTATGAGTTAGCATCAACAATTGTGTTGTTATCTGCAGGCAATGAAAAATTATAGTCACAATCACATAATATAAACAACAGCGATAGCTAGGAAGAAAACAATTTTGGTTCTGATACAATAATCGAATCAAGTCCAGAAATTGTCACTTGTTTCACAGAAATATGGAAATGACTATAATGGAACAAATCAGTATTTGAAGAGAAGATATTCCAATCGATCAAATTATATACAGTCAACTACAGGTGCCAAGTGAAGGGGCGTGTAGATCTGATGAGCAAGTATGAACAAGTATGGGATGTTATCTTTAGGACTGGTTGTATGTGTAGCAAGCGGATAGTGGAAAATGGGATTAAAATCGAGAAAATGAGGAGAGGCGAGATTAAGAGGCTTCCTGTGACCACTTGTTTTTGGATCCTTCCAGGCTTGAGACTAGTCTATGACAACCCCGATCATGTCGATGCCTCAATCAGATAAACGACAACTTCCGCCACATATGAGTCTGAGGATAACAAGGTCTAATCGTATTGTTTTTTGTTCCTTGCAGATTGCACACGAAAGAAGGAGATGTATATGATGCAGAGGTCTTCAATCATTGCACGCGAAACAGAGATTGTCGAGTACTTTTGCGGTTATATTCTGAAGAAATCATGGATGGAGATGACTCAGTAGTTTACGGTATATAAGGGGAAGCGAAATGCATGGACGAAGATGAGGATCTATGCAATACGTGGTTACATATTTCACGAGCCCTATATATGGTATCGGGAGCATCTTGAGACATTTTCAAGAGGAGATACGATTAAAATCTGAAGATTCCTGAAGCGTCTTTCATCAAGAATTCGATACCTTAATCTACAACATTTTCTCATTAAAAGTTCCACAAATATATTAATGAGTCCATGTGGATCTGGAGTGTGGAGATTGCAAGCGCAATAGGACTGTTTCTTGAGGGCAGAGTACAAGAGATGAAGCCTAACATATGGAGAGAAATGCAATGACAATATATGTCCAAAAGTTATCGTCCATGCCCATGTTTATATTATCTCTCTAACTGGTTACGAAATATTGTTGGTTTCGTTTCCTTTGAATAATACCAAATTATATTATAAGTTACATTTAAGGATCACAAATACTTAGTTATTTGTTATGGAGGGGTGCGGTGTTTGGAAATGCAACCGATGCCTTTTGGCTCCTTATAAATATATGTAAAATCAAGCAATAATAGATATTCATATATACTTTCTAAAAATTGCCATACTATATGCGCTATGATATATTATATTCATTTATTGGTGAAGAAATGAATTCTTGAACAAAGCCCGTGGATTGAATCATTGGGTGAATTGTGTGCGATCCAGATAAATTCACAATAGATGGATCATCTGTAAAGAATGTCTTTATTGTCATTTTATTTCCAGCATAATTTGTAAGCGTATCTACTTTATTTATTTGCATTGGAGTTTTAACTATTATTAAATTGTGTCCTTTATAAATATTTTATTTATTTTCTATAAATATTTTAAAATTTGGATAAGTGGATTGGGTCATTTTTGCATTTTAAACTTGATAAACATAGATATTGTGAAATATTTAATTGTTTCCATATTTATGTCTAGTTTGTCTTCGCAGGAGTTAAAGTGCATCTTAGACTAGTTTAAAATTGTGTTTATATAATTGATCCGTTGCATCTGAATTGTTAAAATTGTTTATAGTTTAAATGCCTTGAGCTTTATAGAGTTGTATGTTTCAACTTATAATATTGACTCTAATTGCCATTTTATTAAGCACTGGTCTTTATATTGCTCTTGATTCATAATTCATATGCGAGCAATTTTTTCATTTCTTTCCTTTGAGGAATTAATATATTCATTTGTTGAATTAATCTATAATTATTCTTTATTTGAAACATTATCGCAATTATACAATCATTCACTTTTATTCCTAACTGATAATTTGCAAATTTGAAGTTTTCTATAATTCTTGCCATTTGGAGAACTTTTGTTGTATTCGTGTTCTAACCAATCTGCTTTAAGCATCTTGGATTTAAGGTTGTTGTTCAAGATCAGGTACACCCACCTTGGTTTTGCAGAACTAGAAGTGCAGAGGATTTGGATCGCATCGCTCAATCCCGTCAAGTTGGCCTTAACCGGTTGGACATCCCAACGTCGAGCAAGCAAGTCTCATAGGATTCCAATTTGCGATTTTGGGAACCAACAGGCACAACGGACTTCTTAGACTAAACCTCCTACCACTCCAATAGTTTTTACAAGAGCTATTGGAAAGGGAAAGTGGAAGATGTAGACCATTTTGATGTTGTACTTGTATTTACTTATAGTTTTACAAAGATAGTTTGTTATTTATATTTTGCTTCAGAGTTAAGACTATCAGGCTATTGCTACCAGTCATCAGCATTCCACGTGAGGATGTCATTTTTTACCTTATCTGCATTTAAGTATGTTTACACTTAGCTTTTTTGATTTGTTTACTCATTTAACTTCTCAATAGGGATCCTTACCAAAAAAAATTCTACAATATAAAGGCAAAGTTATGATTTACCATGAGTATGCAAAAATCATAATGTTGAAAGAAACTTTAAAAAATGGGCATTTATTTGAGTAACAAAATTGAAATTTTAATTAAAAATTCCATACCTGCTTCCAAGGTGGCAGCATCTTGGACTCAATTTTCAAATTGTCAGATCTTTGTGCACTTCAGAACCAGCATTGCACATGCAAGCAAATAAGTAGTGATACTTTTTAATAACAGAACAATATTTACATAGTGCTCAAATAATTTGCATACACCCAAAATATTATCCAACAACTAAAGTGAGCAAACTGTGACCTTACTTTAGAGTTAAATCTGCATCATATGAAAAGTACAAGCCAGGTGTTTTCTCTGCAGTCCTCAACAGCTTGGTAAACTCTTCCTCAGCTTTTTTCTGTTAAACCATTAGTTCATAATACATATAGTTGAGAACCTAAGTTGACATATCAAAATTAAAAAATTACATAGAATTAATGTTTACCTCCTGTGGTGTTGACTTTTGCAAAGCAGAATTGCAAGGCAGGAATCGCATATCTTGAATCCTAAAAATGGGATGGCCCCTATAAGATCCAACACATTCACGAGCAGTAATTGCCAAAACATATGCCCCTGTACATTACATTATAAATATTTAAAAGCATGCAGGGAATGCAGTCTATGAAATCATCTTGAATCACTTTGTTAGCCTTTAGTCTTTGATAATAGGAAAAAGAATTTATTCACTTTCTAAAAAATTCAGGGCCCAAGAGTAAGTTTAAGCATATGTATAGTTTGCAACAATAGCCTAGCAATTAACTAAACTTGCTAATACAAAGTTCTAGATATGAATGACATCATACCATTGATTTGTATACTTTTTATGCAAGGTTGCATGGGTACTCGTACCCAAGTACCCAAGTACCGGGTACACGTATCCCAACTACTGGGTACTCGGTGGAGAGCATTATAGCTAAGGACCTTGATTAAGATTTCTGAAATTTTTTGGGTTTTTTTTGTTTACATATCAGTTTCTTGTTTATCAAAGCTTAGTTCAGTCCCTAATCAGTTTGAAACTTTGATATAATATTGATTAACAATAAACTTTATCACTGTTCAAGTCAGAAGTTAATCATTTGCAACATGTCATTGTCATATGATTTATGATCTTCTTGTTCATTTTTTAAGTCTGCCTTCTCTGTTATGCATCTAAACATTTATCATATATTATTATTACAAATATATAGCAAATCTGAAACTGAAAACATTACATTGCATTTGCAAACTATATCACTATTCTTGTTTTGAAGAACCATTGTCATGACTCATAATTTCAGATTTTCTATCAATATAAAAGTATAATTAAAAATAATGTTTGACATACCCAAGTACCCCCGTCCCCTATTATGAAAAATACTTGTACCTGTACCTAAGTACACCAAGTACCCCAGTCCCCATGCAACCTTGCTTTTATAGCTAAAGATAGCAAAAGAATGTTATATAAAATTAATGAATCCAGTATTTTGCTGAAAGAGGTGAAAAAAACATTGAATGAGTCTATATCCTAAAACCAGAAGCAACAAGGGATTGCATTTACTTTATGGCAACATGTTGTAAATGGCCCAATTATCTCTATTTACATCAAGTTAATAGTAGCATTGGACATGCCAAAAGACGCAGTGTACCTTATACATCATCTAATATCACCATGCCCATAGCGAAAAGAACTGCTTAAGTTTTCTACATCTTGGAGCTGTAACAAATGCATTTTTTTAGCATTAAACAACCTCTTGCGTCTTGGGACTGCTTTCCCACTCTTGTTTGTATGTATATTGATGGATGTGAATTCCCTCAGCAAAAAAAATTCAACCTCTCCATCTCAGAAAATTCAGCAAAATATATACTATATGAAGAACTGGTAAGAGACTGCTACCTGCAACGGCTACAAAAGAATATTACTCCTTTACACAAGGGAATTGTCTTTTTGTCATATCCGGAATCTCCAATAGAAACTCAAACTTAAGTTTTGCCAAAGGCTTTGTCAAAATATCTACAACCTATGAACCTAGGGAACATACCTTAAAACCATTGGCCCCTTTTAAACTGATTGTGATGAAATGATACCAAATGTCTAACATGAGGAAATGATAGTCTATATGCCAAATTTCTATATATATTCGACCAACTTTCCACAAGTTTTTGTAATATAAATCTATTAGAAACAATAGTCCACCAAGATAAATGGGGGAGTGGGGGTGAATCAGTTATCCAATAATTAAAACAAGATGCACATAGACAATTACACCAGATATGTTAACTAGGGAAACCCTTGATCAGAGGGAAAAGTGGGAATGATGCCCACAAGATGATGTACTAATATAAATATTCCTTGTTAGAGGATGGACCCTATTAAGAGTCTATTACAACATTTAGTACATATGAGTCCCTGTTAGGGGACTTTCAATCCTTGTTAGAAGATTCCAACTCTGTTAGGAGTTGTGCCAACCTTGTTAGGAGTTATAGAAGATAGAAGGACGCATTGTCCAAACAGCTTATGGAGCAAGACCACTGAACTCACTGTCCAATTGATCTCTTAACTATTCTTTGCAAAATAATTGTGTGTATTGTACTTTTAACTTCTTTTCTCTGTCTTATCAACCGAACCAATCACTGTCAGACCTTGTAGACCAGGTCACAAATCTCAAATCCAAGTGTCAAACTTCGGACCACACAATAAACCTCGGCAATGAGATTTCCTTCACTTCCGCTCTGCTCTGCTTATCTTCGCATTCCGCTCTTTGTGGTGTTTCCAATCATTTGCATTCATCCATACATGATAAAGGAAAATGCCCTTCCTTTATACCGAATCTATAAAACAATTCCCTAATTCGATTGTTACACCTTCTCAATTAATTATTATAGGACCATATTAAGAACACATTACACTTGGGGATAACATTAATCTTTCGCCTTGCAACTTGAATAACTTTCCGTACACATAACATTATGACGAGTGAGCTTAGCCACGTCATCACCAACATGTCTTCTTCACATCTTTAACTTCGGTTTCTCAGAATAACAACCCTACTAAGAGATATAACAAGTTTACCGGAACATGCCTCTATAAACTTTATCTCAAAACAGTCTTCATCGAAACTTGCATAACTTCTTCCAAACTTAATATCTTATGCTTCTGAGGTTAGCTGTGTCTACTAGACACATAGTATAATCTCCCTTTAACCTCGCTACTGAAAGTACTCAACAATTTGTCCATAGCAACTTGATCTTTACCGTTGTTCTTCTGTCAGATACCACAGAAAACTGCTATGTTGACATCAATGACAAATACAGTCATAAATGTAACATATCATCATGATAATCATCTAATCATGTTTCTACAATACTCCCCCATAGGAATATCATCAGCATTCATGCTTTTAACAATCTCCCCCTTTGGCATTAACATCTATGTTCCAAGAATACCAACTGCAAAAGATTGTTAACCTTTCTTTTCAAATCCTTTTTATCAATCATTCTCCCCCATTGATATACCTCAATGTGCTTTACATCAAATTGTTTTTCCATGTTGTACTTTTGTTTCATGTTATTTGTTTTTCATGCTATACTTCTCCCCCATTGACATCAATGTCAAAGGTTTCAGCAACCATCAAACTCTACAACAACTGTTTTTTACTAGCTCAAGTGTCCAAAGACACTGTTCAAAAACAACATCAACAAGAGTCCTAGATGACTCTGTCCATCACAGATACTCCCTTATACAGAAAGCATCAACATTCGGTCCAGACAAACAATAGTGCTCTATTACACTGGACTGATGCACTCTTGCATCATCTACTCTGATGTAGGAAGGGGCATAACCCCTAGCATACCTCGCAAATACTCAAAAGTCTCTTTATGAAGAGACTTAGTGAAAATATCTGCAATCTGCTCTTTAGTACTCACATACTCCAATCAAATTTCCTTTTCTGCAACTTTCTCTCTCAACATGTAATACTTGATAGAAATGTGCTTGGTCTTAGAATGCAACACTGGATTCTTAGACATATTTACTGTGCTTGTGTTGTCATAATGTCTAACAACAGGTTCACTGAATTCTATCCTTATATGCTTCAGCATCTACTTCATCCAAACAACTTGATTACAATTGTTTGCTGCTGTAACATATTCTACTTTTGTTGTACTTTGTGAAGTACAATCCTGCTTTTTGCTTAGCCAAGAAACCAATCTTCCTCCAAGAAAGAAGGCTCCACCACTGATGCTCTTTTTGTCATCCATACTACCTGCCCAATCAACATCAATATAAGCATATAAAGCAAAATCATTAGATTTATCATACCACAATTCGAGCTCTGTTGTTCCTTTCAAGTATCTAAATATCCTTTTGACTGTTGCATAATGTGCTTCTCTGGGATTAGCTTGGAATCTTGCAACAATTCCAATTGCATTTGCTATATTCGGCCTTGTGTGAGTCAAATATTGCAATCCTCCGATCATAGATCTGTACTTCTTCTGCTCAACAGTAGGTGTCTCCTCCTTTGTAGATAACTTTTGTCTAGTTAACATAGGTGTTCCAATGGGTTTACATGTTTCCAAACCAAACCTTTTCAGTAAATCTTTCAAACACAATTTGTAATCCTAGAAAATATTTCATTTCTCCTATCATACTCATTTCAAATTCCTTCTTCATTTCTTTTGCAAACTTGTCACTTTCATCATCATTTCCTCCAAATATGATATCATCAACAAATATTACCAAAATCATTAATCCATCATCAATTTCTTTCCAATAGAGATTACTATCTACCATACATTTTCTATATCCAAGCTTTGTCAAATGCTTGTCTAACCTTGCATACCAAGTTCTAGGTGTTTGCTTCAAGCCATACAATGCTTTCTTCAATCTGCATACGATGTACTGGTCATCTGTTAAAGGACAACCTTCAGGTTGTTCTATGTATACCTCTTCTTCAAGTTCTCCAATCAAAAACGTTGACTTGACATCCATCTGATATACTTTGAATTTCTTATATGTTGCATATGCTAAGAATAACCTTATTGCTTCTATTCTTGGCACAAGAGCATAGGTTTCATCATAGTCTATTCCTTCTTGTTGTGAGTAACCTTTATATACCAATCTTCCCTTGTTCCTTACAACTTTGCCTTGTTCATTCATCTTGTTCCTAAATACCCATTTAGTTTCTATCACATTCTTCTCTGATGGTATGAGGACCAATTCCCATGTCTCATTATTTACTAACTGATCCAATTCCTCTTTCATAGCTTGCTTCCAATAGTCATCTTTACATGCTTCATCTGCATTCGTAAGTTCAACTTGAGATATTGAACATAGTTCTTCATTGATTCTGCTTCTTGTCATCACACCTTTATCTCTACTTCTGATGATCTACTTGGGTGGATGATTCTTTGTCATATTCTTACCTGACGTAGGAGTTGTTATCTCAACTCTTGGCTTTGTTGAAGGTTTCGAGCTTTGTTCGTACCTTAGCTCTCCTTCATTCTGCAAATCATTGTTAGTCTCAAGCAATACTTAATCATTCCTTGGTTTAGTAACAACATCATCGTCTAAATTGTAATCAATTACTCTTTCTTGTATCCGGAATTTCTCATCAACTCTTACATTTGCACTTTCCATAATAGTCTTAGCTCTCAAATTATAACATCTATAAGCCTTGTTTTTCAATAAATAACCAAGAAATATACCTTCATCACTTCTAGCATCAAACTTACCAATATCATCATCTCTTTTGATATAACACTTACTACCAAAAATTCTAAAATACTTAACTATAGGTGAGTGACCAAACCACAGCTCATAAGGGGTCTAGTTTGTGTCTTTCCGGACTTGCACTCTGTTCATAGTGTAGAGTGTTGTATTCATAGCTTCTCTCCAAAACATCTTGGATACATCATTCTTAGCTAACATAGCTCTTGTTGCTTCTGTTACTGACCTATTTCTTCTCTCTACTATACCATTCTATTCAAGGGTCTTCAACTCAACTCTTTCTTCTCTACTAGAATTGAATCTTTTCTCTTCAATCTGATTCCCATTTTGCAAATCATTGCTGATGATAAATTCCACATTTTCATGGTTAGCCTTTGAATCAATAATAGTTACCAAAGCTATCTCTTCTACTACTTGCTCTTTCTTAACCAGTTCAAGTTCATTATCTTTATCATCACAATCATTCAAGAATCTTTCCATACTTGCTTTAAATTCTTCATCTTCACCAGAAAGTGAACTCTTTCTAGTTTTCCTTACTCTCGTAGGACATGTAGATGAAAAATGACCAAACTCATTACATGTCCAACAAGCAAAAACTTCTATACCCTCTGGCTCTCTTTTCATGAGGAGATTAATACTTTCCTTGATCTTCATGTCTTCTTCGAATCTTGATCTATCTTTCCTTGTGCCTCTATCCTGAAGCTCAATGCTCAATTCTGTACACAATTCTAATCTCTCACCAAGAAGCTCCATCTTTTTGGGTGTCAAAATCTCCTCCATCAGACTCGGGACTATCTTTTTTGAAATAACTCACCAAGGATTTCCCAAAGCTGTTAAGCCTTATCTTCAAGGACCTGATGCTCTAATACCAATTGTTAGAAACAATAGTCCACCAAGATAACTGAAAGGGGGGGAGAGGCGAATCAATTATCCAATAATCAAAACATTTATCAACCTTAAACAATCTTATCCATTCAACCAAAGTAAATAGCAACCATAACAAGATGCACATAGACAATTACACCAAATATGTTAACTAGGGAAACCCTTGATCAGAAGGAAAACCTCAGTGGGAATGTTGCCCACAAGATGATGTACTAATATAAATATTCCTTGTTAGAGGATGGACCCTGTTAGGAGTCTATTGCAACATTTAGTACATATGAGTCCCTGTTAGGAGACTTTGAATCCTTGTTAGAAGATTCCAACCCTGTTAGGAGTTGTAGAAGACAGAAAAGGACCCACTGTCCAAACAGCTTCTGGGGCAAGACCAGTGAACTCATTGTCCAACTGATCTCTCAACTATTCCTTGCAGAATAATTGTGTGTATTGTACTTTAACTTCTTTCCTCTGTCCTATCAACTAGACCAATCACTGTCAGACCTTGTAAAACAAATCACAAACCTCAGATCCAAGTGTCAAACTTCAGACCACGCAATAAAACCTCGACAATGAAGTTTCCTTCACTTCTACTCTGCTTTGCTTATCTTCGCATTCCGCTCTTTGTGCTACTTCCAATCATTCACATTCATCCATACATGATAAAGGAAAATGTCCTTCCTTTATACCAAATCCATAAAACAATTCCTTGAGTCGATTGTTACACCTTCTCAATTAATTATTATAGGACCATATTAAGAACACATTACACTTAGCGATAACATTAATCTTTCACCTTGCAACTTGAATAACTTTCCATACACGTAACATTATGATGAGCGAACTTAGCCACGTCATCACCAACATGTCTTCTTCGCATCTTTAACTTCAATTTCTCAGAGTAACAACTCTGCTAAGAGATATAACAAGTTTACTAGAACATGCCTCTGTAAACTTTATCTCAGAACAATCTTCACCAAATTTTGCATAACTTCTTCCAGACTTAATATCTTATGCTTCCGAGGTTAGCTGTGTATACTAGACACATAGTATAATCTCCCCTTAACCTCTCTACTGAAAGTACTCAACGATCTGTCCGTACCAACTTGATCTTTACCGATGTTCTTCTGTCGGATACCACAAAAAATTGCTATGTTGACATCAATGACAAATACAGTCATGAATGTAACATATCATCATGATAATGATCTAATCATGTTTCTACAATACTCCCCCATATGAATATCATGTTTCTAATCATGCTTTCAACAAAATCATGGGCACATATGAGACCCCTTGGCAGATCTTGCATTTTGAACATATTCAATGAAACCCATGGATTTGCGCTTGGGGGTGCATATGAACACTTGTGAAAAAAAAATTTTAACTTCAAGGAAATTCATTGAATGTGTATGATTTCTGAGCAAGACATATATGAGCTCATTTGGCGGATTACATGACTTAAGAAAATTTCCTTGCCCCTCTTGAATAAGTGCAAAAGCCTCTAAATTCGTTTCCACAGAATTAACTCCATTATCAAACCCAAGAGTTATAATGGCATATCTTGGCTATTGTTCTACTAATGGCTTGAACTTCTGAAACTCTTTAAACACATCTAAATTGGTCTTCAAGAAACAACATCGACATTCTCCTACTAAAATCATTCAACAAACAAAAGAAAATACCTAGCACCAATGATTGATGTTGTATCTATTTGTCCATAGACATCCGCATAAACCATCCTCAACATTGTCAATCCCAATCTCCACACCTCAACATACAAATTCCTTCTCAAACTATAAGTGCCAATGAATGGACCTAATGAGGTTGATCTCATTGTTGCTCCTAGGGAGCCTATGGTCTAGGGAAAATTACATGATGGGTGGTGGAAATGCAACTTTGATGGCGCCTCGAAAGGTAATCCAAGCCCATTAGGCACAAGTGTTATAACCAAAGATGCCAATGGTGACCTAATTGCTTTAGGTGGTTAGAGATTACAAGACGGAACTAATAATGTTGCAGAGGTAGAATATGCCTTACTAGCAATCAAAGCTTCAAAGAAGCTAGGTGTGAGAAAACTACAAGTGGAAGGTGATTCCCTCATAATTATAAATGCAATAATAAAGAGATCATTGGAAGCTTGGCACCTCCAAAATTACATCTCAAGCATTAGACAGGAACTTACAACTTTGGAGGACTTCAGATTTTCACACAACAAAAGGATGGGTAAGAAGGAAGCAGGCCGAATGTCTAATTGGGCTCTACTCTGAATTTAAATGAAGTGGTGGTGGAGAACTTTAAAGATTTAGTCCCACATGTGGATGGAGAAATAAACACCTGGAACTAACTAAAGAACGTGTGACAGCCCAAGAGTAATTAGGCAGATGTTTGCATATCAGAGTTGAAAATTCTTAAGCCTCAATCCCACACGAACTTGAGATAACAAATTCATGCATTTTAAATGAATGTAATGTCAGTGTTTAATGGGAAGCGAATTGTACTTATTGTGTTGTGTGCCACATTTAATGAGGTAAGGAATGTCCATCATTCCATCGATAGTACAGTCTCTTTTTTATCAAGCAATTAAAACCCTTTAGGAAACTCTCTTCACAAGGAAGTGTTAGATCCGGAGTTGCAGGGCAAAAAGGAGTCCTCCACATTTACTTGTGCAAACCAGCTGCACCCCTTTTATGGGAAGGCGAAGAAATAGTGCATGGATGGGATGTTTGAGTTTAGGCATAATTTGTTCACAGAGGTGGTAGAGCTACTACTAGGGGAAATGTTCTTGAGATGATGAACAAGCACTGCACCAACATTGGCGTCTTCTCAATGATAATGGTGTGGACCCTTCAGTTGGGTGAGCAAAAGCCACGAATAAAGTATGTAATGTAGAAACTGGTGCTAGCCAATGCTAGACTTAGCATGGAAGAAATCCTATATTTCTCCATCCCAAAGTTGGGTATGTGGATGGGAGACCAAGACTCAGGGATAGATAAAATTGAAGGAACACAGATTGTTCCCTTTGTTTGACGGTTTAGCAAGGGACAAAGGAATGCAAGATTCAAGCAAGCCCGAAAGGGTTGGTACCTCCTTAAATTGTTGGTTATAGAACATGTGCTAGATGAAGATGTTAAAGCAGTGAAATTAAGGGTGTATTGGCACCTAGAAGATGAAGTTGCACTGGTCCTTAGTTTACAACAACGAGCACAAGACCCACAAATGCAAAGGGAGGATGAATCCTAGCTAGAATGGAAGGTGGATGCTCTCATGGATGAGAGAATTCGTGGGTTTGTGACTCTAGTGCTTAAAGGTGAGATGTGATGTAACATGTGTTTACATGTTGGTCTTTGCATGGCCTTGCTGACTTTTAGTTCTCTTTTGTGTTATTTTTTGTGTTGTTGTAGGTAAACCACAATGAAGGCTATTTTGGGGAATTTTGGTATAGGAAGCAAGATTGTTGTCGGATTGTTGCCCTCCTGAGGGGAGAATTTTTTGTTGCTCTAGTGTTTTGGCAAGGGGGAGATGTTACAAAATTGAAGTTAATTGACTTTGCAGAGGAAAACCCTATTTTTTGAGGCATGGTTCAAGTTGATGGCAGTGTGAAAGGGTAGGCCAAAGATGAAGTTTTTGATGCAAGTACAATGTCATTTTTTTAGTGTGAGATTAACAGCTCCCTAAGACAGGAAAGCAAGAACTCTAGTAAAGGGAATTGTAAGGGGCTTGTGTGACTACAAGTTTGATGGGGTGAATGTTCGTGTTGAAACTCTATTTTTCAGCATGGAATGTTGCTATGTGGAATTGGTAGAGTACAGGTGCTTGTCTTGTTCTTGAAAGTAACAAAATGATGTAAGGACAAATCTTCCTCGTTGAAATTTCCGAGGAGGGTTAATGTACTTGACTTTTATGACATTTAATAAAATAAAAAACTTCTGACAAGAGGAAAAAAACTATGAGTATAATGATAAACTACAAATATTTATGTATGTATAATTATATTTAATGAGTTAGTAGCATTATATATAGCATTTACTATTTAATCATATTGTTGTTATATTTATATTAAAAATAAATAAAAACATATAGAGTACTATATGGAGATAAGTAATTACTAATATTAGTTAGATTTTAACTCAGATTTTTTCAACTTCTCCGGGTAATTTTTTTCAGTTCTGGTTTCTATATATGTTGTACTTTTTTTCAATAGTAATAAATAATAATATTAAATAATTAATTAGATTTCAACAGAAGCTTTTTTTTTTATAATAGATTAGATTTTAAGATTTGAAAAAGTTCACTAGTAAAGGGGAATTGGAGATTGTAAACTAGAATTGACTCTAGAAATGTGCTATTAGAGGTTCAATGCCTCTAAGAAGTCAAGAACTCACACCATCAACTGAAAGTTACATCCTGAAAACCCTCTCAATATCATGTCCATCACTTGACAAGTTCACAAAAATAAGCAAAATGAAATCATGTCACATTTTAAGGGTTTATTCACCTTTTTCATGTTTGGAAAATTGAAATAGTAGAAAAATATGTATTAACACTTGGTATTGCCACATTGCAGTTAGACTCACACGGAAACAAAAGGTTTATCATGGATCATTTTTGGCATGAAAAAATGTGGAACCCTAGTTGATTCAAACTTGAGTCTGATTTTGAAAACTTTATACCCGAAATTGGCAGGTAAAGCTCTCAAGTCAGAAAAATAGATATAATGTTAGAACTATGTTGATAAAAGCTCAAACTTCATGTATTATAATTAAGTTATTGTATATAGTCCTATGTTTTTAATACATGTTAAACAAACTACCTTTTGGACTATTCTAATTAGCAATTGCAAGTAAATTATTACTTTATTCTAATATAATAGGTGAATTTCTTATAGTTGAATCTAAAGTTACTTAGCTATATAGAGGTTGTCCTTTGTCCATTTCATAATCAACTGATTTCCATTATTAATCCAATTTCTATTTGTTTTATCACATCTCTTGCAGAAACAATACTGTCTAGTCCAAACGTTTGTCATGCAAATGCCTCAATTGGTGTATTTTTGTGTCCATTTGCATACACTGTACAAGCACACAAGAAGTTGTAACAGAGCAAATTTATAATATACAGTGCTGAAAAAGGACAATGTGATACGAAGTGCATAATCGCTCACTAGACTGCCCAACTAAAAAATAAGATTTTTGAGTTAGACTCAGAACCACTTCTAATGAACGATCAATTGTAATTTTTGGCATACTATCTGCCACCATCTGCTTGTTGAATAAATCTAAACATGCAATTGGCACCAGTAACATGATTCAGATGGGCAAATCTCTAAGATGGAATTCCCATCATTGTTTTTCATTGGAAAGTAAAATCATCAAGCTTTAAAATGATTGGTACTTAATTAATTTTCATGAGTATACCAGAGGAACGAAAAAGGCTCTCAAATTTTGCATTTACTATAGTCCCTGGAAACCTTTTTTGAAGGATGCAAGTGTCAAATAGGAAATTCAGAAATCATGCCATGAGGTTTTAGAGCAACCAGAAACTCATTTTCAAAGCAAAGCTCTAATCTACTAATACAAAAATAGGAAATCATGCAATAGTAAAAAGTGAAATCAAAGCACAAAATTGCATCCATTCCATATGAAGCCTTCATTGTCCTCCTCTTTGTGATGCATGGAATTGGCCCTCAAATTTGTAGCACTATATAGACAATATGATCAAGGTTATTTTTATAGATATTAATCAACGGTTAAGATTAAGAGGTTGGCAGAATTGATGAATGCTTGAGTTCTGTTGAGTGGACATGATTGAGATACTTGCAAGATAGAACTAGTTGAATGAGTTAGAACAACAGGATTGTTTGAACAGTAATTTTGATTCAATTGATCTATTAAGTGAATTGATTGGGAGATATGTGAATTGGATTGATCAATTGAACTCAAAGTGAGTGGGAGTTAAACAGGTGGAACTTAAGACTTAATTACTATTAGATAGTTATTTAATTGAGCATATGTGAGAAGAATTAAGAAATGAATTAAATAAGTAAATCGTTTATTTAACTCATGTGCATGAAATAAAAGTAAGATTTTACTTATTTTTAGAAAAGATTGAAAAGTGAATAGTTAAATAAAGAACTTATCTAACTATAGAGGATTTGGATAACTAATTAAACAATAAAATAATTATTTAATTATGAATGAAATAGAAATTTACTTAATTAAATAATAAAGATTACTCACAGTAGGCAATACCCTACAGCACAACGGTAAGTTGTGAGCCTCTTATCTGGGAGGTCTTGAGTTCAAGTCTACTCAAACTTAACAAATCATAATAATTAATCTCAAAAAATAATAATAATAACAATTAATCTCGGCTTCAGCCCATTACTTATCAAAAAAAAGATTTTTCAAAGTGCACGATGGGAATTAATTTTAATGATAAGATTATTAATTAAGATTGCAAGAAAACAGATAAATAATTTTCAATTATGAGAGGGAAGGGAAATTTTGAATTTTGAATTTAAATCAGCAAAAGATGCCAAATTAAAATTATTTGTTTAGCTAAGAGGAAAAATAAAAAATGATTTTCTTGCAGAAGTCGGGACAATTTTAGGTTGTCTACGACAAGCATATGAGGAGCATTACAATTTTAGGCCCTCTTTCAGCATAACAGTAATCTACTTGTTGGTTAAATCCATTTTCATGTGAAAGTAGATGACAATGCAGTGATACCTTTAGTTAGTTAACAAACTTTTCAGCTATTCAAGTTCATGTGAAAAAGAAAGCAGTTTTCTATTATTATTATGAATTCTAAGAGAACAAAAATTATTTCCTTGAACTGTTCATTGATTGTTATTATTATCTGGCAGGGAGGTTTTAGCCTATTACACCTTGATTGAAGGATGCAAGCATACCAAGGTCTAAAAGAAGACTTTCAAATCCATTTTTCTCTATAGATTTAGGTTTTAAATATTTATAGAGAGGTTTGTTTCAACCATAACTGTTCTAGAGAAAACAGAGTGTGTATTCTTTAATCAAAATTAAGTAGTACATGTCGAAATATGTTCTAAATGCAATTGATAGATGCATTCTTATTATCTATGTGAAAATGAACCACAAGTACAGCAATAGATGAATGGACAGATCTAGAAGATGCTGGTATTTAGTGCTATCAATATTTCTTCAAGTCAAAAGGATAACTTATTTGAGATTTTTCATGGGTCCTCTCTCTATAGGGAAGAGTTCATTGAGATTAGTTAAAAACAAGTATTAGAGGGAGCTCTTCATCTTAGAGTTTCTCCTCGACAAGATTTTGTTTCAATAAACAAGGATAAGTCCTTTGGTTTTATCACTTCAATCTAATCCACAAGTTGCTAAGATGCTATCACTATCACCACACTTCAAATGGTATATCTAGGTAGATGATGATTTATGTCACATGTTGAGAATGGTTTACAATGTCTTGATTTAATGTTATTCAGGATGGGATCACCATTTGTCCTTCATAAACATCTCAGTGTTGGACACACACACTCCTCCTCACCTTAGGCTCCTTCAAAGTGGGTTCTCGTCGGCTCCGTATCCAAACAGATCACCAATTGACAGGGAGGACCAAGTCTATCAGCTTTGTGACATGGGAGAGGTTAAGATGAAGGCATGTTTCATTTCTATTACACCATTTATTGTGAGATCAGAGGGATGTTTTATTGTCTTTTCAAAGGGTGAGAGTCTCTTTCATCCTTCTTCAAGTATAGCAACCAATGGTTTCTTGCCCCTTACCCACAAAAGACGCAAGACTTTGGGATCATACTTTACAGATTTAGTCTCCTTCGAGACAAACCATAGATCTATTCATCACCTCCTTTCTAGTGACCTCTTTGGCCCAGGGTACAAAGCACTAGCACAGTCTCCCCCCTCCTTTGGTCACACTAGGTCCTTGAGACCTTGGAAAACTTACACACATCAACAACTCTCCACTTCTAGTGATTCGTAGAGACAATACACAACCTCCTCTCATCATAAGCCTTATCCTTCAGTTCTTGATTTCTTCTCCATGGTGGGGAGCAACTAGTTGGTGCTCCCATCTCTTGTTGTTCTTTGTTTTTCTTTTCTTCGGACATTGTTTGGTGCTCCTTCTGTTGACCGATTTCTTTTGTTGTACTTGGTAGTTCCTTAGACCCTCTTTGTGGTCTCTTGTTGGACATTGATAAACATATCTTATCTTATCTATAATAGAGTAAAATGAAAGATTTCATCGATACCATCAATATAGACAATTGATAAGGTTTCTACGTTTGGAAGTAGTCGCATGTGATCATCTCAAAGAGAATCTAAAGACGAATATGAGTGAAAGAGCTTCCATTTGGTAATTGTTAAAATTTAAATTTTTACCTTCCAAGACAACTTAAATGGGAAAAGTATGTTGAGGTAAAACCTCTATTCAAATTGTAAGGGGAGGCTGTTGAAATTGAAATCTACTCTAGACACTAAGTCATAAACAACTTTTACCGTCAATTTGCAACATATAAGATTTATTTGAAGGTCTTGTATAAAAGTAATAACCAGTGTAACATGAGGACGCGTCCCCCCACCAAAACCGAGCCACACTCGAGACGGGGGGGCAACGTCTTGGCATCTCAAGCGGTGCCACTCAGAGCGCCACCTCCGCCGGAGACAGTGAGACGGCTACCTGTCCCCTATGTGTGCAGGGGGATGCGCAGGAGGACACTAGGATATCACCCATGGCAACAAGATGGGGGACATTAAAATAAGGCATTATTTTAATATTTTTTTGGTTTTATTTTTGTTATAATGGGATGTGGGGCCCATTCCTTCCTCCTTTGTTCAAAAGCCTTCTATTCTTCATTTTTATTCACAATTGCATTTCCATATTTGAACACTGATATATATTATATATTTAAAATTATATAATTTGACACTCTTTCATTTGGTGATGTTCAATTTTCAATGTTTGTCATTTGATCATGAATCATGATGTTCCAGTTCAAAACTTCAATGCAATGTTCAATGTTTAAGTTTTTTACATCTCTATATCTTATATTGTATAATTGTAATACATCTTTTCATAACTAGCATTTGAAGTACCATATGTATAGTATATACACCCCTGCTTCCCCCGCCACCCCCCGTCCCTCGCCGTTGTTCCCCCCACCGTCCCCAAATCAAGGCCCCTCTATCCCCCCATCTCGAAAACTTGTCCCATCATCACCCCATCTCGCCAGGCGGTGTAACTATGGAAATAACGTATCTTTGTAATGTCCCTTTCTAAATTTTTCTTTAAATAATAAAATCCAACTCACAATAGTAGTTGTACAATTAATTATCATTTTGCAATCAACCTAGAAATTGCAGTTTTTACAGTTCATTATATATATATAATATTTGTAGCTACCCAATCCGGAAGCATGAGCCTTACATCTGTGAACTTCTTCGGCTAAGAACCAAGGACTAAGGGGTAACCATCCCACCTAATATGCGCGGGGAACGATCCTAGCCTCATCGCATAGAAATATTTACATCTATGAACTTCTTCAACTAAGAACCAAGGACTAAGGGGTACCCATCCCACCAAATTCACCTAGGGCACGATCCCAATCTCATCCCTTAGAAATATAAAATTCATAATGTTATCTTTGTTGCAGATATTCCTCCAATCTGCAGTGTTCCTTTTTTATCTAAATGCCTTTGTAATGTCTTAGAGCCTAGTTGAATCTAGGGCTTTTGTCCAGTAACTCAAAGATGGAAATTTAGGTATTTTCGTCCTTTAATATTTTCCATGAGTGGTTTGATTCTCAGATTAATTGAACCATAATTCATGCTCCAAAAGGAGTAAAATAAGATGATAAAATGTTTCTCTATTATGCCCCTCTATTTGCTTGGTTTCCTTTAAAATATCAAGTTCCTTCAGTGGCCATAACTCTTCACATTCCTTCATGACCTTTGAGAGAAATAATTATCATTTAAAATAAAGTTTGATATTTTATTTCATATCTTATAATTATATTGTCTTTTATATTTCAAAATTTGTATCTTACATTTTAGCTTTACTTAATATTTTAATTTATTATTATTAATTATGATTAATATAATCTTATTTTAAGTAAGGGGAGGCTGCTGAAAATTAAAAATACTCTAGACACTAAGCTATGGACAAATTTTACAATTAATTCACAACATCGAAGATTTCTCTAAAGGTCTTGTATAGACGAAATAGCTTATCTTTGTAATGTCCCTTTCTAAATTTTCTTTATTTTTCTTTAAATAATAAAATCCAACTCACAAAAGTAGTCGTACAATTAATTATAATTATGCAATCAACCTAGAAATTGCAGTTTTTACAGTTCATTATATTTTTCAAATTTAATCATTAGCATGTACCTCAGAAATATAAATTCATAATGTTATCTCTGTTGCAAATATTCCTCCAATCTGCAGTGATCATTCTTTATCATGCCTTCGAAATGTCTTAGAGCCTGGTTGAATCAGCAGCTTCCGTCCAGTAATTCAGAGATTGAAATTAAGATGTTTTCATCCTTCAACTTTTCCTATGAGTGGTTTCATCCTCAGATTAATTGAACTGCAACTCATGCTCCACAAGGTGTAAAATAAGATGATAAAATGTTTCTCTATCATGCCCTTCTTGATTGGTGTCCTTTTAATACCATGTTCCTTCAATGGTCATAACTCTTCACATTCTTTCATGACCTTTGAGAGATATTATTATCATTCAAAACAAAATTTAATATTTTTATTTCATATCTTATAATTAAAGTCTTTTATATTTTAAAATTAATATCATATATTTTAATTGTACTGGATATTTTAATTTATAATTATTAATTAATTAGTATAATCTTATTTTAAGTTGGGGATATTACAGTTCAACCTCCCAAGATTGATTGTCCTTGAGCAATTTTATACAAGAATACTATTAGAAGTTCTTCACTGCTTGACTGAGTAATTCTTGAAGAAGCCAATATCATAAATCAATCTCGGAAATATTACCAATTCCTCTAGTTCTTCTTCAACAACTTTGTCTTTCATGTCTTCAAATGATTTCACTTGATAATTCATATTGTCCTATAAAGCTTTCTATGTCATACCCAACTTTATTGACTGCTCTAACACTACAACTTCTAACCTTCTTGGAGATCATTCTTTGCGAAGAAACATTTCACCATTCATCTTTTATTTTACAAAACCAATATAATACGAGTTGTGGAACTTGAAACAAGATATGTCTCCACAATTATTTTTTAAAATTGTGGGTTATCCCAAACTTTTCTAAATCCATTTAAAAAAGTAGATTATCGTCATTGTTTTCCATCTTTTTCTCAAGCCATTGCTCCATCGTTAAATCTTCATCAGCAAAAATTGTCTTTTGCTCATCCCTTTTCAGATACTCGTTAAGTTTTTTCATAGGTTTCACCAAAGTTCTACATATGTCTTAGCATGTTTCTTCTCTTGATTGTTTTGTTTTAATTTATTCTCAATGGTCATAATTGAAGAAGATTTCGGAAAAAAATTCATCATCTGCATGATCCTGCAAATCTGGTTTCTCTTCCATTCATTTAATAACAACAATAGTTGTAGATGTGAAAATGTCTTCACACATCAATGCTAGATTCTCCTTAATATCTTCTTCTCCACACCTTAATAATGTCTTCTCCATTAATTATGCATTCTCCTTTTATCTCCTGTTATTTAATTATGCATTCCATTTATTTTAATATTGTTATTTAATATAATATTATTTTGTTTTAAAATAATATTCATTATCTAGTCTAATTATTTACCAATGTCAATATATTTTGACAATTTTGTGGATATATTATTGATATTTAAATTTTTTGAATTTTTACCCTTGCCGAATTTCATCCAAATTTTATGATCGATGAACTTGAATTCGAATTCAAACCTGTGACTTAGGAAAGGGTTATAGATAGGGGTGAATTGGTGGTCTAACTACACTCCCCACCCAACCCATAGATTAGTTGTCCCACTATCCTAAGGGGGTAGCAGGCTGATTAATTAAAAGTTCTCCTATTATTTGACCTTTATTATTTGGCTTATACTCTTATTTCTTCTGTAAATAGTCCTCCAATCTGCAGTGATATTCATTATTTAAATGCTTCTGAAATATCTTACATTCTGTCTGAGTCAGGGGTTTCCTGGTGCAAGAGCACCTGATCCAATTCAAGAACACATGAATGCTGAAGGATCCAAGGAGGGCATGAAGACCTCTAGGGAGGTCAATTGGGAGATTTTAAGTCCTATCATGGCATTTTGGAATGATAAGGGCAATGTAATTGGTAATAGTCCTAAAGGTCCTGATAAAGACCTTAAGACATAGTTCATTGTAATAAAGGCCAATAGTGCCCAAGGAATAAAAATGAGTCAATAAGGTCCTAGGGTAGTTGAGTAGGTCCTAGGTAAGTAAAATCCACAAATTTGATAAGTTAGTGCATTAGAAAAGGTGGTTAAATAGGGGTTTCAAATTCAAATTTTTAAATACTCACGGCTACTTAGTTTAGGAGGGAAATGTGTTAAAGGCTAAATAGAGTTGTAATGAGTTTGGAACCGATCAGAGTCAGTTGTAACAGTTGTAATTTGGCCATTAAAGCCTGGTCAAGGCATGGGAAGACAGTGTGGTGGAGATTTGGTGAATCATTGTATGGACTGTGAGAGATTTTGCAATAAAAGACATTGAATTTCTGCAACTTTTGACGCTTTTGTATAGCTGATTGATTTCTTTGGTCAAATTAAGCACTTAGATGGTACTGTGAAAGAAGATAGGAGCATCTTTGTTACATTTTTCCACAGTTTGGGCTGAACGGTATAAGGGAATTTGTGTTGTTCTTGACAGTTTTTACTTCTTTTGATGAAAATGGCCATTCTATCAAAGCAAATGGCGTAACGCTCATAGGATGGTCTCAAACTAACATGTATCATACTATCCTAACCATTAAAATGCCGAAACACTAACTGTACAAGGTGATCACCGTGATTGAATGGATGTAGAGGAACACTAATTTGGAGCTTGGCTATAGCAGTCAGAGATCTACTATATAAACAATGATATGTTTTTATGATTGGGATGAGTTTAGTATGTTAATCTAATGCTAAAACAACTTTCCTTTGTTTGAAATGGTGTTTGGAGGTCATACATTGAGCAAGCCCTAGTTAGAAGAGGGTTAAGCAATTTGGGAATTTTGTAGTTGCAAAGTACTTGGGACCAAATTGGTTGTAATTTCCTTTGGTTGGGGTCAAATAACAACACTGTTGAAGGCATAGTTTTAATAAAGGGCATTATTTTGCCAAATTGCGAAATATCGGGGAACCCAGCCCTTGCCGAAATAAACGCTTGAAATAATGCAGGTAAAATCAAATAAAAAAACAGTCGCAATGTTTCCAGGATATATTGCTCACAAATCAAAAAATCAGCTGTAAATCGTTGAAAAGTCCTCGTTTAGCTTTAGCATGCCAATGACAGATTGGAGTTTGGGACTTTAAAGTTATGGTTTTTAATTTTTATTTCTCACTGGAAATTTTTGTTTTCTGCCAGCGATGAACAACTTGCTTGCATCTGGCAAAGATGCCCTTACATTTGGCGACTTCTTCTGCAACGACTTGTTTAGTTTTCTGAAACAACGACTTCTGCAGACTTGTCAGGGCAGAAGGCTGACGGTAGAGTATTTGAGTATTTGGCTGCAAGTCGACACTTCCAGCTAATGTTCAAAATTTAAAATTTTATTTTGTAAATTTTAATGTGTTCATAATTTGGTAACTGGTTTTTAAAATGTTTAAAACTTAATTTATTTTGTATAATATTAAAAGTAAAAACTATAATATATTAAATAATTTCTTATTTTGAATTGATAAACAATCTAAAATTTAAAATACAGTAAATTTTTAAATAGACTGTATTTTAATATTTATTATTTAAAATTTATTGTATTTCTGTTTTTTTTGTAATTTATGTAATTGTATTATTATATGTTCTACAAATTTGGTATGTATGCATTCTAAATAATATTTTAAGAAATTGTATATTTTTAAATGTTCGATAAAAGTGACGATCTATTGCCGAATTTTTCGCTGAGCTTTTCCCGATTCCGAGATTTTCAAAATTTTGGGCCGGCCGAGATATTGAATGACTTAGGACTAGGAGTCACAGGTTTCATATAATTGCTTTGTAAAAGTGGGGTCAAATAGGCCTAAAAACAGTGAGAGTCAACTGTTGGAGAAAATTTGTCCAAAACACCAGCATCTAGTTTTTAAGATATATTGAAATAATGCCAAATCGGTATCAGAATGTGTGATTTGATTTGAAAGACTTTTGGAACATTTGAATGAAAAAGAATTAAATTAGCTCACTGGATACTTAATTGCAAATTAAGCCTAATAGCACAGCAAACTGGTTTTGCTTGCAAGATAAGTACTTGGAACTTTGGAATTGGATGATTTAGGTTGGATTGAGTTAGGAGAAGTTAGTAGAAGCCTTGTTGATCATTGGGAAGTTCGGACTTATGTTTTTTATTGTTTGAGCCATTAGGTGCCAAATAAGCATTGTGAGGAAGTATCACCTTTGAAGCATTTTTGTGCATTTTTGAGCAAGAAACATAAAAGCCCTAATCGCTCCCTATCATTTCCATGCACTAACTCAATGATGCACATTAAGGAGCTTTCATCCTATAATTTTTGCCATTCAGGGTTTTGTCTTCAAGTTATTCAAAACATAGTTAATGCTCCACAATGAGTAAAATCCGATAATAAACTGTTTCTCTATCATGCCATTCTCCTTGCTTGGTTTCTTTTCAAATACTCTTTTCCTCCAGTGGCCATAACCTGTCACATTCCTTCATGACTTTTTTTTCAAAATAGAGTTTAATATTATAATTTTAGATTTTATAACTATATAATCTCTTGTATTTTAATACTATATTTTTTATCTTTTATTTAACTTGATATTTTAATTTACTATTACTAGTCTCCTTTTAAAAAGCAGACACTACAATCTGCCTGTTTTTGCCGCAGGTCCACAAAAAACAACACATGAATCCAAGAACCAAACTGCAAAGTTATATACATAGCTACCACTTAGGTGACAAACAACTTCAGTCCAAAGCTTTGCATTATTTGTCACTTTTGAGTCTTCGATTAGATTAATGAAAATTAAAAAGCAATAAATGTAGACAGGTTGAATAACAACTTTAGCAGCGCAAGCATAACTTCCACTATCATTTAAAATTTCTGTGTAAAAAATACCCAATATTTTGGACTTCAGAATAACTAGATCTCCTAAAAGCAAGAAAGAAAGATATTTACTAACAAAACTACTCATAAACAAATAACAAAAGAATAACTAAAACAACCTGCAAATAGGCTGGAATTTCTGAATCGCCAGCTGGTTTTATTTGATATGTTAAAGTTACATAGCATTTCACATAGCACCTTTTATTTAGGAACTGTTTAAGGATATATAAATAGATAATCCAGATGTATAAAGATGTATAACTGTGTTGATGTTTTTTGCTTGTGCAGCAACTGTCCTTCCTTAAAAGTTACACACTGTAGATGCTATTGACAGTAGAGCAGAGGCTAATGGCTACTGAACTGAAGTTGCTTAACATGTAAAACTCATTTATACTATATTTAATTAAACAAAACTGTAAATAGGCTCTCCGTTCTTTATCCTAATACAGCAACTACCAAGAATATCCGTTGCTATACATAGCAACTTCTAGGATTCTAATGCAGCTCCTTGCTCTAAGACCTAGCCAATCCTCTAACAAACATTGAGACCTTAATCAACGATCAATTAATAACTTGAATCTGATGAGTTATATGGTTTGGAAAAAACTGTAAACTGAAGATGAAACCCTACTATGATGATGTGCCAAACATTTGTATCTAAACCGTATCCATCTGCCTCAATCAGAAAACTGCAAAGACCATTGCCTTGGGCAATGGGTTCAGCTAGACTTAATTCCACGGTTGAACCCTCAACTGAAAGTATGGCAAGACCCTAGGCACGAAATTGAGCAATTCGAGCAATGCACACAATACAAATCGTAATTATATTCTGCAATGAAAGACTTGAAGGACCCCATGAAGCTACCACTATTCAGTGATAAGGTCTCCCTCTCAAAGGTGAAAATTGGTAGCTAGGATAAATCAAGCAAACCCTAAAGCTGCAAACTGAAGTCAGCACTGCCACTGTTTGCCATATCTTGCTGATCAAAGGATATGATGTTTGGAAGACAGAAACTCAAATGTGTCAACTGCCAATATGATGATATTTCATATTTGTATTAAACAAGGTCATAGTGAAAGTTTTACAAGCCAATATCAAACATAAATGCAGGGCTGCTGTCATTCACGACTGATCATTGTATTTTGTTGCCATAGAAAACTAAACCTGCTGATCACAGAAAAAACCTTGCTGGTGTGCTTCCATTCACTTTTGGCACAGTCTTGAGGTTATCAGGCTACTTAGAGTGCTCACAGACTACTCCAAGCACCTCCACTGAGACACTGTTGTCACTAAACAGACAACCCTGCTCCAGCACACCATCCTGATGCTTATGCCACTAAAAGCATCCTCTAATGCTGTCCAGTCTTGCGAAAGGAATATCCCCTCAAAGTCCCCAAGCCCACAAAATGTCAAGGATATCACCTAGAGTCATAGTGAGGCATCCCCACAAACATTGTGTGTAAATTGTAACTTTTATGACATCTAAACACCTAGACTCCTACTGAAGCCTATCTTATATGCTAACAATCTTATCCTAATTTCCAAAATAGGCAATGGGTTGAGAGAGTATTTGAAGGACTTGGAACTCATTTTCCAAGAGGTTGAGATGAGAGTTTTATTAAACAAAAAAGAGGAAGAAAGTTACTTCCTTTTCCAATGCAGACCATTAAAAATAGTGAAAAGATAGAAGTATCTTTGGATTGATTTTCACTACAACCTCAGTTGGGAGACTTGTCAAACGAGAAGGATACAAGGAGTATTAAAGTGCTTAGTTAGTTCAAAACAGGTGTTTGAAAAGCTGAAATTTGGGATTAAAAAGACAAGAAACTTTTTGGTCTGCAGGTCACACTGGTTGTCCTTTGTGACAGAAAAGTTTGGGGAAGTAGCAAATCAAATTGCAATTAGAGATAGAAGGAATCCAAAAGCATCTTATCATAAACAGTTTCAAAGTCAAAACCACGCTCCCTTATGAGATTCTTTTGGCTGAACCAGAAACTTTCTCATTAGAGGCATTAGCAATAACCTGGCTGCTAGGTAATTTAAAGAAGTTTGGAAACATGGATAACCATCATTGGCCTAAAATAGTTATGAAGGAAGAATTGGGCTATAAGAAGAAAACTTGGGTGAATCATAACAATAAATGGTTGAGCAAGTGGGACATCAATTTGCATGAGTTATCACACCAATAAGGAAATAAAGCTGCCATGAGGGCAAAGCAGATTGGGAGAGGAAAAGACTACAATGTCAAAGAGTTCAAACAACCTAGGAATGTGTCGAAAAAACATATAAGGCAAGGTTATTGATTACACAGGTGAAGAGCAGATCATGTGATTTAGCTCCAAGACTAGTAGATGGACTATGCTATGAGAATACTTGCATATTCTGTAGTAAAGGGGTGGTAAAGACCACACGGTACTTTATCAATTAGTACAATTATAAGAATATTAGTAATTGGAATAAAAACAGCTTGAAATTTGGCAGCCAGCACCAGCTCTTTTGGGGGAGCTAGGATTAGCAAAATCTGCTAGCTTCCTAGTAAAGATCCATAATAGTAGATCCGACATCAAAAGAAGTAAGAAGATTAGTTAAGGCTGTGAATTTCAGTCCCTTAGACTGCTTGATCTCATGGACATCATTGAAATCTTACATTCATTCATGTGTAACATGGTATTTGGCACCCTAAATTTCTATAATGCCACCTAAAATCCTCTGTGAATCCATCAATTAATTTTATGACTACCTGTGCACTAAGATCTCTTGTATGCATAAGACATATGTGACTAATCTTTTTAACCCTTGAGATATTCTAGTAAGTAGGAAGTGCCCTTGTCCTGCAACACATTTGCAACTCAAATATTTTGATGCACTCTTTAATATAGATAAGCAATGAGTTGTCACATATTTGCCCCCAACACAACCAGGGATCCTGAGGCTGACATTAAATAGATAAATATTAAAATAAGATAGATCAAACATAAAAATCTATCATTACATTCAAACATATCATATATTTGAAACCACTTTCAGTCAACCACTACTGGGTAAATTCATTTATATCCGACTTAGATGAGTTTGTTGTCCCTGAATTGTGCTTATTGATATGCAGATAGAAAAGTACTTTCATATTATCTAACCATCACTGTAGCGTCTAGGTAGTTTATATATTTAATAACCGTTCGAATGAAGATTATACATTCATTTGACAAAAAAGCAACAACTGTTGCAAAATATCTATGCAGACTTCCAGTAAATGCTTTCATGCAAGTCCAATGAAGTAGTTTAAATAAATTTGTGACAAAATCTGACAAAAAAGTATGATAATTGAAGAACAGGTAGAAAAATGTCTTACACATGTGATGGTTAAAATTATATATACCATTTATATAGGATATCAAGAAACACATTTGAAATCTTCCTTTCCCTAACTGTCTCAATGAATGTCTACTTGCCTGCAAAAAGTTTAACGATTCCAGCCAGGCCAAAAATAGTCTGTATCCGTGGACGCTGACTTGAATGATTGACGGGCATCTCTCCTGCACAGTAATAGCATTATGCAACAGATTTAAGCGGACAACTTGAACTCATAGTTAACAGTGTCAAATAAATGACAATAAAATTCAAACAGAGGAGCACCGTATACTCAAACATAATTTCTAGTAGATATTAAATTGCAATGAACCTAAATTTGATTATATCCATGCCATCTAACATTCATATCAGGGTCTAATTAGACATATACATCTCGTCATGGTTTTTTCCTCCTGAAAAGAAAATATGACACCAATTGTGTTATTTATTTTCATCATGTCGGATGATCAAGTCCTAGGCATTTTTATGAAGTGTTAGAGAATCATATCAGAAGTCAAACAATGTGGCAACTGTGCTTTTTAACCTTTCTGTCATCGTAATGTGTTCAAAACACTGTTCACTATTCATTCAACAATTCGCTAATATTTAAATAAGAGCTTATAAGCTACTCGAATCAGACAATCAATAACCTGAATGATAAGGAATAAGAAAAGATCACCTATCGATTGCAATGCTCCATCTGTACGACTAATGGATAAAAGATCACAATTCCCACCATCCGTAGGTTCAATTATATATTGGTCTGTAAATTCCCATAAACGCATCCGGTTACAGAGGCGTTGCTCCAAACCAGCGTATTCCATGTTTTGGTCAAGGAAATCGCCTTGAGAACAAGATTCCTACCAACACAGCCTGGCTAGATGTTAAAGTCCATATAAACATTTACATCAATATGTTCAGGAAGCACAAAAAACAAATTGAAAACATTTCAACCATCTACAATTACTTGAGTTGCCTTTTTGTTAAGAACAAAATGTAACGAGTATCATTTTGTTGACAAAGTTGCTTGCCACCATTTCCAGTTTTCATAGCAAAATCCATTAAACATATGTAAAGATTCCATTGTGATGATCCCCGTGCTTCCGTAAAGAGAGTGAAGATGAAGGCATGAGCCGTGAGGCAGCGTCTATCCAACCATCAAAAATATAAATCTTACCAAGGAGAATTTTAAATAAATAAATAAATTTAAGTCTCTCCTTGGTAAACTTCAGATTTTTGAGGGCTGAAAAGACACCTTCAAGGGTAAGTATAAGCGAGTGTGACAGTGATGGTGACGGCTATGGATATGTGATGCAAGGCAAAGAGTTCGGATCTAAGGAACAAATAATACCATTTCTAAGCGGAGATTGAACCGCATTCATGCAAACATGAAATGGCTTAAAGTAATTGAAGTTAATTCCAATGCGATTTTCATTGGCCCCCTTGGAAACTTGAGTGATCCGTACAAGCCGACTCGATCTACTGCTAAATAATATCCAAAACATGATGAGTCTGATAACAAATTGAACACCGTAAACAGAACTGAAAAAGCTGGAGCATAGTTTTCGTGCATTATTAAAGGACGTCGTTTACATCTGATAAGAAAGTCATCGCCTGCTTTATTTGACCTCTAGTATTACCAAATGCTAAATTATCTAGAGAATTAAGATTAATAAGCCCAGAGGAATCCAGTAAGCGCAACGCGCATAAGAGAAGGGTGCTATGATGAAGTACCTGCAGCCGCAGGCGAAGGCGCGGGAAGGAAGAAGAAAAAAATAAATCCCTGTAGGCTGTGCGGAAAATGCCCGTGTCTACTGACGTGTAAGTGCCTATTCCAGCGCTGATGACAACCGGTGTCGTTCTTATTTTATTTTATACCGATGTCAAAAGTGCTTCAAAGAAACACACGAAAAGGGAAAATGAAAAGAAAATTGTGCGGGAGTTTCGATCCTGTGCTGTGCGAGGGGAGTTCGTCCCTTTGTTTTTGCCATTCTTTTAAGAGGAGGGAGAAAATAAAATCTAAACGTCGTTAGGGTGGTTTTGAGACTTACAAATTATGTGAGATTACTTGAGATATCTTTTTCTTATTTTGGGATTTGTTATCTATCTTTGGTATACACATTATTAACAATCAAGTGCAAGTAAGCAAATCAAATAACTATAAACCATTAAGTTTAATCATTCAATCATTTATTTATTTTTAAAATATCAAGATGATTTCTTCTATAGATTTAATTTTTCCTTCATTCAAGGCAAAGCAAAAGAGTTTTCTATAAGGAAAGAGTTTCATCATCCATTCAAGTCTTCTCAATCAAATATTGTGGTGAATTACATCTATTATATGAGATTTTGTCTTTCTTGATTTTTTTTAAGTTTTTGTGTTTATTGTATCGATAATATGCCTGAAGACCATAATGGTTGTGCTTTAGTAAGTTGAATGGTAGGGGGTGTGATGCAACAGCAAAGGGGTTTAGGGTTTTGCCAAAGGCAGGTATAATGGTCGTATGGGCAGAAAGGACAGGAGTAGAGGAATAATAGTAGAAGAAGTTTCAAATGCCATTAGGCCCCGTTTGGTTGGGGAAGATGAATTTCTCTCATAACCAGGTTATCTGATAACCAGGTTTTCGAAAACCTGGTTATGTATTTTAGGAAGATAGTTGGACCGTTTGGTTGACACGGAAGATGAATTTTCAAATCCATATTCTGCGTTTGGTTGCCAATTTAGAAATTGGAATTGGAACAGAATATGACTGGGAATATCTTTTTGTTGCGTTTGGTTGTTCATTTTCTAATTGGAATTGGAATTTGATGTAAATTTTTTTAATCTTATTTAATTAGTGAAACACAAGGATTGTAATGAGTAAAGTATTAATATTTATGATTTAATTTATTCATAATTAGACTACATTATTATTATTTTTTATTCTTGAATATTCACAGTTTTATTTTGTTAGTCAATAATAAATAAAATGATTTTTTTTTTTTTTAATTCTATTTATTAGCAAAGAAAAGTAAAAAATAATCATACATGCAATCATTTGTATGAAGTTATTTTTTGTCTCATTGTTGGAAATTGTGATCATATATATTATATATTTTTGAAAAATTATGTAAGACAAATTTATCGTCGAATTGAATTTATTGTCAAGTTCATCCGAACTTCATAATTGTCGAACTCGAACTGAAACTTGAACCTTGTGACTTAGCCGCTAAATATGTGTGTTTGTGTCCTCCCTCTATCCCTCCCTGTGTTTGTGTTCATCCACGTGATTTGGCAGAAGGATTGGACACAATAAATGTTGTTTATGCAGATGAATTATTGCCTACACTATATGAGAATTCTCGCATCTCTTAAGACTAGTTGCCGACACAGAGAGGGATTGTGAGGCGTGTTGTGGCTCTTGGTCGGTATCTTCAGAATCCATTGGCCATGGTTGCAACATTATATAGTCTTGGCAAAGAAATATTATCATTGAAGCTTCATTCACTGGAACATTTCCTTACTCCAGATGAAAAGTATGAAGTTGTTGAGCAGGTAATAGTTACAGCAACCAACTGTAGAGGCTATGAAGCAACTTTTCTTTATAAATGCTATTGGTTTTTTTAAGGGTTAGAGGGAATGGACAAGCAGCATCCAAAAACCATGTTATGGATCCATTGGATGATACTAGAATTCATCCAAAGTCATATGAATTTGCCAAGAAAATGGCTAAGGACATATATTGTGAAGAAGCTGGACATGATATAGATGATATGGATGAGGAAACACAAGAAATGGCTGTTGAGCATGTCAAAAAATATCCTGATCTGTTAAATGCCCTTGATATTGATGAATATGCTAGAAGTGTGGAGCAACGAACATCCAATAAAAAGAAGGAAACCCTTGCTGACATAAAGAGTGAATTGTTACATGGATTTCAGGATTTGAGATCACCATATAAAGAGCCATCCCAGGATGAGGAATTTTATCTGCTGACTGGAGAAAATAAAGAGACCCTGTTAATGGGAAAAATTGTCCCCGCAGAGTCCAAAATCATCATATAATTTGTGATCTGGAATCAAGCTTGACATGAATAATATTGAAAGAGGAGCTTTCTGATGATCTAGATATAGATCCTGTAGAAAAAATTGCAGAAGGCAGCATCCTTACTTGTTGGATGAAAACTATGACAAAAGTGAAGTACCTAGTTGAGTTAACTTGCAAAGAGAGTTCACTAAAGAATGATAACTATCAGGGTGAACAGGATAAGGATAAGGAGGTTAAGGATCCATATTTTGCGGAAGAGGATTCCATTTCACGAAGTGAACAAGAGAATGAAACCATTAAGTTCCTAACAGATAAAGAGCCAGGGGAGAGTATTATCCGTCCAAGCTTGAAAGGACCTACTCACTTGATTCTAACATTGAACATTTTCAATGGAGTTTATGCACACAAGGATATTGTGGAGGGAGGAAAAGACCAAAAGGATTTTGCTAGCTATCTTCGACTTGGAAAATACTTTCAATTGGGGAGGAGACATTTGAAGATCTTGATGAGGTCATAGACAGATATATATTCAAGAGAGGATAAGATATTTCAGTATTTTGTTCTACTGTTTGGTGAGTCATAAAACACACATCAACAGACACCTTTCTACAGATGCAGGAACACACAAGCTCCTCTCTCTCTCTCTCGCTCTCTCCCTCTATCCCTCTGTCCCCCCTTCTTATCCTGCACTCTTTGCCGCTCTATGTATCTCTCCCTTTTAATAAATTTATTAAGTTAGTTAATTATTCAACAAAATATGCAACTAAAATTTTACGTGAAATATTATATAGGAAAAAATATACCATTTTACATTCACATACATTAAACATTTGATGATAACTTTAACAAGAAAAATGATGCTTTGTCAATAATTGCTCTTAAAAAATGTGGAATTTTGGCAACATAGATTTTACATGCAATTTTTTTTAAAAAGATCATGAAAATCATTAATCATATAAATCATATTTTAACATCATGAAATTCTGATAATGAATTTCACATAATTACTACAATATGAAAACTTGCTAACTTGATAGAACAATATCCATGATTTGATGGTGGTGTGAAAACACACCGTTAAACATGAAAACACTGAGAAATCCACGATGTGTGCCTTTATGCCCCAAATTCGACGACACACCGTTATATACGAACACACTGAGAAATCCACGATGTATGCCCTTATGCCCCACGTTCGACGGCAACCCTCTCATACTGCTCAATCTTCCCATTATTGTTTGTATTGTTAGATGGTCAATCCTGCATATATGAACTAAACATGCTTGAAAAATTAAAACCTGATTTTTTTTTAATGGAATACACCAAGGAGTGGCATCAGAAATATTGATCGTTTACAAACACAGTAAACAATCATCAGATAGCTCATTTTTTATCAGCATGTGTGGTCTTGCAATATTAGCAAATCAAGAGCAATAAAAAAATACAAGAGAAAGACACTTTATCAATACCGTTGACAATCTTGTCAAGAAGCACGTACATAGGAAACCAAATTGTGGAAAAAAAAAATAAGAAATTTAAAAAATATCCAAGCAAATTAGGAATATACATATAACATGGGACAGAATCATGACTGTACAATCATCTACTAGAAATCCTCAATACTTTCGATAATCTTGTCAACGAGAACATACATAGGAAATCAAATAGGGACAAAAAGACAAAAAAATAAAAACATATGCAAGCAAATTAGGACTATAGATATAACATAGGACAGAATCATGAACTATACAATCATCTAGCAAATCACATTTCTATATGCTTTCAAGTTCTACAATTAAGCATTCATCATTTGCCACTCCTTGTGTATTCCACGTATGTATGGTTCAAATATAACTCTAATTAACAATGCAATGAACAACTATAACAAACGTTTACGAGATCATAAACTACGTGTTGTGAGAGATCAATGCAATACCATTAAACAAAGCCAGCTAACCCTCTGGAATTATTTCACATGCCAATCGTGTGAATGCCAATGGAATGAACAACTAAACTATGTATTGACCAATGCCAATCATGTCAATGAAATGAATGACTAAACTATGCATATATCAAGTATGTATACATACGTACATACATGCGTGAACATACATATGCACAGACATACATACATACGCACATACATACATACATACACATGTACATACATGTGTACATACATACACACGTACATACATACATACGCACATACATACACACATACATACATACATGCTTAGCAAAATAGAAAAAATGTGCTCAATAATGATTTCCAATATAGTGTTGTGACAGATCAATGCAATACCATTACATAAAGCCAATTAACCATCTGGAATGACTTCACATGCCAATCGTGTGAATGCCAATGAAATGAACAACTATCCTGCGTATTGACCAATGCCAATCATGTCAATAAAATGGATGACTAAACTATGCATAGATCAAGTTTGTATACACACGTACATACATGTGTGTACATACATATGCACATACATACATGCATACGTACATACATGTGCGTACATACATACATACGCATATACATACATACATGCTTAGCAAAATAGTAAAAATGTGCTTAGTAATGAGTTCCAGTATAGTGTTGTGAGAGATCAATGCAATGCATAGATCAAGTATGTATACATGCGTACATACATGTGTGTACATACATACGCACATAACACATACATACGTACATACATACATACATGTGTGTACATACATACTGCTTGTTTCAAATCTGTTTAGCAAAATAGTCAATATGTGCTCACTAATGAATTCCAGTATAGTGTTGTGAAAGATCAATACCACTGAAATGGACAACTAAACTTTGGAACTGTTTCTTGCCAGTAATGAGTTCTAGTATAGTGCTGTGAGAGATGAATGCAATACCATATAAATAGAGCCAAGTCATAAACTATGTATAGATCAATGGCAATCATGGCTTTTATCTAGACATAATCAATATGTGCTCAATAATGAAATTTACAAGTACATCACTAGCTTTTATCTATACATAGCTGACCTATACATAGTTTATCATGGTTCTATTTCTATCTGCTATCTGCTTAGCATAGTCAATAGATGTGGTAACTATTTGTTTCAAATCTATTTAGCAAAATAGTCAATATGTGCTCACTAATAAATTCTAGTATGGTGATGTGAGAGATCAATACCAGTGAAATGAACAACTAAACTTTGTAACAGTATATGGCTATTTGTGTCAAATCTGTTTAGCAAAATAGTCAATATGTGCTCAATAATGAATTCCAGTATGTGCTCATGTGATTACTTGTATATATCATAATGCTAATCATAATAGCAAAACATGGCAATCATGCTTTTATCTATACATAGTTGACCTATACATAGTTTATCATGGTTCAAATCTGTTTAGCAAAACAGTCCAATACATGCTGTAACAGTTTGTTTAGAATCTGTTTAACAAAATAGTAAATATATGCTCACTAATGACTTCCAGTACAGTGTTGTGAGAGATCAATGCAATACCATTAATCAAAGTGAATCATACCAATGAAATGAACAACTAAACTATGGATATATCAAGTATGTATAGATCCATGTAAAATCATTCAACATACTTATGATGTCATAAACTATGTACAGATGAATGCAATACCATTAAATGCAGCCAACTCATAAACTATGTATGGATACATGGAAGATCAATGAAAATCATGGCTTTTATCTATACATAGTTTATCATGGTTCAAATCTGTTTAGCAAAACAGTCCAATACATGTTGTAACAGTTTGTTTAGAATTTGTTTAACAAAATAGTAAATATATGCTCACTAATGACTTCCAGTATAGTGCTGTGAGAGATCAATGAAATACCATTAATCAAAGTGAATCATGCCAATGAAATGAACAACTAAACTATGGATATATCAAGTATGTATAGATCCATGCAAAATCATTCAACATACTTATGACGTCATAAACTATGTACAAATCAATGCAATACCATTAAACACAACCATCTCATAAACTATGTATGGATACATGGAAGATCGATGACAATCATGGCTTTTATCTATACATAGTTGACATATACATAATTTATCATGGTTCAAATCTATTTAGCAAAACAGTCCAATACATGTTGTAACGGTTTGTTTAGAATTTGTTTAACAAAATAGTAAATATATGCTCACTAATGAGTTCTAGTATACTATTGTGAGAGATCAATGCAATACCATTAATCAAAGTGAATCATGCCAATGAAATGAATAACTAAACTATGGATATATCAAGTATGTATAGATCCATGCAAAATCATTCAACATACTTATGATGTCATAAACTGTGTACAAATCAATGCAATACCATTAAACACAGCCAACACATAAACTATGTATGGATACATGGAAGATCAATGACAATCATGGCTTTTATCTATACATAGTTGACATATACATAATTTATCATGGTTCAAATCTATTTAGCAAAACAATCCAATACATGTTGTAACAGTTTGTTTAGAATCTGTTTAACAAAATAGTAAATATATGCTCACTAATGACTTCCAGTATAGTGCTGTGAGAGATCACTAATTAAATAGTCAAAATGTGCTCAATAATGAGTTCCAATATAGTGATGTGAGATCAATATAGTTTCAGTTTAGTGCTATTAGAGATTAATGCAAAACCATTGAATAGAGTAATCATGCAGCATAAGTCATTGCAATCCAGTCAGTAGCTGAAATAGCTAAATGCTACCAAATGTCATTGCAATCCACTCCACTCTCTCCACCTCATCCATCATCAAGAACCCTTTGGCTCTTTCATGTTGAAGCACGAAGGTATCATGTGCTTTCACAAAAATTGCTCGACTCAGTTCAGGGACAGCTTTGAGAGCAGTATATGCAGCAGTCAAAATATTATCATCTTTAGATTTATCCACTTTTACAATCTGAGGCTTAATGAGGCCATCTTATAGTTCCTTCATAGTTTCGCATATCACATCCAATGATGCAGCCAAAGATGTCTTCTTCCTCTTTCCCCTCCTTGATGATGATGGTGGAGGAGTCCCTCTAGCACTTGCACTCGACTGATTGGAATGATATAACTCTTCATCAATATCTGGTTGGCTGTCAAGAGGTGTACCACAATTGGTATCATCCTCATCAAGCACATTAAATGCATCGCTCATAGTGTGCCCTTCTTCAGCATCAAGGGGCGTTGTAGATGCGAACCCTTCAGCAATGTCATTACCGACAATTACAGCCAACTCATTGAAATATTGGAAAGGTGACCTCTTATACATTTTTGCATTTTTGAATTCTCTCCTCTACATATAAGCATTAATAGATGGATTAGGTTGTAAGTTTTTCATTATTAAAATAAGAAGGGAAAATTTCTTCAATGAAAAGAGTACAAAGATCATCCTACCTTCAAAAGGTCATCCCACACTAAATCCTCAGCATCCACAGTTTGAGTTTCTTCATTCCAAGCTAACCCACTTGTATTTTTCAAGTCCTTCATTACTTTATATCCTACTTTCCATGTTTTCAGCTTATTCTTAAAATGATCTTGTGACAGATTCAAGTTCATCACTGCATTGAATGTCCTCTCTATCGCAGTTCACGCCTCTTTTTTAAACCCACCTTCACCTTTTCGTCCGAGATGGACTTGTTCAAGGAGCAAGTCTAGAAACTTGCGTTCCATCGATTTTGTCCACATTTTCTTCTTTGAAGAAGAAGATTTGTTGTTCACAGTGAGGGATCCATCTATATCACTCAAAGTAATGGGAGAACAAATCTAGTTCACATGATCAGATCCGTCCATGCTCATCATGAGCTCGGTATATGCCATTGTGTACTCCTTCCTGTATTTCATTTAAATTTGAAGTAAAAAATCTTTAACTATGAATTTGTAATACGTCATAATGGAACGAGGCTAACATATTGAATAGGTAAACATATTACGATTTAAAGTAATCATACGACTAAAATTGAAAGTTATTACTCTTTAAATTTAAATGGAATGCATCAAGCAGTAACATCAGAAAAATAGGATTTTCAATGAATTCGTTGTTCTCTTCTTACTAGTGGGCTTATGATCTTCATCATTTGGTACTCCTTGCTGTATTTCATTTAAAATTGAAGATGATAAACTTTAAATATCATTTTTTAATACATCCTAATGCAATGAGGCTAACATTTAATAAACTTGAAAGCATTTAATTGAAGATGATACACATTTTAAGCAATAATTGATGATAAGACATCAACATCAAAAAAACTACAAGTAAGACAAAATGATGATATCAATGGCAAGTAAATAGTCATGAGCCCCATTATGAAGCATGTTATTGTACTTTCTCAATGCAAAGATGTATAATAATTGTGCTTTCTTGCATTTAAAACAATGTAATCTATATTTCAAGTTGAATTGTGTATTGCAGATATGATCAACAATTTTTGTACATAATGTAGGTGTGAAATTGAAAGTTAATGTTCTTTTTATTTAATTAGAATGTAGCAAAGACTGATATCAGAATAACGAAATCACACACCATCATTGTATATGCATACATCAATTTAATCATATAAAGCACATTGCCTTCTAATAAATCATTTATTCTCGAGATCTATAATCTTCCCACATCCTATTTGCTATATCTTCTCGAAATTGGGCCCACTCATTTCTATCCTCCTGAGACAACCCATATGTCTCAAGCAGTGGCACCTCTATCCCATCACGATCATCTTCCTCTTCAATAGCTTCTTCTGATGGAAGGCCATCCTCTATCGTAATGAAATTGTGAAGTATGCAACATGCTAAAACAATATAGGATTGTGTCATGATATCATAAGACGTTGCATGTCTTAAGATTGGAAAACGCTGCTTCAAAATACCTAATGTACGTTCTACTACATTTCTAAGAGAGGAGTGTCGATGGTTGAACAACTCATGTGCAAAGTTTATTGGGTTTTCTCTTGACCACTCTTTCAAGTAGTAGCGTGTACACCGATAAGGAGCGAGAAATCCAGGTGCATTTGGATATCCAGCATCCACGAGATAATATTTTCCTATATAAAGAAGGTATATTGTCAATACTTGAACCATTTAGCATAACCTTGAGTATATTAAAATGTGATTTGGCTTACCAGGGGGAACTACAAGTGGATCTGATCTGGATAGAGCTGAGGCTAGAACACGGCTATCTGCAGCAAAGCCTTCCCAACCAGCAAGGCAATATTGAAACTTACAATCAAAGGAGCAGACACCCATAACATTTTGCGATAGGTTCCCTTTTCTATCACGATATTTACCCTGTATGTCGACATCAACTCGCACTGGAATATGGGTTCCGTCGATGGCTCTAGTGCAATCCTGTGGGATATGATACATTGATCAAATGTATGCTCAAGTAATGATAAGATAAGGACAACATTCTAGACAATAAACTTGTAACAATGTGTGATTTACCTTGAAGAATGGTTCAAAATGACCTTCCCACTAATTTCAGGAGGAGTGCCTGGACTAGGTGGTATGAAGTAATCTCTGTGAAGGGCTAAGATAGCCATCAAAACCTTGTGGAAGTACCGATTGACTGTCTCTCCTAAGTGCCCAAAGTTATGGGTAATATTGCGGTTCCTTAGATTGTGCCCAAGGGTGTGGAGGAACATCACTAGTTGTTCCTCTAACTTCAAGTGGATCGTATCTCTCAAGCTTCCTTTTAGCCTCAGAATACGAGCTCGAGAAAAGAAGGTTGCCCTACTCATCCGAATCTGATCATGACAATCCACCTCATTCGAATGAATAATGTCTCTACAAAAGGAATTTCCTTTTCTTATTCGTTTACCCATTTGACTGCCTTCTCGGGCTACCAGTACTTTGGCTATGCCAACAAAAGCAAAAAGAATTGTGAGAATGCGGGTGTATGTGGTCTTCCTAACTATGCTTCCTTGGACCTCTATACTCTCCATAGGATCCATCAGTGACCCGAAAGGTGGACAATTTAAACACTATCAGTTATGAGACATCAACTATCACCTATCGAAATACAACATGATTATTTGCTAGCCTCATTGCATTAAGAAGTCAATTATTTATTCAAATACAGCAAGGAGTACCAACTACTGAGGATCATAAGCCCATAAAGAACAAATTACAATATCTCATTATACTCCATGTAATCTATCTATACCAATGAAAGCATAATATTGATTCCATTTGTCTATATGTATGCACACATGTATGTATATATGTATGTGCACACACATGTATGTATGCATGTACGTATACACACACACATGTATGCATGTATGTACGTACACACACATGTATGTATGCATGTACGTACACACACACACATGTATGTATGTGTGTATGTACATACACACACATGAATGTATGTATGTATGTATGTACACACACACATGTATGCATGTATGTACGTAGACACACACATGTATGTATGCATGTATGTACGCACACACACATGTATGTATGTGTGTACGTACATACACACACATGTATGTATGCATGTACACACATGTATAAATGTACAGACACATGTATGTATGTACACATACACATGTACAAACTATAACCTGAATTTGGGCTTTTATGAATGTGTTTTAATAAATCGTCGGGTCTGCTGAAACTGAGGCTCGTCTTTTAGAAGATGAAAAGTAGCATTGTTGGCAATGGGAATAGAGTTTCTTTCTGCATTGATCTATACATAGTTTGAAATCATGGCTTTTATCTATACATAGTTTATGACCTCATAAGTATGTTGAATGATTTTGCATGGATCAATACATACTTGATATATCCATAGTTTAGTTGTTCATTTCATTGGCATGATTCACTTTGATTAATGGTATTGCATTGATCTCTCACATCACTATACTAGAACTCATTGGGCTATTTTGCTAAACAGATTTGAACCATGATAAACTATGTATAGGTCAACTATGTATAGATAAAAGCATGATTGCCATGTTTTGCTATTATGATTGGCACTATAATATATACAGGTAATCACATGATCACATACTGGAATTCATTATTGAGCACATATTGAGCACATATTATTTATGTATAGATAAAAGCCATGATTGCCATTGATCTATACATAGTTGATCCATACATAGTTAATGATTTGGCTCTATTTAATGGTATTGCATTCATCTCTCACAGCAATATAGTAGAACTCATTACTGGCAAGAAACTGTTACAAATTTTAGTTGTTCATTTCATTGGTATTGATCTCTCACAACACTATACTGAAAGTCATTAGTGAGTATATATTGACTATTTTGTCAAACAGATTCTAAACAAACTGTTACAACATATATTGGACTGTTTTGCTAAATAGATTTGAACCATGATAAACTACGTATAGGTCAACTATGTATAGATAAAAGCCATGATTGCCATGTTGTGCTTGATTGGCACTATGATATATACAGGTAATCACATGAGCACACACTGGAATTCATTATTAAGCACATATTGAGCACATATTGATTATGTGTAGATAAAAGCCATGATTGACATTGATCTGTACATAGTTGATCCATACATAGTTTATGACTTGACTCTATTTAATGGTATTGCATTCATCTCTCACAGCAGTATACTAGAACTCGTTACTGGCAAGAAACAGTTAGAAAGTTTAGTTATTCATTTCACTGGTATTGATCTCTCACAACACTATACTGGAATTTATTAGTGAGCACAAGTTTATGACTTGGCTCTATTTAATGGTATTTCATTCATCTCTCACAACAACATACTAGAACTCATTACTGGCAAGAAATTGTTACAAAGTTTGGTTGTTCATTTCACTAGTATTGATCTCTCACAACACTATAGTGGAATTTATTAGTGAGCACATATTGACTATTTTGCTAAACAGATTTAAAACAAACAACCAGAAACTATTACAAAGTTTAATTTTTCATTTCACTGGTATTGATCTCTCACAGCTTTATACTCGAATTTATTAGTGAGCACATATTGACTATTTTAAAAACAGATTTGAAACAAACAGTTACCACATATATTGACTATTTTAAAAACAGATTTGAAACAAACAGTTACGTTTGAATGAACCAAAAAAATTTAAAAAATCCAGTATGCAAAGGTGGGTGTAAGAAGAGAACCGTTTACCGCCGCCGCTGTTCAAAGTGGAGAAGAGAAATCGCAAAAAATGCCACGGCCACAAGAAACCATGGCCACAGAAAACCCACAAACCAGATACCCTCGCAAACCACGGCCACAGAAAACCCACAAGCCCAACAAATGCAGCAAACCAAAAACCTTCGCCTTCGCACAATAGAGCACGAAAACAATGCAACTGTCATCTTCCAAAAAACCCAATTTGTTCTTCCAAAAACCTAAGGCGGATTCGGCGGACCCGACGATTTATTCAAACGCATTCATAAAAATCCAAAACTTGGTTTTCATTTCAACTTCCACCTATTTCCTGGAAGAAATTTCTTCCAATTTTTGAGCGAAATTGGCAGACGAAACCCGAAACTGGGTTATGCGTTTGATGAACCAAACGCCACCGTTTTCTTCCATAACTCAATTTTGGCGCTGAAAACCCTATTCCGCGCCCGGTATTCCCGTAACCAAACGGGGCCTTAGGGATTTTGCTACAGAAAGCTTGACAAGCGGTTTTGGTCGTATATTGGTCGAGACAGATTGAGTTTTGTTAGATTGGGCCATATTCACCCGAATCCACTAGGGAATCGAAAGGTGTGGGCTCTAGATGGTGGTAGATAATGGAATGGGAGATCTGTTGGGTGGATATTTTGCAACCAATAGTTTTGGGTAAAAATCTAGTCACAAAATAGGATGACTAGCCACAACGTGTGAGACAGAGTCTCTCCTACCTTAAAGGGAGGGCTCCCCCTTCTCACCGTTCCTTGGATCAATTCAAGGTAAGAAAGAAGTCGAGTGATTTTATAAAATGGGTGCTACCAATATCCTTTCTTCTTATCTTTCAAGAAAGAATCCACTTACTCATGGAGCGAGTAATGGGCAAGGTGAACCTCTAACTATATTTCTATCAAGAGCTGGAAACAGTGATACCAATAAACCTTCATTAACTCAAAGGCTAGTTGAAAATGTACCGATTTGGCTCTAAGTCTGGTTGTACTTCTATATGAAAAGCTTTACAATTAGGGCACAGACTCCTAAAAATAAGAATAACTTAACTATTTTGTGAATTAAGAAAGAAGTATAAGCTACAGACAAAGCTTCTAGCTATACACTTCCACAATTGCTCCTAGCCAAAGCTCCAGCTCCAATTGCTTCTTAACTCTTGTATATTCAATTCACAAAATACAATTACCAAGAACACAAGATAACATGAATCAAAGATAACTTAGATGAATTATAGACAAAGCTTATAACTCACACAAGAAACAATCTCACTTAATCAAAGTTAAGTCTCAAATGCTCCTTTCTATTCACTTCTCTCAAAATAGTGCTTACACAAACAAAGTTATGCTGGCACAATTTCTCTAGAGCTCTCTTGCATAAAGATAAAAATGATTTTACAATGAGGGAGCACTCCTTTATATAGGTGTAGGAGTTGAGAAAAAAAGTGGAGGAAAAAGTGGGATCAACTCAACCAACTTTGACCTAGTCTAATTGAAACAAAAACAATAGGGTTACATGCAACTACATGTGCAACTCACATTACATGTAATTACACTTTTTCATGTAATGCATCCTCTTAAACCTACAAACATGAAATAAAAATAAAAACAACAATCCTAAAGATTGTTTCTTAGTGCCTTGAATTTGATGATGATATCATGTATTGTGGGAAGATCAACAATTCCCATGGTCTTTGATATGGCTTCAATCCTCACTGCATTCGCATATGTTGATTGCACAACTTTGGAATTTGCCACCATAGAATCTAACAAGTGTTTTATCAAGGATTTATATAGGACAAACTTGTTCATTGTGTGCGAACCAAAATCTTTAGAATCCACATTAGCATTGATCCTGATTGTATATTTTGAGCTTACCCTTTCAACTACAATGAGATTACCATATTCATCAATAATATAGCATCCTATCTATTCCAAATCACTCAAGTAACACTTGCTTCAACTACTTGACAATCTCCAAGTGTTGGCTGCAACTTTGTGATCAACTTCCTCAATGTTTCTTCTTTGTAACCAATAAGTCCTTGAAATCGAAAGAACATTTCACATGACAGAAGAATGTCACATGAGACCAAGGCATCTAAATCAAAACTTGCATTTCATGCCAATCATTGAGGATTTTATTCAAGTCATATGCTTCTTGAGTCAAAGAAGAGATCAAGTTTTTCTTTATTCCATTTATCTCTTTGACATGCCTAAGAACTGCAAATGTCTCTATTATGGCTCAAACTCCTTCAGAGATGATTTCTCCTATCCAAGACTTGGTGGCTTCAATTAGATTTTTGTCCTTGGATGTTTGAGACATAGCAACAACACTTGAGAAGATTGTTGTCGAATGACCTCATTCAGGCGTGAAACCTCCTGTTTCAATTGATCTTTCTTCTCCCATAGCTCATGATTACTCTTTGACACATTAGCCAATGCATCTTGAGCATCTTGCAAACAGCTCAAACATGACTATTTTTTGATTTCAACCTTAGTGAACTTGTAATCAAAATGAGTAAGTTCCTTTGTAGGTTTGTTCACCAAGGGCTCAACAACTTTAACAAACTTGGTCTTAGCTAAATCAACCAAAATCCTTGAAACAATCTTATCTTTCAAAGATTTGGATTTTTTTCTTCTTAATAGGGAGTTTATCTAGCAGTACAACCACTTTTCTTCTCTTTGTTGTGATTCTGCTCAACCATGCAGGCAAGCTAAAACCTTCATCCGTAAAAGCAGATATAGTGGAGACCATTGGCACTGATCCAGATTGTATTTCCATTGTAACAAAACAAGATTCAAACTACACAAATGAAGGCATAGGCACAAATGAAGGCATAGGAACATGTTGAGAGGACTCTATCATGAAAAGATCAAAATGTGACAAAGATGTATCAAGTTGGGAAACTTGACCACTTGTAAGAGTTGGAAAATATTCAAATACATTTGTCAAATGCTTATATGGTTCATTTGCAGGAATGAGAGGAGCAACAGAAGAAATAGGAAAGGCCATTGTATTAACTTCCGAGACTGGAATAGGAGTGAAAAGAGTAGAGAATGAATCCACACCATCATCTACTTCATGCAAAAAAGGCTCTTCGTGTATAGATGGTGCACAAGCTTGTGCAAGCTTTGGGGGTGATATGATCATGACCTCCCCTTCTTCATTTGTATCTTCTTTATCTAATTATGTCTCTAGTTCCTCTTCTGATTCTTCCTCTAATTCTTGAACTGGTTCAAAGATCTAAGGTGACTTAGAACTTTTTCCACCTTTTAATTTGAACTTGAGAGAACCCTTAGCACTAGAAGATGAAGCACTATCTTTCCTTGTAATCTCTAGCTGTAACTTCTTGCCAGGAGGGCCAAAGCTTCCACAATCCAAACCCATATTAGGATTTACTCTTTTTGGGCCTTTATTTTAAAAACCATCTGTGATGCAGGAGCTTCTTGGGTGTAAGAGCAATCTTGCATCACCCAAAAATATTTGTTTTCAGTCTTTTCTATTTTAATAAGGACTAGTAGACAGGGTGGTTACTATTTATAGGAACTTGTTTATTTTAGTAAGTTTGTCATATGAGCTCAGAATATTCTCATTTTCTACAAGAAGGTTCATTTTAAAGTTGTAAGCTTACCATAAAAATCTCATTGCTCAAGCATAAGTATCAAAGAAGTTATTGCAGATTTTTGGTGGAAAAGAAAAATCTCCAAACTCACCATTGGAGGCCTTAGAGTGCCCGAATGAGGTCCGAAAACTTGATGGAAGTGCACTTGCATCGTTTCGAGCTTGTAGATCAAGGGCTTGCATTTCCAAAAAGTGGTTATAATAGCCAATCGGAGCAACGGTTCGTGAGTTATGGCCTTTCAAAGTTGAGCTACCCGAAATATCTAAAATAATTGTCAAAGATGTATTTGGTTGACTCTATATGTATTGTTAGGGTCTATCAGCCCTAGGTATTAAGTTTCAATGTCTAGAACCTTCTCAGGCGGCATAAAATTGCCTATTTAAGAAAGACGAATATTATCTAGGACAGCTCTGGGTGATAGTTCGCAGCTTGTCTTGCAGATTATTGTAATGAAGGCACTCATGGGGGTTAGTATATTGTACTTGTGAATTTTGTAATACCGCATTTGCAGTGCAAATAAGAAGTCCATATTTTGTTCTTGCATTTGTTGTTGTTTCTTTGTTTATGTTATGAGTTTATTTTATTAAGGGGAGCACCCTTCATCAATTTGTTAGTGTTTATCGAGATGGATTGAAATCTATCCATGATAGATGTACCTTCCTTTTGTTGCCACTAAATAGGTAAAGGGCACTTCTTATCAAAGTTGGCTTGATGAAACTTCCGATCAAGAATGTTGCCATCATCTTCAACTTATAAATCTGAAGGGATCTCCAACATGTTAAGATTGATTATCTGTTGTAGAGTTAATCTACAGTATTCCATCTTCATAATGTCAAGCTCTATTCTCATATCAATCAAGATGTCCTTGATGTGATGAACATGTGTGTAAGCTCTTTTCATTTGAGACGTCATCTCTCAAAAATCAAAGTCGAATCTGGCCTTGAATTTCTTCAAGGTGATCAACTGCAACTCTACTTCCATATTCTTTGCTTTGGGCTCATAATTGATTGAATAGTTGCTAATAGCCAATGGTTTAGTTGATTTGATACCGAAACCAAACCTATGCATAGCATGTTGATCACTCTGCATGTCTATGAGCTATCTAGCTAGCTCCATCAAGATGATTCAATTTGTAACATACCTAGGTAAGGTATATGACTTGCCTTTGAAATACTCAACTCTCAAGTATGTAAAAGTTGGAAATTATATGAAAATACAGTTGTATTGAGTCACCTTTTCCCATGCTGCATCAAATATTTTCTTGACAGATAATTTTTTATTGAACAAGCATCAAAAATTCCAAAAGAAGGCATCTTGGACTCTTCTGTAATGAAATTTACGATTTGCCATAATAGTTTGGTCATAGTAATCCCAAATAAGAACCTGAAGATGATCTCCCTTGGTTGAGAGAATAGAGAAAGATCCCATGATAGAAACAATGTAAACAAGCTAAGAGTTCATGTAGAAGGGCACTAAAGTTCCCACATTGAGTATCTGTTGGCAAAGAGTAGTGTTGATCAACTCTCCCCAAAAGATGTGCTCTTTGTTTTCCATGATTTGAAAGATGAACTTGTACATCCATGGCCTAAAATCAATAGAATATTTGAGACCGCAAATTCTGCTAAGAAGAACGATGAGATCCTTGTACTCTTGTTTAAAGTTAGACCGATGAACGATCTTTGGCCATCTAGAGAATTTGTTCTTTTTATTTTCTAAACAGTATAGTTTGACATACTTCTGATAATCACCCTTTTGCCCATTCTAGCATGCCAAATATGATTCCTTGGTTAAATCTACACATTTTTCTTTACGTGGCACTTTAAAGATTTGCTCAATTACCTCTTGATCAAGGCTAATGACAATATTGCCATTAACGTCCTTGATAATCTTTGTCTTTGCAGTAAAATGTCGTGCACATCCAAGAACAAAATCAAGTTCCATGGCTACCATATGAAATGTAGACACCAAATGAATGTTACTTCTTTTGATGTGCTTCATCTCATGACCAACAAGATTTTCAACTCTTCATAGAAAATCAGCCATGTTCACATGACCGATCATTGTGTCCATTACATTGTCAAGAACAGATGCAATAGATGATGGAGTTGCATGAGCCAACTCTTTATCGTATTGGTATTTCATATTTCCTTTGGATTTTGATGATGAGGGCATCTCTTGCGTTTGTAGTACAACACAAAAATCTCAAAACATAAATAAATCGTCAGAAGGAATCAACATAAAATTTGATTTGTGATCAACGAGAAAGGTTTAGAAATGGATTGAACATTTTGTAGATCTGATGAAATGATCTCAAAAAGAAATCACCATGCATATGTAATGAATGAAGATAAAACAAACAGAAAGCAAAATGAAGTGTTATGAAGATGGAAAATGGAATGAAATAAAAATGTGTAAAGATGGAATGCATGCAAATGAAGTTTGCTGATTTCAAACATGACTTAGGGTTTTTAAGGCATTATTGCATGAAAAATTAGTACATGTAAGGATAACATGTAACAGGAGATGAAAGGTGAGATGAGAAGCGAATACGGATGGTGGATGCACTTTACATGCAAGTATGAATGGAGGATGAGGTGCAAAGCATGGAAAAATATAGAAATATGTATTTGCTCATGAAGGCGTAAATGCATATGGAGAGATGGAAGTGGAAAATGAAAAAGGGATAATGAGCTTTATAGTCACCTTTGGTGAAAAGATGAAGTCAAAGTACAAGAAAGATGAAAACGACATCTTTTTTACTTTTCAAAGAGTGACTTTTAATAAAAATCAGACCTTTTAGATGCAATTACACATAAGGTTTTTTATGTAATCATGTCGTGCAAGTGGTTACAAAAAGTGAAATGAGTGAAAATGGAAGTGAAAAATGGGATTACATGCATGTACGGATGGTGGATGAGATGGAAAACATGTAATCGCATTTGTCAAATGAAATGAAATGTGAAGCGTTGTGACATGGAATATGAAAGTGAAATGTAATGATGCTTTTGCATGAAGTGAAACAACAAGTTCTTGAGAAAGAACTTATGACTTCTCCAAAGTGGAGAAAATTGGCAAGCAAGCACAAAGCACAAAAAATCAAAAGAAAAATGTACCTTTGGAAAGTGACTCAAACATGTCAAGATGCAATGTACTTCAATAGACAAATTCAAATTTGGAAATTGGAAATTGGGAAAAAACCAAAAACAAGAAAATGAACAATTTTATCATTTTTAAAGGAAAATGCACTTTCCATGGCATTGATTACAAGTAGTAGCAATCATCAAGCAATAATGTGCATAAAATCAACAAGACGAGCACAAATTAAATAACATGAAAGAATAAGTCCACTTACATGAAGATTAAATGCCAAAAATGAAGGAAAAAGATGCTCCAATGTTGAAATGTCTTCAAAAATATTTGAATCTTTCAAACTCTAGCAAATTCCAATGGGAGAGGGCAACAAACAAGGAGTCTTTGGTGGAAGGTGCCAAAATGTGCCCTATCAATGCTCGAAGATCCAACGTTTTTGCATGCATGTGTTATGGGGCATTTTTAGTGAAACATGTGTTTCACCGAGGAGCATGATGAAATTGATTTGATGTTTAAACACTAAAATATGCACCAACATGCAATGTAATCACCAAATAAGACCAAATTGATTCATATTGGAGCAAAAATGTTGATAAAAAATGGTATTTTTTGAAGTCTTTTTTCAAAAACGTGCCCTAGGATAGAGCTTCCAAAAATTATTTTCAGCATGGTAAATCCATTCTTGATGCAAGAAAACTCATTGCCAAGAAAAAACACCTTCAATGGAGAAGATCTCATGCAAATCCACCAAGAAAATCTCTCACAATGAGCAAAATCATATTCTTGGAGAGCAAATGCATGCAATCTTTCAGAATCAAACCTTTTGGGATGATATGCATGTTTTAAAATATGCTTTTGGTCAAAATTAGACCTTTTGGGATGATAAGCACATTTTAAAAACTTGCAACAAGACAAACCAGACCTTTTGGAGTGAATGACATTATTTAAAATATGCAAGTGATCAAAATCACACCTTTTGGAGGGACATGCATGTTTTAAGTTAGATCTCACATTTTGGATGCAAAGACACAAAAATTTACCTTTTGATGTAATGACATAAAAAAGGTCCACTTTTCATAGCCTTTTGATGTAATGACATAAAAAATGTCCACTTGTGATTTCAAGTTAAACTTTATATGCAATAACATGTAAAATATCTACTTTTGATGGATTTTATATGTAATTGCATATAAAATGTCCACTTTTGATAACTTAAAATCATTTAATCAACTTTATTTCATAAAATATTACTTAATGGGACATAAACACTATTTATATATCACATTAAAAAATACAACAGATAAATATCATTTAAAAAGTAACATTAAAATGAGCATTTGATTTAAAAATAAAAAATTAAATTGAAACTATATAGTTTATATAGTCACTTTAAGTGAAAAATAAAAAAGTAAATAAACTTAAAATTATAAGATAAAGTGCACTATAGTTACTTTCAGTGAAAATTTAAATGATAAAGTAATTTAAAAATGTAACATAAAGTGAATTTAAGTTATATTTTTTAAAAAGTGAATGTCAAATTGAAAATATAACATGATATTTTTAATTCATGTTGTTGCACCAAAAAGGTCCACTTTTGGGGCACTAAAATGACCATATCTCTTCATTGACAACTCTAATTGAGCTCTAGGTTACACCAAAATGAAGGGGAAACCAAAAGCCGTGACATGAGCAAAACCAAAGGACTAAAAATTAACAAACGCAAACTCAAAAGCCAAAAAAAAGGACGATGAAGGCTTAAAAAATCAAGCAAAGGCCCAACATAAAGTAAAATGAAAAATACTTGATGAAAGCCTTCAGTAAAATAACTTGATATATGAATTGAAGTCAATTGATCGATCAACATTAAACAATTGAATATCAAATTCAACTTAGAAATACGTGAAACGAGCTTGAAAAAGTTTCATGTTGTTACCAACATTTTGTGGTGACAAAATGTAGGACAACAGGATCAAGGAAGGAATTGTCAAAGCACCCTATGATTAGATTCACATCAACAAATCTAGGTGGTAGGATTAACTTTAGTTTGATAGGTCAAAAATTTTGGAAACCCAAAATAGCTAAAGATCATGAGAAGCTCAGGATTGAGGAACCATCTCAAGCTAGTTGCATGATTGTGGGTCTGGATTTGAATGTTAAGGTATGGGAAGATTCAGTGAGTTTTTTAAAAGAATGGCCAATAGTAGCAAAAGATAAAAATTGGTGTGATAAACAATGGGGGTGTGTAAATGGGTTAAAAATTTTAGAAAATGGATTTTATATGTGACCGTCGAATTTGAACATGATAGGGAGTTTATTCTGAATAGTGGGTCATGCATATTGGAAGGTAAAGGTTTCTATATAAAGCCACGGGAAACAAACTTTGGTCCTACAAAGGAGATCATTCAAACTTACTTGATTTGGGTAGGACTACTAAGAAACCTCCCACAGGAATACTGGAGTGAAGAATCACGTAGATTAATAGGGGATAAGCTTGGTAAATATGTGAAAATGGTGGAGATGGCTGACAAGGTTACTTTGCAAATGTTCCTTCGTGTTTGTATTCAATGGAATGCTTGTCACCCACTACCCAAGCTAATAGAGCTCCACACTATGAAAGGGGTGTGGAAGTAGTCGTTATCTATCAAGGAGGACCTAATCGTATGTGTGGATTGCCTTAGTGAGAATCATGAAGTAGATGGATGTGTGGTGGAAGGGTTTCAAAAAGGCTCGGAGGATGAGAAATTGTTGCAAAGAGTTATGCTTCTCTCATCCTCACAAGAGAAAAGGGTGATTTTGTCTTGTAAGGAAAATCTTGTCAGAGGTATGTCTTGGGAATGTCAGTTGTTAACTCTAGAACAAGATAAACATGGTCAACAATCTGAAGGATACTAGTAGGATTGCTTATGAGCTGATCAGTAAGAGGTTATGCCAGTAGGTTTGATGGGTGTCTTAGTTCCCTCTAAAACCTTTCAAGTGGAGGGATGGGACCAAGAAGTTAAAGGAGTTGAGGTGAGGTCAAAGTCAACAGAGGACTTAACAACTGATGATGGGTTTCCAGATCTGATAGGGTATGGAGAAGGAAAGGTTGATAGTGATTTGGATCCAAATAATCGTTCTCTAACCCCTCAGAAGAATGAGGATCTTTCCCTTAAAAATGAGGAGCAACAGATGAAACATCAATGGTCCAATAGAATGGAGAAACCAGAGGAGGAAATTTAGGGGGTATGGATAGGAGAAATATAGGATGATGGAGGAGGAAGGGAAGAAAAAGCTATTAGGGGTGAGGAAGGAATAAGAGATATTGAGGTTTCTCCTATGAGAAACTTGGAAAGTTACTTTGATTTGGTTAGGGACTCAAGTGGTCACACAGTTGAATTTGATTCGAAAGCAAGCTCGAGGAGAAGGGGGATGAAGATGTCCTAGGACTAGATGATGTGTATGTCTTTTGTGAAAAAAATTCTTTACTTCAAACTGAAGCAAAGGATCCAAAAGGTGAAAGTAGGGGAAAAGAAAAAATGTGGTTGGAAAACAAAGAAGACTTTGTTAATGGAGGCTATACGTGCAGTCGTTCATGGAAAACTTAGATCCTAAAGGGGTTATCCCTCTTCTTAGAAATGATGAGGTTCTTTTCATGGAATAACAGGGGCTACAATGTCCTTGACAAAATTTACCTAATCAAAATAAGTCTTGATTAGGTGAAATCGAATGTTGTTCGATTTCAAGAAACTAGATTAAATTTGATGACGTTTCTTTCATAGGTAGATGCTTTAGTAGATGGAAAAGTTTATGGAGGTCTGGGGCTTTTATGGAAAGAGGAATCAGTAAGGGTGGATGTGGTTCAAAAGGAGCAGCATTGGTAATGGGTGAGAGTCTTTTCTAAATAGCTAGGAGCAAGTTTCAATTAGATAAATGTTTATGGCCCAATTCAAGATAGACAAAAAATAGATGTTTGGAGGGGTTTGGCAGGTGTGTTGCAAGTGGTGGGAGAGAAAATTGCTCTTTTAGGGGGAGATTTTAATGTAATCCTGAGGTTCATCAATATGATTGAAAACCTTGGCATATTTTTTATGTATGGGGATTGGTCAAGTTTTAAGTGGACCTATGAGGTAGATATTTCACCTGTTTATGACAATGATCACTTCCCTATTGAATTGAGGTTACAAGAAGAGTCATTCTCGAACATATGCTCTTTCAAATTAGAGGCAATGTGGCTAAGAGTGAAGGATTTTGGGATAGGATAAAGGAATGGTGGATGAATGCACTGCAAATAGAAGGTAACAAGGTTTTTCATTTTTTCAAGAAATTGTAATTCCCTAGGGAGTAGTTGAAGATTTGGAATAGGAAATTTTTTTATAACATATTTGATAAAAAGTTGTCTTTGGAAGCATCCTTAAAATATTTAAATGACAAGGTGATCCGGTTTGGAATGAGGGAAGAAGATTTTGAGACTGAAAAAACCCAAGTGAAGAATAAGAGGAAGTATTGGCAAGGGAAGAAGTTTTTTGGAGTCAGAAATCGAGGGAAACATGGTTATGTGATGGAGATAGAAACACTTTCATTTTTTATAAACATGTTAGTATGTGAAGGGTTCTTAACAAAATTTACTCCATTAAAGTTAAAGATGGTAGTTTGTTGCAGGATATAGAGGGTATCAATAAGGAAGCAGTTGCTTTTTTTTCCAACTAAGAGGACTCAGAGGAGAGTTGAATGAAGTTGAGGTTGACGAGGTCTCAAATGTTATCCCTAGCCAAATCTCAAGGGGACTGTTACCAATTTAGCCTACCTCCTAAATTGTTATGTTAAGATTGCTTATATATTGCGCTATGTGTTTTAAGTTGTTGATCATACATATTACAAAATGGTTTAGATGTAGAATGTGAAGTACAAATATCAATAAACAAGAGAAATTGATCATTTTTATTCAAGTTACATACAAGTACCAAAATAGTACACTTTTATTGGAATATATTTCAGAACTATTTTATAAGGTGCAAAATGTTCAAATTTTAGATAGTACTTGATATAATGCATTCAAATACCACACAAGTCGTGGCAGCTCCTAATACAATATCTGAATAAACAAATTGCATAAATAGAAAATTATTGTTGAGATAAGGGGAAAGGCCTCCATTTCTTGAATGGAAGAGTTGTTGATCTGAATGTTGAAGAAGATTTGAGCCCGCATCTTCATCTTTGAATAAACCTGCAAAATGTAAAGAAGGGGTTCAGTTCATATGAACTAGGCAATGGGAACCATTCCAATGATCTCTACACTACTTAGTGTTCTTATAACATGATTATTCAGATAAATGCATTAAAAGATGCAAAGGTGAGAGAAATATCTAAAAGCAAAGCAGGTTTTATGCTAATAAGTTTGTTTCATGTGTAGATATAGGTATGAAGTTTGAGGTTGTTGAAGGGTCGTGCATAAGTTACACACATGAATCCTTTCAACTGAATCATGTAGAGGTGAAAGAATGAAGATCTCAGGGAGACTATTGAGGGGGCATACATAAATTACAGATATGGGACCTTCTGGTTGAACCAAAGTAGCTAACTGAAGATTTGAGGAGATTTTTAAAGGGATGTACATCAAATTAAAATTATAAAACCTTTCAATCAAATCATGAATCAGAAAGAGGACAATCATAAAAAGCAAAAAGAAACATTAAAGGGACAAGTCGAATAGACTTGAAACCTTTGTTTCAGATGGAGAAATAGAGCTAAAAGCATCAACTTGCTGGAAGAGAACAAATACAAGTGTGCTATATGAGAGATTGAAAATCAAATAGATTATCTAAGTGCAACACTGATAGAATCCTACAAGGGCAATGTGGAAAATAAAAGTGCATGAATTCAAGTATGTACAATGTTAGAAAGGAAAATATAGAGGAGTGTATCATGCAAGATGTCAAAGTTGAAAGAAAATATGTTCAACCTTTAATTCTAGAAAATATTATCCTTGTAGCTGTAATTACGAAACAAAAGATGGAAACAATCCAGAAAAGCACAAACCTGACATTAATCGTAGGGACTGTAAGAAAAAAAAGAAATCAACTGTTATCTAACAGTAGATAGGAATTTGACTAACATTAAATGTAATGAAAAAGAGAAGAGTGATGATGGTGGTAGGGTAGGTTGAAAGGATCATCAAGATGTTGGAGGGAAGCTAAGACTATTTAATTTTCTGGAGGGAGAAGCATGCCTAGAGAAAAGAGTTCATATTCAAGCAATAACATGAAGTTTGGATGGAAAACATGCAAGCAAGGTAGAAGGACCATACATAGATGCATTAGGAGTAGAAGCAATAGAATAGGAATGTCAAGAAGTAGCAGTGAAGAATCAAGTTGCCAATTATTTGATGGGTTACATATGAAGTGTAATTCTATAGTAAAGGGTGATTCTACTGCTCCCATTGATGAAGTAGAAAAGAAAAGGGAAATGTTGCCTATAGTTTGCAAATCATTTTGTTCTCTTGAAAGTAGTTATGTGACCAAACATGATTATTGCCAACATAGTTATGTAAAAATGCCTTGCTATTATAATATTGTACCTTTTTGTCATAATAGGAAGAGAAAACATAAACATCATTCAACTGAATCTGATGAAACTACTATAAAAGTTACAACAAGAAGTGATTTCAATAAACATGAACTTGCAAATGGTTGTTGGGGAGAAGTACCATCATCCTACCACAGTGCTTGTTAGGGAATAGCATGTAAAGATTCTTTTTTCTATTTGGATGGAACAATTAACCCAAAATGTAAGAACTTTATAAATGAGAGAAGATGCATATGGAGTGCATTAGCATTGGGTTCTCAACATGCAGAATACTATGCTCAAAGTTAAGATTTTTGTGATATTAGAGATGCAAAAAACAATCTCAAAACCCAAATAAATGGTGCTATCATGATAGAATTTTAGTTCAAACAATTGGAAATTTTATTAAAACTGTGATATATTTTGTCTTCATTGTTTATAGCAGAATAAGCAACCCAATTCATTAAACCAATATTTCCATGTTGATCATTTTTTTGTGCAAGCATATCATTTGCTATTTTAAAAGAAGCAGTAAGGTTTTTATAATAAAAACAGATGGTGAATAATGGCACAACACTTTTACAATCATAATGCATTGAAGAACAATAGTTACAACAAGTAATAACAACAAGAGATAAAATACAATCATGTCATGGAGTAAAAAACATCAGCTACAACAAACCCTCTAATGATGTTTCAAACAACAGAATGAAAGTAACCAAAAAACATCCTCATGAATGATAAAAGAAACTTATGGAATGGAGAATGGTGGTCACCAACATTTTATTCCCAGCCAAGATGAAGACAAGGCACTCATGACATGGAGATTACATTAGAAACCTCACACCAAGCACTCACAGATGAAATGGTAGTAGTCATGGCTAATAACTAGCAAACAACCCCGTGAGGGATAATGGATCTATGAAAATGAATAATGGCTCATGAGATAAATGAAATGAACCAACCCAAACAACCATTGAAAGTGCAACAAGAGACCCACCATCATAAGAGCATGATAAGGAGAAACCTAGACATGGCGACCATATAAATAGTTAGAATGGCATCCAAGACACAAAATGGAGAATGAGAGCCACAAGAAGATGAAACAATAGTCCCACAGAAACATCAAGAGTAAGAAAACTCCAGAATGGCATTCAAACAAGAGGCAAACAATAGAGAAAAATTGCAGATACCAACATGACAACTAGGGTTTACCAAACCCTCCTTCTCCTTCAAAAACATGCATCGAGAATGAAATGAAACAATGATTTTCATCTTTCACCTTTTTACCTTGTTAAAATTGAACTTGTTTTGATATATTTTCAGGTTTGCAAGTTTGTAAAGGAGATGTAATTTTATTTTCCTTTTTAAATGATAGTATATAACTTGATTTTAAAGTCTATGCTATTATTTTAATTACAAACTTTTGCATTAGTATTGCAAATTGTAATTATTATTAATTCAATTGATATGATATAAATCAACTAATTAATAATAAATATTAAAATGCAAAAGTTGTAAAGTGGAAGATTAAAATAATAAAGGAAAGGCAAAACTATTTTTAGACTAAGTGGAGAGGAGAGGAATTTGCTTGCTTAAAATGCCTAAGTTCAAGGGTAAACATTCAGTGGCTATTATTTGGACTTGTAGTTTAGACTTAGGATTTTGGAGTCAATTATGGAGCTATTTTTTGGCATTTTCAAAGTCTTCTTGGACTTGCCTACGTGCATAATTGGTCAAAGGGCAGTTTGAGTTTTTGATGTAGTGATGGAGCACTTTAGTGCTATATTTGGTGAAATATGGAGTAGTTAAGGCCAATTTTGCATGTAGTTCACTTTGGGAGCCTGTTTTATGCATTTTTGCATGGTTATTGATGAGATTGACATTCTATATTTTTAGCTTGACATTGAAATCAGAATTAGGGATTTGTGCATGATTTTGAGGAGATAGAGGTAGTTTTCTAGTTGGTTATTAGTTGGACAGGTGGTCGAGAGCAATTTTCAGGGGTTTCTTCACAGTTTGGATTAGTTTTGACTCATTTTTTCCATGCATATTTAAGATATCCAAATTAAGCTTTTGAGTTCTATTTATTGTACATTCACCTCATTTTTGAGGAATCTTCTTTCGGGCTCATATTTTTTGCACATTGCATATTTTTGAGTTGATTGTAAGAGTGCTTTGTAGCAAAGATTTTTCAACATTGATTAAATAGATTCAATAGTTCCTTCTCATTGAGTCTTATGCAATATTGTGGGTTCTTTTCTTTCATGTTGTGTTTGTCCTTTGTTAAAGCTATATTCCTTATTGCATGTTAGAATCTTGATACTTGTAATTGCAGGTTTTTGTTTGTGTCCTTATTATTTTAAAGAAAATTGATAAAACTTAGGTTTTCCTTTCAAAGCAAAAGATTTTGGGTCCTTGCATAGAATCAATTTTGTAGTTACATGCTTTGTCTAGGTATTGTGAATCATTTGTATCTTGGGTAATTGGTGTTAATTAAATTGAAGTTGCATACAAGTCATTAGTGTATCACCTCACTTAGGTTTAGTATTCATTATTTTCATTCACTTATCATCCCTTTTTCTGCATACAATTTAGTTTTTAGGTGATCATTATTTAGGAATTGACCTAGCTTCTGGAGATTCATCTCTTGTTTTAGGACAACCCACCACTTGAGAGAGTTTCCATGTTTCAATAGGATAGCTATATTTTTCATCTTGCTATAGGCATAATCTCGATTGACAACATGGACAAAATTAGAAGATCTGGGATAAGGTGACCATCTCAAAAGTAAAGATTGCTCTCTGGGGCTTAGGTAAAGATAATGCCCTAGGCCCAAATGGTTTTCCTACACTCTTCTTCCAAGAGTTTTGGGATTTGCTGGAAAGGGATGTTTGGGAGGTGGTTGAAGAATTTGTGTGAAGGTTTTGTTTTAAAGGATCTAAAAAACTCGTTCATTGCCTTAGTCCCAAAGAGAGATTCTTTAGAAACCTTTGAGGATATTTTTTTGATAGCCTTGTGTAACATCATTTACAAGGTTATATCAAAGGTGATGAAAAATTGGTTTTAAAAGGTTTTATTCTCAGTCAATACATCTAACAAAGTGGTTTTTCCTCAGGTAGATCCATTTATGAAGGAGATATTATAGCTCATGAAATGATTCATTCTATAAGGGTAGGGAAATTGGAGAAAATGATGGTGAAGTTGGATATAAAGAGATCATATGATGAGGTGGACAAAGAATTCTTCTTGAAAGTACTTTTGAAGTTTGGGTTTGATAAGAAATTGGTGGATGGGGTGGGGAGCTACATTTCTACTCTACATTTTTTTAGTGTTGGTGAATGGTAGTCTACAAGGTCTTTTTGAGCTAGAGAAGGGAATAAGATAATAGGACCCCCTCTCCCCTTTTTTATTATTATAATGGTTGAGGTATTAGGCAGACTAATTGCTAGGTAGGGAGATCAAGGCTCATGAAAGGGGGTGAAGGTTGCAGTAGGTGTAAAGGTTGTTTCTCATTTACAATTTGTAGATGTTATTTTCTTAGTGGGTGATGATGAAAAGTACTTTGGATCTCTACAATAGGGTCTCGAGTCAGGAATTAGTTGGAATAATGATGTAGTGCAAGGCAGGAGAATCCCTAAAGGAGATGTCCAAACCCCCAACAAATATCGACACAATGGAAACACAACAACAAATAACAATAATGCAAGATCTAATACAAAACAACAATGTCTTTATTCATAAATAACTAATTACATGCAATATGTTCAACTGTAAGGCCTTCTGGGTTAGGAACAAATATAACAACAATTAAAAATAGTTTAGCAAAATCCAACAAGATCCAAGTTACAATCTCAACCTAGCTAGTCTAGATCCACAACTGGATAAGAACACCAAGAAGAATCTGCACTTGTACCCTCAGGTCCACCAAGCAATCCTCTAGTTCTCAAGCTGCAACTACTAGCTCTTCAAAATTCACATCCTCTTCCTCATCATGCCTAAAGACTCTAAAAGACCCCTACTTATACCCAATTAAGCCACAAGTCATCCCAATTCATTACAAACTAAATTAAATCGCTTATATTAAATATATGTTGAGCTACAAGTCGGCTACAACTCAAATTAAATCCCCCTACATAAATTAAATACCAAAATTTGGCTTATAAAAAAATTGGCACCAAGAGGAACCAAGACCAAGCCGAGTGCAAGAGAAAATCAAACTAAGCATCAACAAATTCTCAAGCATTGCCAAGCTCCCAAACCACACCAAGTTCCAAGACCATGTTGAGATCTGCAGTGTATATTGGGCAAGAAAATGTGTTGATTCCTCCAGAAGCAACTGAGCTTCTTCATCGACTAAGTTGACTTAGGCAATACTACAATCAAGTGCCCCAAGCTTTGCCAAATGCCTTCATTAATTGGGTTACACTTCTATCTTTGATCAAGTCCCCAACTCCAAGCCAAAATCCCTCCAATCATGTAGGATTACAAGCAAGCCCAAGATGCTCCTACATTAGACACCCCAGGTTCGAAAAGATGTTCTTAGTAGTTGGAAGAACATCTTTTGGGATTCAACACATAAATCCCAAACTAGTTCTTCACGTACTTGTCATCCAAGTCTTCAGCTTGTACACTCTTTCCCTTGTTTTTCTTCTACTTCTTCACATCCATCCCAAGTGTGCTACAAATCTTCTTTCCATGCTAATCTCCAACCTTCTCAAAATCTTCCAACTCAACTCAACTACCAATACTTAGGTTTCATCTACCAGGCTCTTCATTTTGCAAAGGAATTAGAGAAAACTTCCTGCCACCTTTCTCAATAGTGAACACATTCTTGACATAGTTATGCACAACCCTACAATCTATTCATGTCCACAATATCACACAACACTCGATCCTTATACTATCCAATTTGGAAATCAACAAGGCATTTCTCCCTCACTTCCAAAGCATCCTCACCTTGCAACTAAAAAATCATGTAAGGATAAGGATGTCTCACTCTATTTAAGCCAAGTTTATGAACCATCTCCTCAACAATAAGGTTATCAATACTACCACCATCCATAATCACTTTGCAAAATTTACCACCAAACTTACAACCAATCCTAAACAAACTTGTCCTCTGACAAGAATCCAGTGTCCTCTAACCAACTAATACTCACTGAGCTAGCAAACTCTCTCCTTACTCAGGTTGACTATCTTGGACTACAACCTCATTCACAATAACAGATGTCCTACCATGTAGACATTCAAAAGATCTATGCCCTTCTTGACCACATCTAAAACAATTACCCCTATACCCATCTCTTCCTATCCTCCTTTTCTAATCAACAGGTTTTGGTTCACCTTCTGCACTCGATTTAGCTTGTGTCGAGTTATCTTGCTTCTATTTTCCCATAGCATTATCTTGAATTTTCCTTTTCAACTCATCTTCTCCCTTTAGGGCATACTGATAAGCATCCTCAATTGAATAAATATTCAACATACCAACCTCATCCTGAATATTGAATCTCAAACCATTCATGCACCAAGCTACCTTTTCCTTTGACAATTCTCTATGACCAAATCGAATAGTCAACTTGTAAAATTCGTCAATGTAATCTTTCACAAACATATCTTTCTGCTTCAAATTATGCAACCCTTTAAACAACTCAAGTTCATAATCAACATGAATGAACTTAGCCTTCAACTTAGTCACCATTAACCTCCATCCAGTGATCTTCATTTCACCTTCTTCTTCTCTGTCTCTTTGCAGTTCCTTCCACCAAAGAGCAACATGTCCCTTCAGCTTAGTTTGTGCCAACCTTACTTTGAGTGGATCCTCAATATCCTCAAGCTAAAGTACTCTTCCAATTCACCAATCCAATCAATTAGGTCTTCAGGATTCAAAGTCCTGAGAAATTAGAAACCTCCATCTTATGCTTCAGATTCAACTAAGATCTAGGTCTAGCAAACTAACTAGCCCAATTCCAGTATGTCTCTCCACATGATCAGTTTTGTCCTCACTGCTAGATCTAGTAACTTCAAAGTCTTTAGCAACTTCCTCATAACCATCTTTAGTACCCACATGCCTAGGTACACCACCTAAAGCACTCACAATTTTAGCAAGCATGTCACTCTTCATCAATGCAATCTCATATCTAAATTTTGCTCTAATCTTTTGTAAGATCCTTTCTTCCACAACATCACCAAGATCATCAATTTCCCTAGGGTCTGATCTTCTTGGAGGCATCTTCTAAAATTTTTGCAAACCCAAGGCAATAGATTGACCAATCCAAAAGATCAATCTTCTCCAATCCAAGATCCTGGTGCAAACCACCTCAACTTTGCCAATCTGTTAACACACTTAGGAACAACCTTCACTCTGATTCTACCTAACAAAGTGAAAGTTTGAAGAATCCCCAAAGGAAATGTCCAAACCCCTAGCAAATAACCACACAACATAAACACAACAAAAAATAACAATAATGCAAGATTTGATACCGAACAACATCTTTATTCATAAATAACTGATTACATGCAATATGCTCAGTTGTAGGGCCTTCTAGGTTAGGCCCACATATGATAACAATTACAAACAGTTCTACAAGATCCAACAAGATAAAACTTACAATCTCAATCCCATCTAGTCCAGATCCACAACTGGATAAGACACAAATAAGAATCCACACTTGTATCCTCAGGTCCACCAAGCAATCCTCTGGTTCTCAAGCCGTAGCTACTAGCTCTTCAAAGTTTTCATCCTCTTCCTCAAGATGGACCTTCCTCCCCATCATGTCTAAAGACTCTACAAGACCCCCTACTTAAATCCAACTAAGCCACAAGTTGGCCCAGCTCATTACACACTAAATTAAATCCCTTATATTAAATATATGTTGAGCCACAAGTTGGCTACAACAAAAATTAAATACCCCTACATAAATTAAATACCAAAAGTTAGCTCATAAACAACTCAGCACCAACATGAACCAAGATAAAGACAAGTGCCAAAGAAAACCAAGCCAATCATCAACAAATTATCAAGCATTGTCAAGCTTCTAGCTCATGCCAAGCTCGAGCTCCCAAACCACGCTGAGTTCCAAGACCTTGCCGAGCTCCATAATGTATGTCGAGCAACAAAATGTGTCAAGTCCTCCAGAAACAACCAAGCTCCTTCACCGACTGAGTTGACTCGAGAAAAACTACAATTGAGTGCCCCAAACTTTGCCAAACATCTTCATTAACCAAGTTACACTTCCTTCTTTGACTGAGTCCCCAACTCCAAGCTAAAAGCCCTCAAATCATGCAGGATTTCTAGAAAGCCCAGGATGCTCCCACATCAAATAAGTCTTAAATTTTCTTTTTCAATGTCCCAGTGTGTAGGTAGAGAGTTATTGGAAGGATTCTAAATATCCGATGTGGATCTCTTCCAAGTAAGTATTAGGGAATTCCTCTATTCCAAGGTCAAAATAAGGTTGATCTATGGAAAAAGTATGGTGGAGAAGTGCAAAAAATATGGATGGATAGAGGGGACGATGGCTTACTTTGACTGGTCACATTTTGATGTTTAAATGGTGTCAACAGTCCCAATTATCTCTACGATGTGTATGCATATCACTAAGAAGGTGTCTAGAGTAATTGGATAGAAGATGCTAAATTCTTTTGGAGTATGGCAAGTGAAGAAGATAAAATCCCTTTATTAGCTTGGGAGAGGATATGTCAGCCTAAACAATATGGGTGAATAAGCTTATAGGTTTGGAATTTCATGAATGTAGCCTTGGGAGAAAAGTTGCATGGAGTCTTTATCGTTGGTTTGATCAGTTATGGGTGAGAATTCTTAGAGAAAAATATCTGGTTTCTTAGGATCTTAAAATGTTTTTAGCTATCAAAAATCCCCTTTGGGATTGGCTATTTGGAACTTCATGTTATCACATATCATGTGTCTTAGCTAGTGAGAGATGGAGAAAAATCTAAGTTTTGGTAGATTCTTGGAATATCTACCCTGCTCTATTTGATTCTTTAGATTATGAGGAGGTTAAGGATGTTTTGTCAAGACTATTGGGGGATAGAGTGGTTGATTACATAGAAAAAGTAGAGGGTCCATATGGGGAAGAGAGGAAATGGAAGAGTTGTGATGTTGAAGGGTTATCATTTAGCAAAAAAGCTTATTGCAGGGCATTTTTTAGAATAGGGAAGTGTGCCAAACTAATAAAGAGGATAAGTTTTTCTAGTACTCCTCTTCTTTTAGGGGACTATTTGGTGAAGTTGGGTTATGGGTTGATTTTTAGGAGACATGAGCAATGCTTTGAGGTTGGTCAGTTGTGTTGGAATAAGGATTTCCTTCCATAGACAAGGACTTTTGCGTGGCTAGTTGTGTTAGGTTACATTGTAACTGATGATCAGAGGAAGAAATTGAGGTTCAATGGGACTAGTAGATGTGTAATGTGCAAACACAGGGAGGAACATGTGGATCATTTTCTCTTGTAGTGTTAGGTCACTCAAGACTACTAGGTAGTGGCAAGGAAGAAATTGGATTGGCAAGGGCCATGGATGAATGCAGTTAAGGGATTTTTTATAAGTTGGCCTAGGCCTCCTTCCTAGTCATTTTTGTCAAGCATTTGGATGGTTACCCTTCAATTGTGGTTTGGGAAATATGGAAGGAAAGGAATAGACATATTTTTTAGGAGTTAGAGGAGTCTCTTGAGCATTTGTTATGGTAGATTAATCAATATTTGGAAGAGGTTAGGAGTGTGAGTACCTTAAGATGTAGCAAAAAAAATTAATATTTATAAAGGTTGATAGTGTGGTTTAGAAAATGTGGCTAGATATAAAGATCAGGAGGAAGGATGTTTCAAACAGACTTATTAGAAGGAAACTCTTATTGAGGTTAAGTGGGAAGCCCTTGAGAAGGGATGAACAAAACTTAATTTTGATGGTGCTAGAAGCAAGAATCTAGGTCCATTGGGGGTAGGGGTAATTTCCAGAGATTGGAATGGCGATGTTATTGCATTTGCAACAAAAAAACTTGAAAAAGGGAACAAATAACTTGACAGAGAGAGAGGCAACCCTGTCAGTTGCTCATTATGCAAGAGTTTTAGGAGTAAAGAAGTTACACTTATAAGGTGAATCTTTAGAAGTCATTGAATCCATTCGACTTAATCATATTTATGCGTGGCATTTGACAAATTTATGCAGAAGATCAGACAAATTCTAAATACCTTTGAAGACTTTAAAGTTAGCTACATTAAAGAGCAAGTTGTCAAAATGGGAAACAAAACCTGAAATAATTGGTGTGTGTGTGTGTGTGTGTTGGGGGGGGGGGGGGGGATTGAAAGATTTGACTATTGGGAGGTTGATGTGGCGGGGTTGGGTTCATGATAGTCTTTAATATTTTTTAGATGTTTCTACAACCATTGTTTAGAAATGTTTATATTTTATTTTTTAACTTTAGTAGAAAGTGGTGAGGTGGTGGAGTTATTGATTTGAGGGGGAATTATTAATGGGGATGGAATGACAATGTTCCCTTTTATTGAAAATAGAAATTCATTAAATGCAGCTAGGAGGGACAAAGTTGAGTGTGCGAGGTGGCTTTTTAACTTGTGATGGGTAGTGTGTTTGTAAGGTGTTTTTCTATCTAGCGATTTTATTTTCTTGAAACTTTTGCTCAAATGTCTGTCATCCAGAGTAATTCAAGTTGTTAAGGAAACCCTAGGGTCATTATTCTAGGAAGCAAAACATCACTAGAATGTTAATGTGGATATTGCAACCATGATTATGGCTTGGGGATTAGAAATAAATGAGACAAAGGAGGTGGTTAAGTGGGTTATGGAGTCTCTCTTTCCAAGTGATTTGATTGTAGGATTGGGTTCTCTCTTAGAATAGGTTTCACCTAAGTTTGGTTTTGATTATAGAAAATACTTTGTAGACTGGGAGGAAGGGCTTGCAGTGGGGTGTTACTCTTTTTTCGTGGTGGCCAACGTGCTATAATTAGAAATCTTACAAGGCACAAATTGTTGTAGTGTGGGGGATTTTATTAAGGGAAATTCAAGGGTTTCAAGATATACATAGAAGGTATGTGCTTGGTTTCCCTATGGCTCACCCTCATCGATGTCGGTCTACTTCCCCATGATACTAAAGAATGATGGTGAGGTGAGTTTTCCAAATGTGTGTTGTTTGGCTAAAGGTTTGGATTTTTTTGCTTTTTTGGAGCAATGAAGGTGGTGGTGATGGTGTTTATATGATTTGGATGGAGGATGATTTTGTGCGATCCATGAAGTTTGATGCAGAAAATTGATAATTTTTTGTCTTAATAAATTTGAAGAGACAAATATTTATGAAGGAGGTGGGCCTAGGCAGTTTGAGGGATTTACTTGTAAGAGTGGCGGTGATAGAAGTTTGAAGATAGAGTAGAGAATATGCCTGTGAAATATGACAAATTTGAGCACAAAGGTGTCATGGTCAGAGATTGTATGTTCAAAGTCAAGATGAAGTGGTCTGATGAATGCTAGTGGTTTCAATCCCTAGTTTTTGGTGATGACAGTCAGTGACATCAGGGTCTTAATTTTCTTATTTTGTAAGCAATTAAAATTGTAATTGGTGTATGTGGTCTTGTGCCTATAAGGATTCTTGCAAGGAAATCAATGTGGCTTTATGTCTATGATGTCATAATTATGGATGAGTTTAGGGGTAGTATTTAGGGGATGTGGAAGTTAGAAGGATGTAATGGGATGAAGATGTTTAGCTCTTAAATGTTATATTTTCTCTATGTACCCTCTTTTATATAGCTATAAAATCATACATTACCAACAAAAAACAAAAGGTTATTGTATTGATATATTTGTTCACATTTAAAGAAGTATTTGTCTCACTAAGGTATGGCAGATCTAGCCCCTTCTACATGATATCATGCTTTCTTTTATTTCAAGGTTGATTCCTAAATGAAATTTGCCTTCTTCTCCATTCTTCTATATGTAAAAATAGGTTAAAAAGCTATCAAATTAGATCTAGGCAAATCAGGTGCAATTATACTAGTCGTAAAAAGATTTTAAATAAGATCGTCAAGAACATGTCACCACTCATGTTCATGCCATTTTAAGCTCTTTCTTTTTTTTCATAGGTTACTTTTGTCTTCTAATTTTTTTTTTCCATTAGTTTCAGTTCATTGTTTGTCTGTTATAGTCTACTTTTATCAATTTTTCAATAGTTTTCCTAGGCAATCACTTACATTGCATCAACTCTTCCTGTTGGAATTAACAAGTGGGAAGATTTACTTCAAAGGGGGGGGGGGGGGGGGTGAATCAAAAGTAACTAAATTTAACCTTTTCAAATCCTTTTAACTGAAACTATTTGCATGCATCTAATTCATCCAATAAACATGAAAGTAAAGACATGCATGAAAATAGACAACACACAAATTTGGTAACCCAGAAACCCTCCAAAATGAGAAGGTAAATTTGGGGTGGGGATGACACCCACAAAATATCACTGTACCAATGTGTAACTGTTCAAGGTTACAATGTTTGACCACTTCCAATGGTCTACCCTATGAGAGGCCTATCCTGTTAAAGATTTTATACCCTATAAAAAGTGACTTGGTTAAAGGATTTCACTACTCTGCTAAAAGTAGGTCTAGTTAAAGGACTTTTGTATATTCACTTGGAATGTCACCCTATTAAAGATTTTACAAATGGCTGCTAGGCCAACCTAAGTCCATAGGATTTCCATATCTAATACAATTGCTAGAGAGTATTAGAAAGTCTTTGACTTGATAGCTTTGCAATCTTCAATTGCTGATTCCAAATCCTTGTTCTAATCTGACTGATATGATCCTTGCTTGATCTGATATGTCACTCTACAAGGTTTTGATACTCAATTCTTCAACAACTAGATTCTGCTATGCTGCTCTATTCTTCATTAAGCCTTTTTACCCTTCTGCACTTCGCTATAATTCACCCATACACTTCTTTTTCGCATATCCTCTCCCTCACATCATGGGGCTTTGTTCTCCTTTTAAATATTTTGAAGACTTAGGGTTAGGTATGAATCTATGATCAATATTAAATCTTCATTTCTCACCCATTTCTTGCACTTTTCCTATTGGTTGCATGCCTTCTCCATTTTTCTTATTGGTAGCATGTTGATTGCATAGGTAATGTGAAAGATTCATTCTTATCTTCAAGATCCTTCGAGATTCATTCTATATCATCTCCAAAACCAATTTACATATGAGTTTGTGAAGGAAAAAACTCATATGTTGATTCAGTGTTACTCGACACATACTAGTTGCTAATGCTCGACACATATAGGAAAATTGGCTCAATTGGCTCCTATAGTAATTCTGTTTCACTCGACATCTATAGTGACTCGACATCTATACTTTGCTCGGCACTTGAACTTTTCTCAGCACCTAAAGATCACTTAGCGCCTGAAGTTCATGAAACCTATTGAATTTTTTGGCTCGACATACATTGTAGCTCAACTTCTGTATTATACTTGGCATCAACTAAAGAATTGGTTAAGTGTGTTGACACTCAATTTTCAAAACCAATCAGAGACCAACAATCTCCCCCTTTGACATGAGTGACAAAATCACTTAACTAAACATTATAAATCTGATCTCTATGAGTATACTACATATTCTGTTTGGCATATGTACAAGACTTCAAAAAATTTATTCAAAATTTTGTATACCTCAAAATCCCATAACTCTGTCTGAGCTGATGTGCCATTTCCATTCCTATAACCAAAATTCTTGTGCTAAATGTGTCTCATGATAATATATTTGATGATTTTTGCCTTGTCTACACTCTGTATCTATTTGTACCCTATTTTTGCTTGCTTTACTTTGTATCTATTCCCTATCACATCTTTTTGCACTTTTGCATCCTTTTGGATTTATTACTTCCTCAAAATGTGAATTTTGAATATCTCCCCATTTGGATATTCCTTGTTACTTCCATTAAAGAATGTATTATGTAACCATTCTTATTCACATCTCCCCCAAAATATTATATCTCCTCATTCTTATTAGATACAATAATGAATTATATCCCCCATGTGTTGGAAATATAGATGAAGTAACTGAGAGGGGAGGGGTGAATCAGTTACCACAAAAACAATTCCAAAAATCCCTTAGATGTCTATAATGCTTACTTACTACTGATACTCGGTAAATAGTGCAAGAATACTATAACTCGGTAGGTTAACTAGTTATTAATCATCTAGCATTCATAGTTATTAATATGCATGCAAAGGTTAAATAAATGAACACAAGAGACACCAGATTTAACGTGGAAACCCAATATGGGAAAAACCACCAAGTAACTAGTCACCAATTTTCACTCTTCTGAAGTGAGCCTTGTTAGGAGCCAACCCTGTTAAAGGTTACAATACACACTGTTAGGTGTGACCTTGTTAGAGGATTTAATCACCCTGTTAGGAGTGACCTGGTTAGAGGTCTTTAGAAAAATTCAACTAAACTGTCACCTTGTTAGAGGATTTACAAAATGGCTGTTAAACCAACTTTGTAAAGAGATTCTGGATTCATTGTTACAATGATTAGAAATCAACAATGAAGTGACCTGAATGATATGCAACTTATCTTTTGCTGATTACAAATCTCTATTCTGCTTTACTAGATCCTTACTAATCGAATACAACTTTGCAGCTCCTCTAGGATATCTAATCCTTCATCAGAATTCGCTTAATATTCACTTATTCCATCTTCATTCATATATTCATACTCACTCTCAAATTCACAACTTGAACATCTATATATATACCTTTCAGATTATCAAGTCGGCTCAAATATAAGTTACAACAATTGAAAAAATCATTACATCAGTCGGCTACACTTATTGCACGAAGCAATTGAACTTAATATCAAAATAATAAAATCCTTCACTGGCCGACCCAACTCGGTAACCACTGCTCTAGAATGGTTTTCTAGTGTTAACCAAGTGAAGCTTGGTAAACACTGCAAACCCTGCAAAAATCCTTTGGAGATCGAGTGAACTTGGTTAACATTGACCTTCCTTTATTGACCTTGTGAGCTCGGTAGAAGCTAACTTTCTACCACATTATCTTTGATGACCGAGTGAGCTCGGTAGACATTGAATTTTCTTTGTTAACCTTGGGAGCTCGATTAACACTAACTTTCTACTACAAAATCCTTTGATGCCCGAGTGAGCTCGGTAGACATTGACTTTTCTTTGTTAACCTTGGGAGCTCGGTTAACACTAACTTTCTGCTACAAAATCCTTTGATGCCTGAGTGAGCTCAGTAAGAACTAACTTTACTGTGTAATGTTTAGGAACATTCGATACACACTGTAAATTGCTTTGCTAATCATCTGAGCTCGGTAGACTCTGTCTGATGACTGATATGACATTTGTGTAACATCAAAGACAATACACAATACACAATTGTATCCAACACCATGAATATATTCTCCCCCTTTTATTTATACACTATATCCAAAACATTATATCTCCCCCTTTTTGACACTTATGTCAAAAGATATTAAGGATAAATAGAATACTTTGCCAAAAATGTTTTATTTACCTCCATAATCATCTTGAGAGAAGCATCCCAATTATCTAAAGCAATCTCCAATGACTTGTGTTGGATGGTTGTCTCTGTTGCGAGATGTACAAGTCCTTCTAGAGTAGAAAGATTAGGATCCTTCTTTAGAACATTTTCTGCATAGGCCTATTCCTTATGGAGTACTTCCAGATGTGGGGTAATGGAAGATTGTTTTTTCATCAATTTGGCCTTAATATTGGCCTCTTCAGCTATCAACACAACTAACTCTTTCTGTGTGTGAAGCGTAGTTGCAAAATGCTTCTCACTCTAAGCTAGATCTTTGGGTAGCTGAGTGCTAAAAATCTTGAGATTTCGTTCCAAGCTCAGTATCCTTTGGCTAGTTTCATGTGTGAAATATGATGAATCACACAACTTGGTGTACAATGAGAATACATTCTCAAGTACTTTCTTCACTTTTTCAATATTCTTCGCCAATTCAACTTGTGAAAGTGCTATTTCAATTGATATTTTCTCATTCACTTTCATCTAAAACTTTTTTTCTGACCATTCTAATAATTTAACATTAGTTTCTAGGTCCTCATTCTGTACTTGGTCCACAATGTTGGACAATTTCTCCATGATGGGTTGGGTTTCATCAAGGACTTGCAAGCTGAATGCATCAAGAAATATGTCCTTGATTTCCACTAGTGCTTGCTTTTTCCTGTACTCATTTCTAAGTATTTCTTGTCTCTTCCTTCTCTCTAGTGCCTCTTGCACTTCATTTATTTGTGCTAAATTCATAGTCCTTGAGTCATAACTAGGCATGATTGTTTCTTCATCAAGTGTAAGGTCTCCATAGTGAAGTACCCTTGCAACCTTGGTGGAGCTTAGGCCTGGTGCTAAAATCTAGAATGGTACTGCATTAGTGCTCGACTTCTTATTAGGAGTCCCCGAGGTAGGCAAGTTCACTAAGTTTTTATTGCCTCTTGCTCCTTAGGGGTTTTCTCCTCTTCTCTACTGCCTTGATCAATAATGATAATTTGAGGAGGTGCACCTTGAGTTTGTGCAGTATGAACATCTTGCCCGGTTTGTTCCATTGCTTGCTCCTTCGCAGTTGTAATTGTACTATCAACCTTAGCAATTATGTCTTGTTCTTCTTGCTCTTTGGGTTGATCTACTATACGTGTGGGAGGTTATGTAGATTGTTCTTGTGTGCTTTCCTTCTCCCTTGTTATCTTTGCTACAAATTTTTGCAACTAATCAACACTCACCAAAACTAGATTTCTATAAAGTTGTGCTTGCAATGTAGATTGGTGAAGGATCTTTTTGAGATCCTCTATAGTTAAAGGATTGATGTTCTGACCTGAAGTGTTAGGAAAATCCTTTACAATTATTGCTTTTGCAGGTGTTGTATGTGGAGGACTTGGTGGGGGTAGTTGGGTGTCTTGGACACTCTGTTCAGTCCGTTGCTCTTCAGCTGTTGCCTCTTCACCATGTGTCTTCTCCATTATCTCTTTTTCTGTCTCTTTTTCCTCTTCCTCATCTCTTTCTTTCTCTCCTTCATCTTTTTCTTTCTCTCTTTCTTCTTCTTTCTCATTCTCTTCTTCTTCTTCATCATTTCTACCCTCAAATGGGTCTTCCTGCCCTTCTTTCATAATTGTCAAACTATATATTAATTTCCACATTTGTGTGGACTTTTGGACACCATCTTCTATTTAGTTTTGAAAATTTTTGAAGGCTTTGTATTTGGGTGCAAATTTTCTCCCATGCTTCTTACTAGCCTTTATTATTTGACCTTTAGTAAGGCCTGACATTACATGAGCCAATGTAGACTCCCTTATTTCTTTTTCCATTTTGAGACAGTAATGCCATTTATTCTCAACTAATGAGCTTAGCTCCTTAGGCATTGAGTTATCTAGTTCAAGTGGGGTGGTCTTGAACTTAGCCATCATAGTGTAGATGGACTCTTCTACTATGTTCTATTCTTCCTTTGACAACTTATTGAAATCTATGGTCTTTAGACCAGTTAAATCAATATTATCTCTAATATTATTACAAATGCCTTCCAATTTAGATGTGGTAGAATGACTTACCAATCTAAATTGATCTTCATCAGACTCTTCTTTCTTCATCTGATTTAGGAGGTGCAATATACTTTCTTCTTTTCTTTTTCTTTGTAGGTCCTCCTTGTTCTGTTGCCTTCTATTTTTCCTACTCTTTTGCCCGTTGAGTTGTAGCCCTGGTAGTTGGCTTGGCTTTGTTGGTTTCTTCTTCTTCCCCTTTGGCTGTGCAACTGGCTATTTTTGAGCTTTTCTTTTCTTTGTCTCAACCTTGGGTGCTTCTTGCTCGACACCTTCCTCTTCATCTGCATCCTCCCCCATACCTTGGGTTAAGACAAGTAGCCCTTGATCTTGTTCTTCATCACCCTCAACATCTTCACCTTCTTCTTTAGCTTCTTCTATAGTACCTTCCCCAAATTTAGCTTTTAGTTTCTTAACAAGCTTGTCCTTCTTTTTCAAAGTGGAGGCAGTCTTCAACTCCATATCCACTTTTGATCTCTCCACATCATAAGTTCCAAAATGTGGTGCATCCTTGTCAACTTCCTCAACCAATAATGCAGTTATTGTTGTTGATGCTTCATCTATGTTTATTTCATACCCAAGAGGTCTCAACCATCTCACTCTTGGTATGGCAACTTGTATGTATGTATAGTCTATATCTACAAGAAAGCATACATCATTTACATGTTTTTCTACTAAGGAAATTGTAATTCTAAGCCTTTATTTCATTGTCTTCTTAAAGTCCTCAAAATAACTAGTCATCAAGGTCTCAAAATTAGCTCTCATTTGCTCTATGTATTCGTTGACTTGAGCTATGATTGACCTATCAGTTTTCCATGTAACTTTGCTAAAAGAAGGAAATTCAATCTGAACATAAAAGAAAATACATATCAAAATGGCACCAAATTTGCATTGCGCTCCCTTGGTTCTTCTGATTGTTGCTAGATTTTCATTGATTTGTTGCAGTTGCAGTTTTGCAAGATCATATGTATGATCCTTCTTCACCAATTTGTATCCTACATCTCCTGTAATGTAGGGCACATTATTGAGTCTACTAGATTGGTAGAATTTGTGTGCTATGATGCTAATAGTGAAGTCAACTAGAGGGTCTTGGATAGTGTCAATTGTCATCCCTCTCTTAATCCACTTAGCACGTGTGTTTTTCTCAATTGCCTCCTTAGAATCACTCCTAAGGGTCTTCGATCAATCTAGGGTTGGGTACCCTGTCAATCTATGTACAATTCTCTTTGTGATTTTTATAGGGCCATCCTCCAACCATAAGCTTCCATCATGCATTCTGCTCAATACCAGCCTAATCCATTCTATCTTGAACACTGTAGGAAATTCTAGGGCATGCACTAAACCCTTGTTTTCAACAATTTTGTACTCTTATGTCAACACTCCATTTTCACACAATTTCTCATGTGCCTCCCTCATTTCCATGTCACCTATAGCTTCAATTTTGTAATTATAGCATTTCCTTACATCTTCAACCATTACAACCTTAGAAGGTATGATGGATAGGGCTCCAGCTAGATCGTTCTTATATGCAACTTTAGGTATTGGATGGAAATTAGGTTGTCTGACCTCTTTGGACACTAGCTAGACTTCAAATGGTTCCTTTTCTTGAGTTTTTCTAGAGCTAGAAGCCATTTTACACAATCTAGGGTTTTAACATGAAGGAAATACGAAATTGGGTAGCTCGACACAGGCATAAATACCTTTAAATTGATGGAATCATGCTGGAATGTTGTTGAAATCTTCTTATACACTGGATTCTCTGCTTGGGATTCGCTCTGCACTCTTTCTTGTCTTTGCTCTTCATTTGTGATGAGAAAAAATGATTGAAAAAATGATAATATACCTTATTTTCATTGCATTTAATATTTAGTACGTTTACAACTGTCCACTCAACTTCTGAAGGATTCTACATTACTTGGCTTCCATTGTCTTTTCACCACTCTGCTTCCATAGGAGTATTACTTACTTAGCTTCAACTACATTTCCTCTTCACTCGACTTCCTCTACCAATCATTTGGCTCCTATAGTCTTGACAATCAACTCAACTTGTACTGGATTTTTACTCGGCATCTGAAGACAACTCGACAACACTTGCAATCTCTTTTAATTTTGCATCTTTGTTCATGTTGATCTTATCTTTTTAGCTCTTGCTTGTTTAAGAACTGATGTATGATAAAGCTTAGTAAATTAGTCCCACATGCCTTTTCTTTGCTTAGTTTGATGAAGTGTGATCACTTGACCTATTAGGTGAAGTGATCCCTTCATTTGATGTGCTACACCCAACTTTCTTCTTCCATGTCTTGTTCATTTCTCCTTTGATGTGTTCAACATATCTCTTTTCTTTACCTTTGTCATTGTTTGAGTTGGATGCCTTTGATCTTGTTGGGCAATTCTTGCTGATATGACTAGTCTTCAAGCAATTGAAACATGTGGTTTGGCTCAACCATCTATTGCAGCTCCCTCTGAAATGTGTCCTTATGCAATTTTTAGGAATGTGTCCATACTCCTAACAATAATGATAGCTATACCTAACATTGTAGTCCCAATTGTAGTGATGACCATGGTTACCTTCCCTTGCTGCCTGATTTGATGTCCATGTAGGTTTTGATTTGCACTCAAAAGATCTATGTCTATACTTCTTTTAATTGTAGTAGTGACCTTCAAATCTTGGTGTTCTGATAGTCCTAGTCTTGCAGTCATGTGCTTGATGTCCTTGCTCTTTGAACTTATGATAATAACTTGCATTCTTAGGCTTGTCATGCTGATGGGTATTCTTGCTCCTACACACATTAGAGGTATGTCCCTTTTTACCATAGAAATGACAAGTAGGTTTAGTGTTCTTAACTTTGTTACTCCTTTCTTTTGCAATCTTGGATGATTCTCCTTGTTCAGTGCTGATGTAACCTAGTCCTAAAGTATCATTGCTTGCCCTTGGTGATTTTAGTAATTTCTCAAAGTACTTGATGGCCTCATTGGGTTTGTTGATTCTCTCTACAATTTTCTTCTCTCTTTTCAAGTCATGTTTTAGTTGTTCATTTTTCATCTTTAGTGTAGAGATCTCAATGTCCTTGACATTCAATTCATTATGTGCATTCATCATCTAACTTAGGGTGTCTATCTACACATTTGAAATTCTTGCTAATTCAATTGACTTTTCTTCCAATATTTTGGCAAGGTTTCTCTTGTCTTCTAGCATATCCTTGTCTTCAATAGCTCTTTTCTTCTGTTTAGTTACTTCACAAAGCATCATGACTTGTGATTCTTGTTCAAGCTTGAGTGTTCTAATTTCTTCTGCTTGAGCTCTATTTTTCTCCATCAGGTCTGCTATTGCTGCATCATACTCCTTGGAATCTCCATTTGAAAATAGATTTGAGTTGTCAATCTCCTTGTACTATGTGTCATTCTCAGCTATGGTAATCTCTTTTCTTCTCTTTGAGGATTTTCTCAGTTCCTGTCTAGCTTCTTCCAGTGCATGTAAAGCAAGTTGAATATCAATTGCCTGATTCTCTATGATCTTCCCAAGTTTGTAGACTTCCATTTCCATATCTTTTCTCCAAGCTATAAGGCTCCTTCTTGTGAGAACTTAGCTCTGATACCAATTGTTGGAATTAAAAAGTGGGAAGATTTACTTCTAAGTGGTGGGGGGGAGGGGGGGGGTGTGAATCAGAAGTAACTAACTTTAACCTTTTCAAATCTTGTTAACTGAAACCATTTACATGCATCTAATTCATCTAATAAGCATGAAAGTAAAGACATGCATGAAAATAGACAACACACAAATTTGGTAACCCAGAAACCCTCCAAAATGAGAAGGTAAAAGTGGGGTGGGGATGACACCCACAAAATAGCACTGCAACAATGTCTAACTATTCAAGGTTACAATGTTTGACCACTTCCAATGGTCTGCACCGTGAAAGGCTTGTCCTGTTAAAGACTTTACACCCTATAAAAATTGACCTGGTTAAATGATTTCACTACCTTGCTAAAAGTAGGCCTGGTTAAAGGACTTTTGTACATTCACTTGGAATGAAACCTTGTTAAAGGATTAACAAATGGCTGCTAGGCCAACCTAAGTCCATAGGATTTCCATATCCAATACAATTGCTAGAGAGTATTAGAAAGTCTTTGACCTGATAGCTTTGCAATCTTCAATTGCTAATTCCAGATCCTTGTTTTGCTCTGACTGATCTGATCCTTGCTTGATCTGATATGTCACTCTGCGAGGTTTTGATACTTTGTTCTTCAACAACTAGATTCTGCTATGCTGCTCTATTCTTCATTAAGTCTTTTTACCCTTCTGCACTTCACTATAATTCACCCATTCACTTCTTTTTTGCATATCCTCTCTCTCACATAATGGGACTTTGTTCTCCTTTTAAATATTTCAAAGACTTAGGGTTAGGTATGAATCTACAATCAATATTAAATCTTCATTTCTCGCTCATTTCTTGCACTTTTCCTATTGGTTGCATGCCTTCTCCATTTTTCTTATTGGTTGCATGTTGATTGCATAGGTAATGTGAAAGATTCATTCTTATCTTCAAGATCCTTCAAGATTCATCCTATGTCAGCTCCAAAAATGGTTTACATTTGAGTTTGTGCAGGAACAAACTCATATGCTGATTTTGTGTTACTTGGCACATACTAGTTGCTGATGCTTAGCACATATAGGAAAATTGGCTCACTCAACTCTTATAGTAATTCTGTTTTACTCGCCATCTATACTTTGCTAGGCACCTAAAGATCACTTGGCACCTGAAGTCCACTCGGCACCTATTGAATTTTTTGGCTCGACATACATTGTAGCTTGACTTTTGTATTATACTCGACATCAACTGAAGAATTGGTTAAGTGTTTTGACACTCAATTGTCAAAACCAATCTGAGACCAACAATTCCATCACTCAATCAAATTCCTATGGAAAAAAAATTATCCTTATTTTGCGTTCAAGCTGCATCTTGATCTTATTAGAAGTATCTTCCTTTCAAAAGTGAATTACTTATTTACATTTGATTCTTTTCCCCCACTATACATTTTGGTAAACTCGATCTCTCTTACATGCTTTTGATTTTGGTATTAGATCTCATTGCATGTTTATCAAATTTTATTACCATGGAGTTAAGTTAGATTGGTGTGTGATAACCTATGTTGTTATATTTCTCCTCACTTCCCTTTATCAATCACATGGAGCAAATCATAATTCATTGCATTTCATGATGTTAATTTTTCTTCATGGCATTCTTGAATATAGCATTATGAGGTTAACATATACATTTCTTTCTTATAGGGTATAATATAAGACTTTCATTAATATTAAATTATTTTGTTTTATCATTTGACACATTCAAATAACTCCAATAGCATGATACAATGTGTATATGTAAACTCCACTTTTTTTTTTTTGAAACAAATACATGGTTGTTTTTCTACTTGCATACTACAAAACTTTAAAATTTGCAATTCCCATTTTTATTCAACTTTTTCCAACTTGCTACAAATGTGAACCTATAATAAAATTTACAATTTGACCATATAGGCTCATCTCCCAACCTAACTCTTAAAAAGGCCACTGCCAAGCTTGGATAACAAATAAAAAATGAGCTACAAACATAATCAAATCACTATCACAAAAAATAGACTTTTACAAGCATTAAATCATAACAATAAACTCCCAACCCAAGGCTTCCACAAAGTCACTAAATGAATCAAAAATGTGGTGAAGGTAGACCAAGTATTCATAAGGAGAATGTTGATTTATCAAAGTAACACTTGCCTTCACAAGGCATGTCTCTCAACATCACAATGTGTCTTTCATAAAACAACAATAACAAAAATAACCCTTGTGACCCCGAAATGGCTACAAGTAAAAACTTCTCTTATGACCCCCATTTTAACAAAATATAACAACCACAAGGATTTCATAATCATTTTATTTACCTCTGTTCCTATAAGAAAGTCTCTACACTTTATGGAATGACACAAATAACCGCTTCACCCCAAGGATTTTGTTCATTCCCAAGGGTCAATATTTACACTCCCACAAACACGTAAAAGGACTCAAAGGAAAGACAACAACAAAATTTAAGGAAAATCAACTCCAAAACACATTAACATGAAACACAACATGTATGCAAAACTCAATTTTTCTCTTCGCGTAAAATGCAAACATCTAGCTATGAACATGAAAATTAAAACCCCAACTCCAATTATGGCAAAGAAAGTTGTAGAAGATCTTTCTCAAAATCCTAAGTCCTCTTCATTATCCAAACTTCTCCAAATTCTAAATGGTCTCCAAACTTGGAGAGTGGGTGAACAACCAAAAGTTTTCCAAACTTCCTCTAAAAGGCTTCCCACACACTTCCCATCTCCCTTGAGGAAAGATGTGTATTTTCATTGGTTGGTCTTCCCAACCTCTTACAACTTACTAAAAATGGATCCTAAAAAGATAGTTTGGAGAAAGGAAAGAGTTTTATACAAAAGGGATTATTTTCTATCCAAAGTCACTTCCAAAAGTTGAATTTTATCCTACTAAGTTAAACATGAGTGGTCTTATGGTTAAAAATGGTCAATTCCCATAGGTATATTAAGTGGAATGTCTAAGGAAGGCCTAAACTCAACCCAAGAGTCATTTTGACCCCTCAAAAACTCATCTAAAGTTTACCTACAAGTTCAACTTAATTTGACCACACTCAAGACTCTTTGACTAAGTGGTCTACATGGGAATACAACAAGGTACTTGTATGCACAAACTTACACAATTTTCCTCAAATAGAAATGTCATTATCATCTCACACATATCCACAAGTGTCAAGGGAAACCTCAATAATGCACATCACAAATTCACATGGCATGTCAATTTAGGAAGATATATAATTTTAATTTATTATTTACATCTATACCAACATATAGGCATTCATGTTTACAAGTGAAAATTCAATACATATGAGGTGTTGTCTCTTGAATAGACATGGCCTTCTCTTCACTATCACACATAGTTTTGGTGTAATGCCCCGCCCGAGAATCCTTGGAAATAGGGATATAACTTACATGGACTTTTTTTGTTATGTAATACATAAATACATGTGTATATCAATCATAAAGATTGCAAAAAAAGACTTAACTAACTAACCAAAGATCTCCAAACATTCAAATACCTACAAAACAAAACTCATACATTTGTATTTAGGTGACTACCCATGAAAGGTTCAAACCATTAACCATATTAACATTAAAAGTGACTTTCATTTTAATGCCCAAATACAAATTCCTACATGATGAAACATAAGTTCATTTTTGACTAAAACATAAAGGAATCATGATAACTTTTCTAACCAATCTAAAAGTGTACAATAATTGATCTATTTTGACTTGCGAAGCTACAAATTCTGATTGGATATCCAAAAAATTAAATCATGTACTGAAAAAATGTCACGAGTCCTTATAATGATAGATAACAAGATAACCTATCCTTACTTTGATTTTATATATATATATATATATATAATCAAAGTAAGGATAGGTTATCTTGTTGTACCTTGTAATTCAGAGGGCAGTGATAAAACATATACATTGACCCATTTGTTGGTGACATCCTTTTGTCTCTCCAAAACATTGGATATTTAAAGAGTCAGGTTATAAATCACAACATGAGAACAAACTATTAACCAATAGTTTTTGGCGACTCTACTAGGGAGAATTCAAAATGAAAAATCTCTAAAGAATTTCTCTTCATAATTAATTTGCACTCTACTTACTTATATATTTTGAGTTGCAAGATAGGTCTTGTGAAGGCGATGTGTTTTTTCATACGAACTTAATACCAATTTTACAGCCTCAACTTGCTAGAAAAGGAGAAGCTAACTCAAAGTTTGAAGACTGGTAAAGTTTCCTTGATCACTAGGGTTAAGGTAAACTCAGAACACCTTTTTCTAAGTAGTTGATTCATCCTAGATTCCAAGTATACCGGCAGTACCAAGGAAAGGGGAAGGATTGACCTAGTATATGAGGAGCTTAAAAAGGTCAACTTTCCTATTCTAGAATATATTTTCAGAAAGGGAAGAGTGCTTGCAAGAGAATCTATGGTTGAGAAACTCCAAGAAACTCACTTTCTTGTAGATGTTCCTACTAGAACAAGGGGAAGTCAATATTCTTCTCCTCCTATTGCTAGAACTTCTATTCCTCCTACCTTTGATGTTTTTTTGTTAATTGGTGCAACACTACCTATTTTAGTCACTTTCTAAACAAATCATACCATTGTACCAGTAGCTATGGAAGTCCCTTGGGGAAATGCAATTGGTCCTCTTGCCCTTGTAGCTAATAATGATTTTCCAAGAGTATCAAGGAATTTTTTTTGAATATTCAGTGGTGATGGAACAATCTCTACAGAACAACACCTAAGTGCTTTTTATAAAGCCTGTGGTGTGGTGAATCCTCAACATAAAGATGTAGTAGTTAAGATGTTTGTGGATACTCTTGTAGATAATGTTACTGATTGGTTCCAAGATTTACCTATAGGATGCATCGTAGATTGGGATTACATGAAGCAAAGGTTTGAAGAATGTTATAAAAGTACAGAAGATGCTCAAATGTTGTTGCTACAATTGGCACAAATGAAGAAAGAACCATCAGTTAGATTTTAATACAAAGTTTAGCAAAATTGTCAAGAGAATACCTGCTACAAGTGCACCAACATACGACAATAAGAAGACCCTCTACATTAGCTCTATGCCTCCTGATTCAGGATATCAAATTAGGAGAGCAAATGTAGCAAATTTACAAGCTTCCCAAACACTAGTTGTAGAGATGGAAGATGACATGATAGCCTTTCGTAAGTGGAAAAGAGAATTTCAATCTAGAACCATATGTAATGCAGCTAACACTTCAAATAATACAGATGCCATGCTCCAAAAGCTTTCTAATGAGGTTATTTCATTGAAGAAACAAATCAATAGACCTATTCATTCTTTTCACCAACCTTATCAAGAAGGTTCTAGGCATCAAAATGGAGGTGAGACTTTGCAAATGACACCTGCTCAACAAGGTTTAGCAATTAAGGTTACTCCAAAGAGACAAAATATGTATGATTTCCACCTATGAGCTAATCATGATGGAGATAAACATGATGATATGATCAAACATAAGCAAATGGTGGACAACAAAGAACAAACAATGGAATATCTTGAAAGTCAAGATGATCATGCTCCTCATGGCAACTTTGAAATTTTTTCCTTGGAGTATGAATCAGACTTAGAGACAGTAGGTGACTATTTTGCAACTCTAGATGGACCTAAGTTGACAGTCATGGCTAGAAGTCTAAAGAATAGGAATTGATCCTCTAATTCAGTGCTTGCTAAACATCAAACATTGTCAAACAAAATAGATAAAGACAGTGGCATGGTACCTTCAACTTCACAAAAAGAGCACAAAGGTAAGTCACCTAATTCCTTTGATATAATACAATACTGTGAAGAGGTGAGAATTTAGATATCTCCACTAGATTACTTGAAGTCTAATCCTAATCAATTGCAAAGTTTAGTTGAGCACTGTAATAATAAAGATGGAGGACATGTTTGTATTAATGCTAAAAATTGATCATCAAAACAAAGCTAGTACTAGTGTAAAACCTTTGACTAAAGAAGATCTTGCAATACCCAAGTTATTTCAAGAAGAAGAATCCATTGTCTTGGCCACCTCTCTAAATCAAAAACCTGATCCTTTTTACATTTCCTTGTTTATCAATGGAAGTAGGTTGAGTAATTGTATCATAGATTTAGGGGTGTCTGATAATGTAATACCTACCTCTGTAGCTAAATCTCTAGGTCTACCCTTGACTAAAACTTTTGGTTGGTGTTACGTAATGGATGCAAAACAAGTACCCTTGCTTGGACATATAATAGATGCTCAAGTTGCCCTAGCTGCCTATCCTTCCAAGAGACTTAAACTCACCATCGTAGTGGAAGACATTCCTATAAGTTATGGAATGCTCCTAAGTAAATTTTTTTGCAAGGACATATGGGGAGAGATAAAATTAGATTGGTCCTATGCTACCATTCTAGTTGGGAACAAGAGGGAGAAACTAGAACTAGAAGAAAAGGCAAAGTTCACTATCCTAAAATTAGATGATCCTAGGTTTCAAATCTTATCAAGAAATGAAGTTTGGTAACTATATAGTATTTTCTGATACCCCTAAAATTTAAGAAGAATCAGAGTAGACTAACGTTGAGCAATTATGGACCTTAGAATTTGATGGTAGCTGTGTCAATGCTGGTTTAGGTGTAGGAGTGGTTTTGACATCACCTACTGGAGAAATAACTTGTTTGGCATACAAGTTAGATTTCAAAAATACCAACAATACTGTAGAATACAAAGCCCTTCCCCTTGGTATAATTGCAATAAAACAACGAGGGGTTAAGATACTTAAAGATCAAGGAGATGTAGAAGTGGTGGTAAGACAAGTGAAGAATCAATATGTAGTAAAGAACCAAAGATTTAAAAACTATTGTAATAAGGTGTGGGATGAAATTAAAAGTTTGGATGCTTTCTCAATTGTAGTAGCACCAAGGGAATTAAATTCAAGAGTTGATTCTTTAGTAGTCTTTGCATCTTTGATCTTACCACATCTTGACTTCAAAGATCAAATCTATAAAATGGAAGTTCTATTCATACCTAATATTCCTGATACTGAAGATTATGGGTAGGTTTTTGATGATGACAAACAAATACAACAATTCATTGAAGGGGCTGAACCTTTTGTAGGTTTGTATTTTGAAGGAAGCACTAATTCAAGTAGTGATCCATTGACATATGGAAAAAGGAAACCAGAGCTAGATATGATTTAATTGAAAGGTAACAAGATCCCACCTCATCTCATTTCTTTGGAAAAGCTTTTTGACAGACATGATGCATACATTAAGAGAGAAAGAGATAAGAAAGGAAAATCTTGTGGTGAGTATGATGGAATAAATATAGGGACATAAATTAGTCCAAAAATTATAAACATAGAAAAGTGTTGCACACAAAAAGAGAGGGTAGAAATCAAGAAATTACTTATTGAATATCAAGATGTATTTGCTTGGAGCTTTAAACATCTAAAAAATTTCATGGATGGGAAATTCAAACATGAGATCCCCCTTAATCTAGGAGAAATACCATTCAAACAAAAACAAAGGAACTAGAACCCTATAGTTGAAGGAGCAATCTTTAAGGAGATTGATAAAATGATGTAGGCTAGGATCATATATCCTATTCATCACCCTACTTGGGTAGCTAACATTATGCAAATAAGGAAGAAAAATTGAGAGATAAGGATTTGTGTGGATTTTACAAATCTAAATCAGACTTCTCTCAAAGATAACTTTTCCCTTTCCAACATGGATCATCTCTTACATACTGTTGCAGGGTTAGATATGATGTCTATGTTAGATGGCTTTTCAAGGTATAATCAGATTCAAGTAGATGAGGTAGATCAGTTTAGGAAAACCTTCACCACACCATGGGGTACTTTTGCATATCATAGGATGCCTTTTGGCTTGATTAATGTAGGCACAACATTTCAATGTGCAATGAATTTGGCTTTTGGCTATTTGAAGGATAAAATCATTATTATGTACCTAGATGATTTGATGGCCTTCTCCAAGAAAATAGATGATCATATCAAAGACTTAGAAAGAGTGCTATAAAGGTGTAGAAATCATGGTGTCTCATTGAATCCTAATAAATCAATATTTTGTGTGATAGAAGGTAAATTGCTTGGTCACATTGTCCCTCAAGAAGGCTTGAAGATTGATCTAGATAGAGTTAAAGCCATTCATCAATTAAGTTTTCCACTGAATAAAAATGGAGTAAAGTCTTTCTTTGGCTAGGTAAAATTCTTAAGAAGGTTTGTGCCTAATTTATCTAAGACAATTAGGTGTATAGTGGATATGATGAACGGTAATAAAGCTTTCAAATGGAGTGAAATTGGAAAAAGATCTTTTGAAGACATCAAAAGTGCTATTTCTAAAGCCCCTATTCTCGTTCATCCAAACTATACTAAGGAGTTCATCATATATTGTTATGCATTAGAACATAATGTGTTAGCGACATTGATGCAGGAAAAAGAAGAAGGAATACAAGCCCCAATTGATTTCATGAGTATTCCATTATAGAATCAAGAATTGAAATACTCACAAATGGAGAAACATGCATACGCAATGGTGAGAGCTCTTAGGAATTTTAGGTTTTATTTTTTGTATTCTCATTCAGTGATACATGTACCAAATTCTACAATGAAAAGCATTTTGACACAACAAGATGTTGGTTGCAATAATAGAGGAGTTTGGGTTGCAAAGATTCAAGAGTATGATATTGAGATCAAGCCAACCAATCTTGTGAGAGGAAATACACTTTGTAAAGCCTTGGTAGAAGATCAAAAAATTGAAGAAGAAGATACTCCAAAATTTCTCATGGTAACTCTTCAAGGTCCTTGGTTTTCAAATATTGCATACTTTGTAAAGCCTTGGTAGAAGATCAACAAATTCATGGAAGGTGATTTGGTCTTGCTATGGGATAAGAGACATGAACCAAGAGGAATGCACTCCAAGTTTTAATCTTTGTGGAAAGGGCCATTTCAAATCATGCAAGTGAACTAGAAAAACTCTTTCAAGTTGGCATATCTCATTGGAGAAACCCTACCATGTTTTTATAATGGACAGGATTTGAAGTTGTACCAAATGAAAAATTAAAAGCAGGTAACCCCTGTAGAGTAGCTAGTTAGTTAGCATTTTATTTCATATAGTTTTCTTTAGCTTCATTGCTTGCTTCCTTAGTTAGTTGTTGTTGTTTTCCTAGATTAGTCTATTCTTTTTGTTGCCAAGTTGTCACCCTATTTTGTGGAACTAGAGATCGCTAGGATTCTTTTAAGCATTGTCATGCTTAAATTCCCAAATAGAGCCAGTTGTTGCCCAATTTTTAAGTTCACCTCATTATTGCTCTAAGATTGCAATAAAGTCAATGTGTCAATGTTGATTCTTTGTCTAGAATTCCTCTAGGATGACTTCTCATCATCCCCTTTCAAGCTAACCTATGTGGGAAATTATGTAAGCATTGTACTAGTCAAAAGCTAGGTGATTTAGGGTTTGGTGGATTAGTTATATGCATCTCCTTGATGAGAAGAAGGTCTGAAAAATCCATTGATTCATTGTCTAAGGATTCAAAAGGATTTCAAGGACAAATATCTACAACGGTTACATTTCAATGGAAGATATCACAAGTGATCGAGCTCAAAATGTAGAAAAACCAATTTGTATCAACAACTACATGGATGAGAGGAAAATTTAATCAAAAAAAGGAATGCATTCCATTAGTCAGTTAAAAAGTCAATCACTCTTAGAGATGGTTCCTTGACCGTTAGATGAAGATTAAATCAAATGACATCGCAACATCACACATTTGAATAGGAAGTTAAATCTTAAGTCACAAAGTTGTGCACAAAAGGATACTCAATTTCACATGGTCAATGCAACATCGCAGGTGGAAAAATATTTGAAGATTTGCAAGTTGTGAGGATGCAAAGAATGAACATGATAGTTAAGATTTAAGGCTATGGCATGGTCACATGCAATTTAAGTTAGTCATGAGTTAAGGCTGTGAAGCAACAAAAGTTGAAGATCACATTGTCACTTGTAGTTAAAGGTAATTTGAGGTTAATGTTGCGATGGAAAAAAAGCATGCATGCTTGATGTTGCAAGGTGTCAAGGTTAATTGTTAAAGAAGGTTTTGACAGTGCGAAAGACAACAAAGTTTAAGTCAAGCAATCATTGCAAAATTGCAAGAGATAAGGGTGTTAATTGATTAATAGTTGTGAAGAGGCAACACAGTCAAATTCAAAGGTTTCACTACTTCATAGGTTTGAAATAATAGTAAATTTTAATGTTGCGAAGGTATGATTATGGTTAGTGTACAATTGTTGCTACTCCACTGTAGTTAGTAGGATGGAGACATGTTACGTTATGAAGAGGCAATAAGGAATTTAGCAATTGAATGAGTTAAGTGATCGAAAAAATTGGCATCTATTTTTTTGATAAAGTGATAAAGAGCTAACCACAACAGTTAGGACTTGAGCTTTTGTATCATTGTAGGTAGTTAAGAGATGAGTCAATTTGTATCTTATAGTTGCAAAGCTACAATGTGGTTAATTGTTTGAGCCATAATTGTTTTGCGGTTAGAAGAAATGTTAAATTTTGAACTGCAATGAAGATGCGACATGAAAAGAGGAGATATCATTCAACCATTAGATTTTAAAGGATCAACAACTCTTTCTTTCTCACTTTTCAAAGATGCATGAAGGATAACCAATATGAGAATACAAGCACTAGACACGTGTACACAAAGGGACCCATAGAAGAAGTTATAAAAAAATAAGATAGTGATTGTCGATTCAAGATTGACGATTAGAATTCAAACTTACTGTAACCATTGAAATAAAAATTACATGGATTGAATGCTAATAGTAAAATATGAAGGAAACAAAGATTTTTGTAGGATTTTTGGAGTCTCCTGAAGATAAAAAGTCACTAGGTATGTCTACACATCAATACCATGCTATATATTAGATATTTTCATGTTTTCTTTCTGTTATGTGACTGTTGCACTACCAAAGAAATTGAGGAATAATAAAAGACTATAAATGTAATTTTTGATGATAATGAAAAGGTCGACAAACTTGATGGTGAATTGATTTTGTAATTGCACTTACCCTATTTGCTATTAAGCTTTTGTTGTTCCAACTTAGTTTAAAGTAGTTTCTACATAAAGAGTTGAAAGACAATTATATGTGGCTCTGTTATCTCCTTTTAAATTTCATTTGTCATGGTGTTAGTATTGTAAGTAATTCCATTTACTCTCCATTTATGATTTTGTTTCTTCTCTCCCTCTCATTACTTTTTTTTTGTTAGGGTTAACAATTAGGATTGCATATATAAAAATTAATTGTAGTTAGAAGCTAGATAGAAGTGTTGCAAGATAATTCATGATGAACATTCCATTGGGGGTTGTGAGTTATCCAAATCCATTTTTCCTTAATTTTTTGTGTCTACAAGCAATTTGGTTCGCCTTTACTGCTCTCAGGTTAAGAGCTTATTCTGTCATAAACTTCTGAATCAAGAAAGACATATTCATTGCACATCATTGCAAGTCTTAAGGGAGCTATACCTTGTAATTCAGAGGGTAGTGATAAATCATATAAACTGACCCATTTGTTGGTGACATCCTTTTGTCTCTCCAAAACATTGGGTATTAAAAGAGCCAGGTTATAAATCACAAAAGGAGAACAAACTGTTAATCAATAGATAAAAACACTTAAGTCAATATGTAAATCACTCTTTATTCTCATGAATATATGGTAACAAGTTAAAACAGTATGCCAAATAGTTTGATATTAATGACAATAGTACAATTGATTATCTTGTGTGTTTGTTCTTCTTGATTTGATAACATGTACTATATCATCATTAACATTGTCATCATCAAAATCATTAATCAATCAACTAAATTATTTATGCCAACAATATCCTCTAAATTTAGTAAAGAAGATGGTGAGATACTCATTGAAGTTAGTAGACAAGATTTCAATAACATAAATAATCTTAACTGATGATTGGAGATGCTCGAAGTGTTCATGATGAAACTTGGAAACTTGGAGGGATATAAAAGCTCATAGGAAGAGAAAGATAAAGAGAAACAAGAAAAAATTGATGAGAGAAGGTTGGATAAACCTATTCTATCCCAATCTTACATTCCATCAAAAGTAATTAGACAAGTTAAGGATGACATGTGTAAAAAGTAAAAGGTCAAGCTAGAGAAAGAATAAACATGCAATGACACAGTTATTAATGAGGACATACCCTATGAAGTAATTGGTCAAACACCCAAAGGTCAATCATTTTAATTAGTTACAAAAAAAAGTACAAGGACTACAAATGAATCATTAGTAAGAAAGATAAAGTTAAGTTTTAGCACCACAAGTGAAAGAAAGAGAATTAAATGTATTACAAATCTTGTTATAGCTGAAGAAGAAGAAATTGAGAATGTGGACATCACAAAGCCAAAACCAAAAGAACTATGAGAATATTTTAAAAAGTTGGAAATAAAGACAATAAGGGACAAATTGAAGACCAAGAAGAAGAAATCTAGGATAATGGAAGCTGGTACTAGATGTTGCATATAATTTGATTGCAAGAATCATTAATCAAATGAATACATTTATTGATGTAATTATAGAGAAAGTACAAGAATTAGAAATAACAACACTAAATGTGGTAGACGATAACTACGAGAGGAAGAAAATAGAGAAGTTGAAGACATAATAAATAAGGATAGGGTTGCATTATTTGAAGATATTAGTGAAACAAAGACAATATTGAAGGAAGTAGGACAACTAGTGATTAAAGTATCAAAATTATTAGAGTTCACAAATTACTTAGAGAAATGAAAATATACATCACAGAAGGAAATAGATGCATTAAGTACTCAATTTGATCTAGTATCAAGTTCAACTCTAGAATACTACTCAAAGATAAAAGAAGGAAATCTAAAGCTAAGATAGATGCAAGCAGAAGAAAGGAATAGGATGAATAAACTATTAGAGCTATAATCTCATTTACCACCTACATTGGGAAAGATAGTACAAGTTCCAAAAATGTAGAAAGACTCTTTGGTGTACTTGATATGAGCACATTCAATTTAATATAAGAACAGGCAAGATATTTGCACGAGTAACTAGTTACTTTAAAGTACTTAAAAGAATTTTTTAGAAACATTAATGGAGAAATCCAAGGTAGTACTCAAGGAAATTTTTGACAAATTACAATATACCTTTTCCATTCATGACAAAAAGTGGAAGAAGTAACCCAAAGGGGGAGAAAGTGATAAACAAAAGGAGAAAGTGAAAAAAGGGGAGTATGTAGATGTCAAGAAGAATAATACTTGTAAGAAGATGCAAGATGAAAGGGGGAAAAGGCATCAAAGGATGCATTTGAAGTAGGTTTTTCCATCACTATTGAAGGGGAGTTTAGTTGAAATTTAATAAATAAGTTTTGGAGATTGTTGGCATATGAATTGAAGCCAAATAATTGAGCCATTGTCATTAGGTTGTCATTGATGGAAACTCTAACAAATCAGTTGTAGAAGCAAAGTGAGAGAAGAAACTCTGACACTTTGTTACAACCAAAAAAGTAAGGAAGATGATAGGTTGCTATGTTACATCTGATAGGATGCATGATCAAATGTTTGATAGAATTGATGTGGTCAAAGGAAAAGTAATAATTATGAATTTTCTTAAAAGGAGCAATAGTATCATAGAAGTTGGAAGATGAAAGAAAGAAAGGTAAGGAAAATTTGGAAAGAAAATTCAATTGGTCAAACATGTTTTGACTTATCTTGGAAATTACGCAAGAGGATCCAATAATGATTATATGAAAAGATTGAAAGCATGTAAAGAAAATAGAGATATGAGAAGAGAACAATGTACAAGTACAATAAATATGAATTTGAATGAAGGAATGATATTAAGCAATAAAATATTGTAAGCAAAAAAATAGTGAATACAAGTTAAGAAATGAAAGTAGTGAGAACAAAGATAGAGTAGAATACAGATGAAGAAGATGATTAGTGAGAACAAATAGAGAGGTGATAGTGATAGAGAATTGCAAACTAAGGAGAAGAGGGATAAGGAAGTGAATGGAATTGAAGAAGTAAATAATTAATAGAGGAATTCTATAGAGTAAACATAGTCAAAGGGATATGATATGCAAGGAGTACTAAGGATAGGTCAATCAACTTCTTGCCACCTAACAATTTCATAAGGGAATCCTTTAACTAATCTCTTTATTGTAAAATCCTCTAACAAGGTGGACTCTTAGAAGGAGTTATAATTCCTCTAACTAATGGACCCTAATAGATCTCATTGTACTCCTAATAGTGTATAAAATGCTCCTAATAGGTTGAACCCTCATAAAGGGTATTCATAAGCTCTTAATATGGAGACCTTTAATTGTAGTGAAAGGATTGCAGGTATCATCCCGACCATGGTTTTTATGTTCTAACACGGATTTTTTGTGATACTAAAATAATGGTGTTCTGTTTTATCTATTGTGAGTGATTAGTGAATTTAGTTTATATTATTCCAACATTTATTTGGTCTATATTTGGTAAAATAGTTTAACCAATGATTTGAATTAGTAGATTATCTATTGTACTGATTCACCCCTCCTCTTAGTACCATTTCATACCAAAAATATATTCATATATTAATTTTATTCTTTCATATTTGATTTAATTTAAATATCATTAATTACTCTTAATTTAGTTTAATTCTTCCACATTTTAATTTTTAATTTTCTTTTTATATTTTCACATTATTATTTGTTACTAAATCCTATTTAGAAAGTAAACATATTTTTAACAATTTTGTCTCTTATATTTTATTTTAATATTTTAATATTATTTATTAAATTATTTTTTAGGAAAAGAACATCATAGATTCTTTGTTTCACACTAGTTAAAGGAAAGTGGTGATCAATGGTAGAGCACCACTCATACATACATCAGATGAGGCCTTAAAATGTAACCCCTTAAGACTAAATTTGACTAGCATAGCCCAAGTAGAGCAAGGGGCACTAGAGAAAGATCCATGAATTTTAGGGATGTTGATTCTAGGGTCCTTTTCATCTATATAAGAATGTAGGGATATAAATAAGGTAAATCAAACACTCATGCAATGACAAACAACAAGATAATAAATTTAGTTTATCAAAGTTAGTTATATGAAAAAGGGAGATATAAGATGTACTTACCTTGAGGATTAGTTGAAGAAATAACTTTAGATCTATAGAAACCTCTTCATACTTTATTGAAAATGAAAATAAACTAGGACCTAAAACCTTTAGAGCTAAACATTTTAGTTGTAAAAATTTAATTGAGAGATATAGGAACATATGAAACTTGAGGAAACCCATACCAGTATAGGTCAAAATTGAGGTGACCAATGTCTGGGAGGGAAAATCCAAAGGTATCAGGACTATGACTATAACTACACTTCTAGATTTTTACTTCTCAATCTAAGACTCTAAGAATCTACACCTACACACTAAAGAGAAGGGAAAGTTATTGGGAGGAAGGGGCTTTGCTTGGTCAAGCCCACATTTAGGATTTAACCTTGAATTGAAATAAAATAAGTGCTATTATGTAGTATAAATTAAGCAACAATGAAATATATTATACCATGCAAATGCAATTGTTCTATGTATGTGATCAAGTATGTTGATGTGATAGTTTTGAATTAACATAGAAACTAAAAGGAAATCATGTAAGGAAAAATACCATGTACTAGATACTTGCAATTTGACTCAATGTTTAAAGGAAGAAGATACAAGGATGACTTGAATGGATGAATATAAATGTCTTTCCTTGATCAACTCATTTGTTTCTAATCAATAAAGAAGCTAGATCTATAAAAGGGAATGCATGAATTCTTGATGGATGAATGCATTCAATGAATTATTTCTTGATTGAAATAATTTAATGCATACATGATTTCTTGTAGATGGGTTTATTGAGAGTGGATGCCTTACAATTAATGGATTAGGATTTAAAAATGAAGAGAGGAAGCCTCCTCTTGTGATTTGAAGGTACAAGTCATTGAAATTGAAGTCCTAGGGATAGGTCACAACACGTGTGACCTATAATAGCACAAGTCACACCATGTAAGACCTATACTTAAAGGGTTAAGTTCAAAGTAAATTGTTTGAAATCCAAAAAGCATTTATAGTTTTGGGGGAAATGATAAAAATGAGTGGTAAAATCAAGCATAAAGGATAAAATGGGGCCAATAGGAAAAGTGAGTTAGGTAAATGGATAGATAAATTGAAAATTATGCATAGAAATTAGACCCAACCTAGAGTTTTTGAGAAATATTGAAGGATAAAAGAGGACCTTGATTTAAATAATTTATGCAATTAAGTACAATGTAATATCCTAATATAAGAGTCACACTAAGGACGGATAAAAATGGTCTAAAAAAGAACACAAAATAAGTGCTTACTTTTTAAGACTACACACACACAAAGTACTTTTTTCTTTGTTTAACAAACCCTTTCATTCCTCAAAGGGCAAGCCTATCAAAAAATAACATTCCATTTATAGGACTCATCCTTGTATCTTTTGCATTGAGAAATTATTCCTTCCAATATTTGTAGATTATTTATATTATAATATGAGGTCCTTTCTCACATAAATGTGTTTGCCTTAGATTAGGAACTTCTCTTAAAGATTTGTATCTTACTTTGAAACTTATTTTTTCTTTAAAATGGGTATTTATTATAAGGAAGCTATGACTAAGGGTTTACAATATGTATTATATTTACCATAACTTCACACTTGGGAGACAAGGTTTAATATCTTATTTTATTTTTCTATTGAAAGGTTCTACTTTCCTCAGTATAGAAATATTTGTTTAGCATGTCATATTTCTTTATAATAAGGAATTTTTGTATTTTGATTCAAGATTAAGATTTTACAAGGGGTTGTATCCTTGATCATAACATTTATCTTATTTGTAAAATTACATTCATCATAAATAAATTCTCTTACATTGGGTTTCAAATCTTGTCATCCTTCATCAAGAATCCATTTTTTAATCTAGTAAATGTTGTCTTCATCCAAGAATTCCTCTTTAAGATAGATGCCTCATTTTTTAGATCTCTTATTTTCAAGGGTCTCTTCTCATAGTCAGAATATCCTTGTATGATTATCTATTTTCTTAGCTAACACAAGTTTTCTCTCTTTCGTAAGATCATTAAAATAATTTAAAAAAAAATATATCTTCTTATTGTTGGAAGTAGGTATCCTCGTTATCTTTTTCTTATGATCCACTTACGTTTCCATCAAAAGGAGGGGGTAATACATGTGTCCTCTCTTGTATATTTTGCAATTTTTTTGTAATTGATCTTCTAGGAGATAATGTTTTCCTTAAGAATGATTGCCTTTCATTTTTTAATCCCTACGGAGATAATTATTTCTCTAGGATTGATCCTATTTTTTATCCGTAACGAGATAATGCTTTCATTATGACATATAATTTTTTGTTTTTAGATCCCTAATGAGATTGTTGAGTGCCATTTTTACATAGCAACAATGACATAAATTTGATGCAAATTTCTCTCTTGAAAGGTAAATAAAAATCAACCCCAAGGTTTCTTTAGGGTGTTTGTCAATCGTTAGGGTAGATCAATAGGAAATGAATGTGAATAATCAAGAGGATTCGTTTGTTGGTTAATGAAATATAAAATTATGAAACTTGTAAATAGAAAGAAGATAATAAAATTCCAATGCTTTTTTATATTTTATATTTTTTGAATGAATGCATATTTTGATTATGTGACTAAACACAAACAATAGTAGGAAAAAAAGAGACAAAAACAAATTCACAATTTTTTTTCTCTAAAAGCACATAAGTTACCGTTAAAAATTTGTGAATTAAATCTTCAAGGAAATTGTAGAAAACCCACATAGCTTAGAGAAACATAATCACAACTTTGCAGATGCAATCATCAAAGGAACTTTCTCAAAGGTTGAATGATTTTGACAATTCATCAAATTGTGTAGCTACTCAAATGTAAACACATACAAGAAAAATTACTATGAGAACACTTTAAAAAAAAATCCCTCTCCAATTAGTCACAATGGAGTAATTACAATAGCTATGGCATACTCCATAAATTATAAGATTGACAAACAATAATAGTAATAATCAGCAATATCAATCATCATCTCAAATAAGTAGAAAAAATTCATGAAGACACAATATTCAAGCATGAATGACCATACCATGAATAAGATCGCTAATTGTATAACTTTGTTGCAAAAAACATCAGCCCTTAATACATTATGGAATCGTGTTTATATAAAGAAGCTACCTCAAATTTGTGGTTTTTGAAGGTAGGGTTTCTATCATGCTAAAAATATGAAAAACTATGTAATACTATCTAATTATATGAAAAATTGACTCCTAACTCATTGTAAGTGGTCATCACTTGTTTTTATTCATTTATTTCATGCATGAGCCCTTTAGATGGATTAAAGACTAGAGAAGAAGAGATGACAAAACTCTAGGTAAAATGTGTCTTCGAGAGGTACTTTGATCTAAAATTCTAAATATATCAATGCTTACTTGGACACATTATTATCCCTTTGTGTAGAAATCATAGTTAACTCTACATAATTTTTCCTCACCCCAAAACTCAATCTGAATGCTTCTAAATTTTGGTTTGATAGTGAAAAATACAAAAATGCATTGTCGACATAAATCATCAGAACTTAAACCTATATCTTAAAACCTAAGTGCAAAATTTTCCTAAGTGTCAAACACTTTGTAGAGTTGTCAAATGTCTAAAATTTCAAAGGTCCAAACTCCTTCAAAAATGTAAAAAATGCAAAGTCTCAAAAGTGTAAAATTATTTTTGTGTTCTATCCCTCATTTCTTGGGGAGTATTCATGGATGCTCTAATATAAAAATATTTATGATTATGTTGCCTCAAAGTAATCGAAGATGGCCAAAGTGTGAATCCTCTTAAATTGTTTCTTTTAAACCTTTCTAGTATTTTTTTTTCAACTTATAATTCTTCAATCCTCATGTCTGCCTTCTTGAGTTTCCCTTCATTCTTGAACAAGAACCTAATATCATCCTCTTGACAAATGGCTTCAAATAAAGATTTTATGTTTTTAACTACCATATCCAGATGATATAGGTGGGTCCTTTGATCATCTTCAAACATCTTGAGACTCATCTTACTAAAGAAGTGATATATGTCAACTATCCTTTCTTTATCTCTTTTTGGAATATCATGCACCTTAGTGAATATCTCTACACGATATTTAGTCCCCAATGCTAATAAATTTAATCCATTCATCAAATTTATCCAACTTTACTTCATTATATAGCTTTAAAATCTTTTGAAAACATTGCTTCTTTATTATTCAAAGGTTGTACCTCATCTAGTCATGCGTTTGATCTAAGATGTTGTTATCTCCCTCTACCAAAGCTCAAAGGTGGGATTTATTCTCAAAATGGAGTATCTTAGTTCCAAAGTTAGAAATTTTTTGTTTCCACTATACACGTGTGCTAAGGAAAGAATCAAAATGATTATGACTCTCATCTCTCTTTCTGAGTGAAACTTTCTACAATTCTTTTAGATCAACTCAATCAATGAGATATGCAATCTTTGATACAAAACATTTAAGTGTCTGATTCTATTCTTGAAGGTCTCGAATCATTTTTTCATCTTACTTGACCAATGTTTTATTCTCATGGTAGCTAATGCCTTCCCTCCTTCCTAAGTTGGATGAGCCAAATCATTTTCTTATATTCTATAGCCTTCAAGAGTTAATTTACCTTTACTACTCTATGGGGGAGGTGCAAAAAATTGTACCTTCCAACTTCTTGACTGATCCAATGTTACATAAGACATTTTTATGGCCTTCATACTAGCAATGAGTGTTTGGAAGGACTACCTCGCCAGGGTCATATCTACATCTTTGACAATCCTATATGTGCATCTTCTTGGTTGACTAACCTTAGATAACCATATAGGTTTGAAGGACTATGATGATGCTTCTAGTAGGACTCATTTTGTCCATTCATAGAGGGAGCATTTCATTGCTTAGTTTTTATTTGTTCCTCCTCTTGTACCTCTACACCTCTTTCTTCCTATGGTACTTCCTACTATGACACTTCCATGGTTGGTATTGAAGGGACATGTGGCTCACCAAACATGAACTACTTATCCACTATATTATTCCTTCATATATCTTCAGTTATCTTAGGAGGTGGTGAAATAACTTTCTCTTCTTATGAAGGAGGAGGTGGAGAAGAAGATACTTCCATATAAAGTTATGAGTATGGTCTTGATTTGGAGTCATTACCCTTAGGCTCCTCCACTTCTGGTTCATCATTCCTTATTTCTCCTTCCCCTAAGGTATCCTCCCTCATTTGTTCTTGAGGAACCTCCTCAACCATACCTCTTTATGAATCTACATATATCTCTTTAGTACTTAGTGGAACTATTCTAGGAATCTAAGTTTATCTCCATGGTAGCTTCAACTATATTTACTTGGGTTGAAGTTTCCTCTTGTTCCTCCCTTGGATCCCCTGAAGTGAAATCAAAATTATATATGTTAAATTAATCTAACCCCCACTCTTGTCTCATGCCTCTCTCCACATTAGTTGATTCTTTGATATGAATTGGCTTTATTTGGATATAAGGAGGCATCTATGTTTGAGTCTTCCTTCTCCTCTCCTCTATGATTACTACACTCTAGCGAGTTCTCCTAAAGAGGGGAGTATGATTTTTAGGGTTATCACATTCTTTGTGAGAAGGGTTTATGGATGGTGATGGTGTAGCATTGGCCTTCTTTCCATGGTAGAAAGGATAAGTTGAGATATTAGGGGTTCTCTTTTTCTTGGAGGATAGTTGTCTAGGAACCTACTCTTTTGACTCTAATTCTTCTTCTTGAGAAACTATTTTTATTTTCTTTCCCTTCTCCTTCTCATGAATTACCTCTATGGAACCTCCCTTTAATGTTTACAAATCATTTTGGGCCTATGCAAAGGTACATGTGCCCATGTGGGGATAGTCACCTTTTTGCCTTTTACCTTATCTAGCTTATGTGGGGTTTCTAACTATAGCCTCGACGGTATTGGATCTATCTTGAAAGTCTTGGAGATCCATCTTAATCTGAGGTCCCTAAATGCCTAGTCTTATCTTGGATATCCTTATTTTCTATCTTGATCACTTTAGAATTGAGGAATGGATGCTCATAAATCTTACCCCTATTTTACAAAGGATATAAGAGATCTTTAGAATCCTTGTCCCATTCTCTTACAGAGATCTCTAACTTTAGAGCCACTTCTTCCAATTCTAAGTTCATATGGATTTTTTTAATTATTATTCCATAATCATCAACACAATTAATGTAGTGATTTTCAATGTAAGGCTTATGGATGTAGTCTTTCCCCTCTAGCTTGGTGAAGTATCTTAGGGGGTCAAACATCAACCTAATAAACGAGTATTCCTCTAGAGGACATTGTTCCCATTTCATAAATAAATTGAAAATAAATTTCATTTTGATTATGGTACATGTGCCAATGGAGATGGGAAAGTACAAACAATGTTTTTGCCTGGCCTTGACCTTCTTGTAGGCACTCTCAAGTTGTCTTCCTATCTCCAATAAAACCATCTTATTTGAAGGATAGCTTGGAATCTTCTTTGGGTACATAGTTCTCCCAAAGAGTAAAATATAAGTAGAAGTCATGTACTAAATATAGTAGGCCCTCAAATAGCTAACTTTGGAAACCACCTCAATGGATAACCTCTTTACAAAACCCCCCTCAATGTGAAAGATGAAGGGAAACTCAAAAGCATCATTCATAATTATAAACTTGGAGCTCTCATCATGTAGCTTCTATTGAATGAGTTATGGATAGACCATATGTGGCCACACTTCTACATTATTCCCAAACACCCACTTTGATAGCCCTAGATACTCAACCCTTATGGTAGGTAGATACACCATACATGAAGTCATGCAAGATTTAAGGTCATTCTTGATTCCCACCAAATAATAATGTATGTAATCACTGATAAATGTTTCTTAGTTAATCATATTAGTCTAGGTCATGATCTTCTTAATGAAGTGAATCATTCATGGCTTCAACCACCTTTTAATTGACTAGCCCATTATCCTACTCAAGAGTACAATGCCCTATCCACTGTCATTTATCATGTACCCTTTTCTCATGTATACCTTCTCAATTCTTCCTTGGGGAGGAGACCTAATCAGGTACTTCTCTATTATCAACTTATTGGTAGCTATCAAATTGTCTTGGTACCACCCGCCAGTGCTCTCAAGAGTGATTCTATAGAAGGTGTGAGATCTTGGAATGTCAAAAACCTATTTGATCATGTATAGTCTCATGTCCAAGATTACCCCTCCAGATCTATTTTTACCACATTATCATCTAGCATGTAGTGATGTGTGAGTGTAATTATTAAATCTAAAGATTATATAGCCATTGGATGGGCTACATTAGGTACTAAACACACTAGAACTAGTGTAATGAACATCTTTGACCTTCTTAGGGCCTTCTTGCATTATTAAAGAAACTCCTTCCATCCTAGGTTCCCAAGCTCAATATATTTTATCTCTAAGTGTTGATAAATAAAATTTGATTGAGGTGAGTTTCTTTGATACTTGTAATTTAAGGGTTGAGGAGAAACCAACTTTTTCTTCTATGATGATGTCATTGTTTAATCTACACAAGAAATACTTATCAACAACTTTATTGAAATAAATAAATACAATATTAAGAAAACTAAATAATTTAAGTTAAGGGTACATTAGTGAATCTAAGGCACTATAACACAAGTAATTGACTAACGATATAACTAAAACAAACTAACATGTAGGAATTTCAGAGTTTTAGAGTTGGCAGGGTTGCCGATGTCCAAAAATTACAAAATTCTAAGCATTATCATTAAATAACTTTATTTTGAAAATGAAAATTTGGACTTTTAGGGTTATGTTGGTGTATTTTGAATTATAAAATATATAGATTCATGGTTTATAGACACTTTGGATTTATTGGAGATGTAAGAGTGTAAATGGATTTAGAGTTTTCAACTATGTCAAAGGTATAAACCTTTGCAATCTATGAAGCTCAAAAGATATAATAGAGTTGGAAAAAATTGAGTTAAGAGACTAAGGGTGTGGGGATTTTATTAGTGTAAAATTATGATAGCACTGATACTATGATGTTTTCCCTACCTTAAAAGAAATAGGGCACTTGGTAAAAATCTCAAAAAATTCTAATACTCCAAAGTATAGATGATAATTTAATAAAAACTAAACCAACAATGGCACATGAGCTAAATTAAATTGAAAAAAATGCTATAACCAAATAAATGAGACCTAGGGATGAATCATGGAAATAAAATGCATGATGAGAATAAACCTTTTAAATAAACCCTAAATATGCACAATGAAGCTGGCTTGAAACAATTAGTTGGGGCATGCACTAAAATGTAGAACATAAAATGGAAGTAAAGGGAACTAGTGATGATGAAAGAGAGAAGATTTAGTGCACTACATGTGAATGCAATGATAAAAATATCTCTTCTTAGAGACTTTTACTCATAAAATCAAACTCAAAAACCTTAACTTTGGAAGACAACAACTCTATGAATACATAAAGACCAAATGCACAAAACAAGAAGAAAGGTTATCTTTTTATAGCCTCCAAACTTGCTAACATCATCATTGAGAATCATTTCCCCTCTCTGACTTGTCAAAGACCTGTAACTTGTTACACTCTAACAAGTCTAAAGGTCTGATAAGTTAATTGACTTAGACAATAAAGGATCGAGACTTGAGGTTATGGAACATCTGACTATCCTAAAATCTAAAAAGGACTCCAATTGACACAAAAAAAAACTTAGGACATTTTGGAGGTATCTGAGGTCAGATCAATGCCATCTTTGATATTTCCAAAAGTAAAAAATAAAAAATGGAAGAGCCCTAAACATCATATTTTTAGAGGCGTGAATCTGTGACATCTTTGAAAAATAAAAAGACTTATGAAAAATATGAAGACAAAATAGTAAAGTAACAAAAAGAGAAAAAGGGAAGACTAAAAATCCATAGTGAGAATTTACCTAACTATCAATAACACTCAAAAGTGGATGCCATTTGATGAATCGAGAAAGAAAAGGTCACCAGACAAAATGACTAAAGAAAGAAAAGAAAAGAAAAGGGGGTCCCCATTTGTGTAAGTGCCCAAAATGGGGTGTATGTTGTGTGTAATCACCTAAAATATGGTCATCTAAACTATTAGCCCCCTTATCAACATTTTGGCTAAATTATTTAATCATTTTCCTGGGCCAAATTGCTAAAAATAAATTTATTTGATTTTAACCTATAGTTTGACTATAATATATTAAGTTCATATTTGATTAAAAGATCATGTCCCATTTTAATTAAATAAAAGACTGCATTCTTCTAACCCTCTCAATGTGCACACATAAAGTAATTTTCCTATTTACAAATTAAAAGAAAAGACTTTGTCTCACATGAAAAGTCAACTCTCTCTCATTGGTTGATTTGATCTTGCACATGGATCATATTAAAAGTCAACCCCCACCCTTGATCCCTCATTTCTAGATTTTGATCTCAACTGTCTATACACCTTTAAAAGAGAGAGCTCTCTCTCTTTATAAGGATCCTAATTTTTAGCTATTGTTATGCTGCAAGTTTCTTGATAGGTTTTCTTGGAGTACTTGTTGAGAACTTCTTGCTTGTCTCATTATTTCATTATCATCCTCATTCTAGTTTAGATGCATTTTAAATAGCTTAGCTTTCTCTTTCATTAGCATAGATCACATAACTTAATTAAAATGGTTGTAACACTCTCATTTTTCTTAGTTTAGTTGCATTCTTTCATTTCATTCTAGAATAACTCATTTCTTGCATTTCATGTTTGAGGGCTCTTTTGACATTGCACTCTTTCTTTTGTGTAAGGAATCTCCGGTTGAATGGTTTACTAGCAAGGCTTGTGTCTCTAAGGCTCAACTAAAAGCTCTTCACATGCTTATTCACACACCTTTGCACTCCATAGATAGGGAGCTCTAAGCCAAAATCCAAGCATTCCAATCTATACGATACCTTGGATAGAAGGGTTTAGAGTAGTACACTTTCTTAGTGTACATTTTTGGCACCCACCATGGGGTAGGACATCTTAGTTTTGCCTCTTTATTTCATTTTTGTCTTGCATTTTTGCATGTTGTTTTTGCACTCTTTTTTCTCTGCAGTTGTAATTATTATGCGATACTTTATTAGTATTGTACGATATTTATTAGTACTATCATGTGATACTTTTCCAGTTAAAGTATCACATGCCTATACAATAGTCTCTCACAATAGCACTATAAGTTCTATCGCACTGGTATAGTATGAAATATCATACAGAATAGAAGTATCATCCCTATATATTGAAAAGTATTGTACAATAATCTGTTAGCAAAAAACTATCATCCATCCTAGAACTTGTTGTTTTTTGAGTTATTTGGTCAATTTTGAGTCTTTGGCATTCTATTTTTCAAGTTTCCAAGGTTTATTCACTATTTAGCAGAGATTTATTGCATGTTTTTACCTTATTTTGGACTAACCCTTTGTTGGACTAACATTTTTATTTGTAGGGTTGCTCTAAAGTACTTACAAAAATTGCCCTAAAAGAACACATGTCAAAGAATATATTATAAGAGGCTACTAATATTTATTTTTAGGGCTACCTAAAAGCACAAAAACAAACAAACAAGTGTGCTTGTATTTCCTTTATTTCATGTGCAACATTATACTAGTTGTTTATTTCTTGTAGGCACATAAAAGTTGCAATTATGATATTTTGGTGGTAGGAAAGTATGCTCTTTGATGAGACCAAAATTTTCCTTTATTTTATGATGTTTAAGATACTTTGTTGATACTCTATTTATCTTTGTTAAAACATTTGTGGACCTTTGTTTACCAAACCTATGATAAACCTATGGGGCAGAAACTATGCCATCTTTTTCTAATATTATATATAGTATGCAGTATTTCATGTAATTATCAAAATGTATGTTCTTATATTTGAATTTAACTTGATAAATATTTATTTTCAAACATGTTTTCCATTATAACTAACCTATTAATGAAGAATGAAAGATGATTGGAGGAATTCAAAACCTAAGTGTCAACAACATTGAAGGAGAAGAGAACACCAAGGAGCAACCACGGTGGAGGAAGTTGTAATGGTTCCAGAAGACACGACAACGAGTAAGGAGAAATTATGAAGACTTATTACCTTCTCTACATTTACTCTATGGCAAGTGGATGTTTAGACTTTATTATTCCCGCCTTAAGCCATTATTCCTTCTTCTCGCCTTTAGTTGTTATCTTCTTATTTTCTCTCTTGCAAATTTTAAGCTAGGTCATTTACTTTTTTGTTATGGGATAAATGGTAATTTCCTATATATATAAGAATCAACCCAAGTGTGTTAAGTTTTAGAATCAGTTAGAAGAAATAGTTTATGAGAACAGACTATTAACTTTTACAATTGTGTTTTTACAGTTCTGTGTTATGTAATGAATTTCTAAATTGAATGAAATAGTTTTCAGCTTTTATCTTGTGTTAATAGTTTAGAGAAGCCGACCAAGGGGGCCCACTTGGAAGGTGGATTAGATTAGGATAGAATAGATTAATTTCCAAGTATTCATAGTATCTTAGTTAGAAGTTGTGAGTTCCTTCCTATAGCATCACACTTTGTGAATGTTCTTGTAGCATATGTGAGAATAATTTTAGTGGATGGGCCAAGTTGGAATATTTGTTATCTTTTCATTGTATTTCTAGTATTCATATAGTTAAGTGTGTTAGTTTCCTGCAGCAATAGTGTAAGTTCTTTTCCTTGCATTTTTACTTTCCTACAACATAAGCTTAGTGACTCATTAAGAGACCTAGTGCACATACTGTGTCGACCATTTCAAGTATACGTCCCTAGGTTGATAAGATTAAATGCACCTCATAGTGGGAGAAATAGTCCTTAGTTTGAATATATTATTCCTAAGGAAGGCCTAGTGCATGACTATGATACACCTATTGTGAGGTGGGTCATTTTTGGAGCCATTGTCAGGGATGGTGTCAAGCTAGGAGCATTTTTGAGTCATTGTTCCTAGATAAAGTTTTTTTTAGAAATCTCTAGTTTGAAGTTTCTTTCACCAGTGTGAAAAGTTTAATTGCATGCATCAAAGAGGAAGATGATGAGATGAATATGGTGGATTTATTCCACGAGGATCTGTTAATTTGAATGAAGAAGTTGAAGAAAAAGAAGTTGAGTTACCTTTTGAAGATGCAAGCCCTATTTTTCCTACAGTATCATTATCAAGAACTAAAACAATAGATATGTCTAGTTTTCAACCCTTCACTGAAGTATTGGCCAGTTTTCTTGACAACATTGCTCTAAATCCACCAGTTGTTAATCATCCAGTACCCAATGTCCCTTTTCAATAACAACCTCATAATCTGATACCTCTAGTCATGGCACAACCTACTTTTCCACTTCCTCTTCCAAGTCTTGTAACCAATGCTAATCTTAAGAACATACCTCCCATTGCTCTTCCAAAGTTCTATGGCCTTGCAATTGAAGACCCTGGTACTTTCTTATTTGAATTTGATATCCTTTGTCGTAGTTTTGACTATAACACTGATGCCCATAAGCTTAAGTTGTTTCCAACAACATTGAAAGAATCAGCTTTACGATGGTTCATGGGCTTAGGAGCCAATGTAGTAGGAAGTTGGGATGAAATGCAAGCTCTGTTTTTGGATAAATATAAAGAATATTGCAAAGTATTTGGTTCAAGAGGGGATGATATCTTCAGGATATCACAGAAGGAGGAAGAAACATTGGAAGACTATGTTTCACATTTCTTATACACATTGCAAAAGAACACTTAGCATACATTGTCTGAAGATTCACAAAAGCTAGTCTTTTTAAGAGGTGTGAATGACGACTGTCTAGAAGCATTGGACCTGATGGTTGCTGGTGATGTATATCAAACTTCCTAGGATGATCTCAAGAAGATCTATCAGAACTATTCAAGGTCAACCATGAAGAAAGGCCAAGGACCTCGTTCCACAGTCACTAAAGGACTCACTCAAGGCATTTCGAAGCTTGAGATATCTAACCTATTGTTAGATTTCAAACAAGATATCATCAATGATGTTGCTACACATATGGATACAATGAATACAAAGAAGAAACAAGGATAAGCTAAATTACAACTAGCTGAGTATCGTCCTCATTGCGAGAAGCAAAAGAAGGATTGCCAATGTAAATTGGTCGCAAGCATGGAGAACCAACATCTTCTAACTAAGTACATCAAGATAGATGAAGATGATGAGCAAGTATTCTTTGTTGCTCGACATTGACCATGGCCGCAACATCAAGGTATGCCTCAGGACCCCTTGCAAAGTTCAAATTCAAATGGTAATCAATGGCAAAACCATAATTTTCAAGGTCCTCCACAAAATCAATCCAATCGGAACAATGCTGGGCAAAATAATCCACAACAATCCCAATGGCCTCAGAATTCCCAACCACCCTGGCCTAATCAATAGAGTAACCAATGGCCATAGAACCAATAGAACTATTGGAAAAACTAGCAAAACCAATGGCAACCACCCCAAGGGAATTGGCAGTCCATGAACTAATGGAAGGGATCTCAACAATGGCCTAACCAAAATACTGGTGCTCCACAATTACCCCCCTAGTTCAACAACCCGCTTTAATGCTACCACATGCAAATCCTAGACCTCAAAAGAAAACTCAATTACCAGTACAACCTCAGCCAAATTCAAATAGCCAACAACCACAACAACCCATGTATAGTGTTGATGCTCAATAGTATCCTGCTTACACCCTGAATGTTGCTGATATACATCTAAGATATGGCACAACTTTACTAGAGCCTAAACCACCTCTTATAACTAAAATAGTATATTCTCTTGCAGCATTAGAACCTTCAGCTGCTGAACCTATTGACTCACCTAATGTCACCATATCAACCCCAACTCAACCAGCAGTAGAACCTCCTTTTCTAGAAAAACTGATAGAAAAGAAACCTGAACAAACTAAGGAACAACCTTTTGACATTGTTGATCAGTTGAAAAATATACATGTCCAAATACCACTATTTCAAGCTATTAAGGACATTCTAGTCTATGGAAAAGCTATTAGGGAAGCCAACTTGAAGAAACCTGGAAGGAAGAAGAAGGAACCTGCCACAATCCATGTTGTGGGACAATTGGTTGACATCATGCTAGGGAAAGTGATTACACCAAAATATTCTGATCCAAGAAGCCCAGTAGTGAATGTCAGTATAAATGGTTAGTTTGTTAAAAATGATTTAATAGGCCTCAGAGCTACTATACATAATATGACCAAAGATACCATGAAGAAGTTGAAAATAGAAGGACTAAGGGCTACACCAACAGTTTTATAGCTTGCAGATAGCTCTACTGTCACCCCTGATGGGATGATAGAAAACATAGTTGTAACCTTAGATTCTCTAGAGTATCCTACAGACTTCATGATTTTTTCCCCTAAAGTTAATCTATCTAGTTATCCTATCATCTTAGGTAGACCATGGTTAGCCACAATCGATGTAAATATAAGTTGCAGACCAAGGAATAAGACTATATAAAATGGCCAAGCAACAAAGCAATTTGATTTATATCCTCCAACCCAACCATTACTAGATTTGAGTACATCCATTTGGCTAGATTTAGGAGATGAAGAAGAAGAGTTAAATTTTATAGTACAACTCATGATGTTGCATAGATAGTCTTTTCTAAAATTGCAAGAGGAAGATTCAGTACTTCAGAGTATCTTCACTAACACCTGTGTGGTAGAAAAAGATGTATCTGAAAGTTTTGTGTTAGAATTGATCACATATGAGGAATGTGATAAGAATTGTACTTTTCTCAAAGAACTTGAAATTCTTTATCCACTTTTACCTTGTGAATTAGAAGCAAGTCAAATTTCTAAAGCCACTATGATAGACTCCACTACTACTATTGAATTGACTAAAGGTCATAAACTTCATGTTAACCCCAAATTAACACCCCCATAGATGGAACAGTTAAAAGGATTGCTTCAAAGGCATGAAAAGGCCTTTGCATGGGATTATAGTGATATGAATGGGTTGAGTCCTACATGATGCACTCATAGGATATACATCAATGAAATCTGTCTACCACTCCGTCAACCCTAGAGAAGGATAAATCCAAGCCTTAGAGAAATAGTTAAAACTAAATTGCATAAATTGCTTGATGTTGGTTTTTTTAATCCTATATCTGATAGTAGATGGGTGTCACCCCTAGTTATAGTGCCTAAAAAGGGATGAAAATGGAGAATCTGTGTAGATTACAAAGAATTGAACAAGGCTACTAAAAATGATCAATTTCCTTTACCATTCATAGACCAAGTTTTGGACACACTAGCTGGAAAGAAGTATTTCTCTTTTCTAGATGGGTATAGTGGTTATAACCAAATTAGTATTGCTCCTGAAGATCAAGATAAAACCACATTTACGTGTCCATGGGGTACTTTTGCATACTCTATTTTACCATTTGGTCTATGCAATGCTCCTGCAACATTTCAAAGAGCAGTTATTAGTGTATTTGGTGATATATCACATGATTGTATGGGAATCCACATGGATGACTTCACAACATTTGGAGTCACTTTTGAAGAAGCAATGGTGAATCTTGAAAAGGTTTTGGTAAGATGTCAAGAACATAATTTGGCCCTTAACAATGAAAAGTGTTTCATTCTCATGCAGAAGGGCATTGTACTTGGTCATTTCATATGCACTGCAGGAATACAAGTGGATCCAACTAAGATAGAGGTAATTCAAACATTGCCCATACCTACAAAATCAAAAGATGTAAGATCATTTCTAGGTCATGCTAGATATTACAAACATTTCATAAAATATTTTAACAAAATAGCTAGTCCTTTGTATAAGTTACTCGCAAAAGAAGCTAAATTTAGTTGGACACCCAAATGTGATGAAGCCTTCGTATAACTTAAGAAACTTCTGATCATAGCCCTAGTTTCACAAGGCCCTAATTGGAATTTACCTTTTCACATATATATAGATGCCTCTAATTATGCCATAGGTGCAGTCTTAGCACAACAATCCCAAAATCTTGAAAATGCCATCTATTATATCAGTAAGAGCCTTCATGGTCCAGAGCTGAGCTACACTATAATTGAAAAAGAATTGCTAATAGTAGTTTATGCCCTCAAAAAATTTTGGCATTACATAATTGGCTATTCCATATTTGTTCATACTGATCATGCAACAATTAAATATCTCATGAACAAACCTACTATAATAGGTAGGTTAGCAAGATGGTTACTATTGTTGCAAGAATTTGATATAACTATTGTTGATAAGCCTAGAAAAGCCAATGTTGTATTTGATTATTTATCAAGAATCCAACATGATGATGCTAACACTACTTTGGTCAATGACGCATTTCTAGATGAGCATTTTTTTCATATTACTATTCAAACTCCATGGTATGCAGACATTGTTAACTGCATTGCAACCAATAAAATACTAGTACATTTTTCTTACAAGGAAATGAAGCTGCTTGTAGAGAAAAGTTTTTTTTTTCTCCTGGATAGATAATCTCTTGTTTTACACTGGACCTAATCAAGTCATGAGAAGATGTGTGAGAGAAGATGAGACATATGACATTCTAGATGCAGTCATAATGAACCATGTGGAGGACACTTTGCAGGAAAAAAAATAGCTTTCAAAAACTTGACAACTGGTTATTATTGGCCTACACTTCATAAGGATGTAATCAACACTACAAGAAAGTGCGACCAGTTTCAAAGGATGGGCCGACTAACCAGAACAAATGAAATACCTCTTAATCCTTAGATAGCATTAGCACCATTTGACAAATGGGGAATGGACTTTATTGGTCCAATTGATCCTCCATCTAATGACAATTCCTCTATTCTGGTGTGCATTGAATACCTAACAAAATGGGTTGAATTTAAGGCTATGAAGCATGCCTGTGATGGAAAATTTGTTGAATTCTTGTATGAATAGATTTTTACTCACTATGGTGTACCCAAAGAGCTAATCACTGATCAAGGTGCACAATTCACCTCTAATCTGATCTCAAAATTGATGAAATAGTGTAACATCAGGCACCAGAAATATAGTTCTTATCATCCACAAGCTAATGGACAAATAGAGGTTACAAACTAGGAGCTAGAAAGTATTCTAACAAAAATAGTCCATTTGCATAGTCAGGATTGGACTAGTAGATTACAAGACGCTGTTTGGGCTTATAGAACAACTTGAAAGACTACTACAAGATTCACACCATTTGAGCTCCTGTATGGAAATGTGGCCATGCTTCCAATGGAATTTGAACATAAAACTCTAAGGACAACCTTATCATTAGATATTGAACTTCCTGTAGCACAAAGAGAATGTCTTCTACATCTTAATTCTTTGGATGAGATGTGCAAAGTTACTTTGGAACATACTGAACTAATACAAAAAAAAGGAAACACTGGCATGATTCTCATATTATCATTAAACAATTTCAAGTTGGTGATTGGGCATTATTATATGATTCCTGATTCAAGGATATGCCAGGGAAGCTACAAAAAAGATGGCTAGGACCATATGAAATTAGTCATGTCTTTGATAATGGAACTATTCAACTAACTACCATTGATCCGGTACCTTTCAAATTGTTAGTCAATGGTCATAGACTCAAGTTATACAAACAACCACAAACAAAAGTAGATTTCCTGTAGCAGTTACAGTAGCTGGATTCAAATACAACTCAAGTAACTCTTCCTGTAGCCGAAGGTGTCAACCTTTCGACTGCTGCTCTTTAACATTAGTTTTTTTTTTGTGTGTATGCTCATAATAATGACTTTATGTTTGCATAAAGTTCATTTTTCTATTCACTTTTTCCCATCCACCTCATCTCATTTCTTTATCTTCCATCCACCCACTTTCCACATCATCAAATTTTTCATGTTTTCAATAAAATTTTGCGAAATGCTGATGGATGCTACCACTGATATTATTTCCACCACCTTTTGGTACGTGCGACAATCAAATTGACAGGTATAACATTTTCAAATTATATTTCATTTATAGTCCACAAATTTTGGTAATTATATTTAATACTACATAATCTATATAATGACGGTGTTATGCCAGTCCCTTACCTATACTGGGTCTGACAAGTGAGAGCACTTGTCTAAATTTAGCAAGGGGTAGGGAAGGTCATAATATCCAAAGGCATATCTATTTATCTATGATGATTTTCTAAATCTTTGCATTACCCTTCATTAATAAAAAATTATTGCCATAAGTATGCAAAGTGAGGTGTTGTACTCCCTATTTTTGAATGATTTTCTATGTTAAGCTTTGATGTGACCTATGTTTAATTTTTTTCGTCATCCAAACCCTATTTTCGGATGATTCTCACACAAATTTATGATTTACCTTTATTCAAAACTTAATTATTGTGCACAACAATTTGTTATGACAATTAATTGCTTACTAAACAAAGAAGTGTGATGAGTCTAAAGAATAATGCAGTAGTTTGAAGTTGAATCCAAAAAGGGAGAAAACAGAGAAAATAGAGCAAGTGTTAAGGAAATGGGTGGGCAATTGCAAAGGAGAGAGTTGGTAGAGCACATTGTGTTGCTCTCGGACATAGAAGCTATAAGAAGGTTTAATGCATGTGGATGGCTAGGGTATTTCTTGAGTTTAATCGCATATGATGAAGAGGCGGCCACAGAATTTACAAGGACATTCAACGAGGGAGAAGCTTTTGTTTGAGGCTTAACAGTAGTTACAATAGAGGAGCGTATCACTAAGGTAACGAGGTTACCTACGGTTGGAGAACACTAGCCTAGCACGCATGATGCTAGGTCAACGAGAGCCCAATTTACCAGGCTGCCTGATCCTCAATTGGATGTCACAAAACAAGGGTGTAAGAGAATGTCATTACCGCCACTATACAATGGATTAGCCATGCACATAATCAAGTATTTTACATGCGAAGGCAGATTTTCATACTTGCATGCACATCATTTCAAGCTACTTAGTTGTGTAAGGCATAATCTTGTCGTGAATATTCTAAATTTCTTGTATAATATGCTTTGCATTAGTGCATAGGAGATTTAGAAAGGAAAAGAGAATTCTATTACTCATTATGCTTCAATTAAGTTGTTAATAGAGTGGTTGCTTAAGGATGTATCCCCCTTAACATGGGATGAATTTGTGCAACTTAAAACCCTGCAACCCCAAGCTAGCCCTAGTGAACAACATAGTGAGGGAAATGTAGCTCCCACTAGTGAGCATGTCGAACAAAACATTCAAGAAGTTGAAACTGAAAGGACTCAAGGAAATGAACAAGAAACTACCCCTGTTCAAGAAAATGTGCCTCCACCTATACAATAAATTCCTAAACCTACTACCGGCAAAGTTAAGAGGAAACAAAAATTGCTAGAAGAAATTTCTATTCAGCAAGAACCGAGCCCTATAATTGTAAAACAAAAGAGAACAAAGAAGGAAGGGTCTTGCAATAACTACTCCTGTAGTAGAAACACCCAAGGGGAGAAGTAGGCTAAAGGTTGTAACATATGAAGAAACCCATGTAAAGAGAAGCCCTAGAATGAGAGTGAAAGTTTCTAAGGATCCTATTCTGTCTAAAACATCCACCAGGGAATCCCCTGTGAAAATTATTTCCTATCAGTCTCCCCCTCATGTTGAGATTACAAGCACTTCTGATAATCCTACTGAAGAGTCTAGGGAAGAAATTAAAGAAAATCTAGATGATACTCCAGCTGACTTACCAGGCACCTCTAGTTGTAGGGATGAGATAGTTCCTAAATATGTTGATCCAAACATTGCCCTAGTTACACATAGATCAACATGGATCATTGGTTTAGCAGAACATCTATGGCAGGAACAAAGAAAGAGGAAAAGGGATCATGAAGAAGACCACAGTGCTATCACACTGTAGAAACTCCTCTTTCAATTGTATGGACAGTATTTGTTTGTTGAGGCATTATGGAAAGAAGAAAAGAAAAAGAAGAATACGATTATAGTATCTCAAAATGAGGAAATTGCAAAATTAAAGGGACAACTAGAAAGCCAAAAACAACGCATGGACCATGCTCTTAAGCTAGCTAACTAGGCCCTTGCTTGTAGGCCACCACCTAGAGTTTATGCTCTTTGCTTAAAAGAGTAATTTCTTTTATTTCAATTAATGTTAACCCTCAAGAATGTGAATGCAAAGTTTAAATCAGCATGAGAATTTTATGGATTGTATTAGACTCTACCACCATGGCAGAAGAACTTATTGTGTGAATTATATGTTCATAATTTTGTTATTCCTTCAAAGACTGAATGGTATCCCTTGCTTTACATAGGAGATGTACACCTAAAAGCCGTTATGTCATGGATATCTAATGAAGCAAATTATGACAAGAAATTGAATAACTATAGGGATGAGAAAAGAACAAACCTTTACCTTTAAGAGTAGAAAGTAGTAAGCTGGATGAACTACTTAGGGATTGGTTCATATTGACCTATGGAAAGAGGAATCTAGAAGTAAGGGAGAAGATCTTTGCTGCCACAACTAAGGTTTATGCTGAATATGAAAATTTTCCCTACTTTGCATTTCAGAGAGCCATGACTAGTGCTAGGAGTAGGTGGGCCAGACTACCTGAATCTCTTAAGAAGTTAGAACCACACAACCCTATTAACTTGGAAGCAACACTTCATATAGTTCCAAAATATTTAGAATTAGGGAAGTAGCCCAGATCAGAGTTGTGGTGTCCCTTAACAATGTAGCCTCCAATGTTCCTGTGGCCCTTGTATGACATTAATGTTGATAGACTTGACAAGTTGTAGGAAGATCACATGAGAGAAGTGTGGGAGAGAACCAAACAATTTTACTACACTTTTAAGAGCAACAGAAAGGGAAGAATAGAAATTGGAGAGTTCAGGTCACTAACAAGGAAGTGCAATGCTTGAGGACAAGCATTAGTTTGGCAAGGGGTAGATGATGAGACCAAAAATTTCCTTTATTCTATGATGTTTAAGATACTTTATTGATACTCTATTTATCTTTGTTAAAACATTTGTTGACCTATGTTTACCGAACCTATGATAAACCTATGGGGTAGAAACTATGCCATCTTTTGCTAATATTATATATAGTATGCACTATTTCATATAGTTATCAAAATGTGTGTTCTTATGTTTGAATTTAATTTGATAAATGTTTATTTGCAAACATGTTTTGTGTTATAACTAACCTGTTAATGACGACTGAAAGATGATTGGAGGAATTCAAAAGCTAAGCATCAACAACATTTAAGGAGAAGAGAACACCAAGGAGCAACCACGGTGGAGGAAGTTGTAATAGTTCCAGAAGACACGGTAGCGAGTAAGGAGAATCTATGAAGACTTATTACCTTCTCTACATTTACTCTATGGCAAGTGGATGTTCAGACTTTATTATTCCACCCTTAAGCCGTTATTCCTTCTTCCCACCTTTAGTTGTTATCTTCCTATTTTCTCTCTTGTGAATTTTAAGCTAGGTCATTTACCTTTCTGTTATGGAATAAATAGTGATTTCTTATATATATAGGAATCGACCCAAGTGTGTTAAGTTTTAGAACCAATTAGAAGAAATAGTTTTTGAGATTAGACTATTAACTTTTACATTGTGTTTTTATAGTTCTATGTTATGTAATGAATTTCTAAATTGAATGAAATAATTTTTGGCTTTTATCTTGTGTGAATAGTTTAGAGAAGCCGACCAAGGGGGCCCACTTGGAAGGTGGATTAGATTAAGATAGAATAGATTAATTTCCAAGAATTCATAGTATCTTAATTAGAAGTTGTGAGTTCCTTCCTGTAGCATCACACTTTGTGAATGTTCCTGCAGCATATGTGAGAACAGTTTTAGTGGATGAGCCAAGTTGTAATATTTGTTATCTTTTCATTGTATTTCTAGTATTCATAGAGTTAAGTGTGTTAGTTTCCTATAGCAATAGTGTAAATTGTTTTCCTTGCATTTTTACTTTCCTATAGCATATGCTTAGTGACTCATTAAGAGACCTAGTGCACATACTGTGCCGACCATTTCAAGTATACATCCCTGGGTTGATAAGATTAAATGCATCTCATAGTGGGAGAAATAGTCCTTAGTTTGAATATATTATTCCTAGCCAAGGCCTAGTGCATGACTATGATACACCTATTGTGAGGCGGGTTACTCTTCACCCTTGGGGTGAATAAGAAATCTTGATCCACCTTTAGATTTCAAAAGTAAGTGGGATAATTGAGCTTCTTGGTGTATTTGGGCGAAAATATAAGAATATGAGAGTATCCTCTTCACCCTTGTGGTGAATCATAATTCTTGACCTCCAAAAGTGGATGCAATTTGTGTAGTTTAGAATTCTTTAGAGGGCTTGCTCTTGAGCGATCAAGAGGAACAACCCAAGTGGGGACAAGAGAACCTGACTATTTTGATCCACTATAAACTCAAGGTTATCAAGGACACAAAACCTTGGTAGACATAGTGCTTGTCTTCGCTTAATGTGAGTACTTGTGGAATTGGTACCATGAGAAAAATGCCAGGCAAGAATGCTTAAGGTACTCTTGTGGCCACGAGGTCTGTTACTTGACACAAAGTAAAGTGTCCCATAATTGGGAGCTAGGGGAACACTATGAATGAAAACCCTTTCTAAACACCATAGATTAGAAGCTACCTTATTTTGTTGCTCAACATCTTGTTGCAAGGATCGATCCTAGTGGACTACCCAGATCACCCCAAGATTTTACACTCACCATTTGTGTCCCCTTGGTTGTGCCAATGTCACTTCCATGATAGAGATAATATGTCTTTTGGGTAACAATTTGGTGTGAGGAAAAGGGGCATCAAGCGTAGGAAAAGATGTTGAGTAATGAACCGTGACCTTAGGTAATATTTCTTGGCATGTATCTTCAAATGTGAACAAACTTGTGTAAACGTTCTTAAACATCAAACACCTCATTAACATTCATAAGATTTTTTTCATTTTGATATCCCAATTGCTTGTGTTGGCAAGGCTTCTTTGTCCATTGTTCAACTATTTGAGATATGTTAATTTCCCTCACTATTTTCAAACCATGTTGTTTTCTGCTACAAACTAAGCTCCTATACTGTCAACACTACATTCTAGTATGAAATGCCTGAGAAACCAACCTAAAACATAGGTTAGTCAAGTGTTAAACTATATTTTTCACAATTCACTAGCCCTTTATCACACAACCTTCTAAGAAATACCGTGTGATAGTTTGCACCTATCAAAGCATTGCATCACTATTATGAACTCTATGGTATGCTAGTTGTCAAGTCTATCATACTACTTAAGGAAATCTGTCACATGAGTGAAAAGTATCATCCAATTATAGTAAAGTCTATTATACAAAAATTAATGCTGATATTATATCGCCTAGTGTTTTGAGAAATATCGCTTAGCTTCTGTTGCTTCCAAAACTAAGTTAGAATTGCATCATAGCTGATTTAGGGGTGTCATCACTTTATGCTACCTAATTTTGGTCTAAAATCTCCATGTTAGGTACTATACTAAGTTGAAAAGATGGGTCTAGTTTGTTAGATATAAGCTAAAACTATCGCTAATGGTCACTTCTCAAAATTCAGTTACCTCACTATTCTAGCTACTTGCTATCAAGCTTCTTGCTCATCCTCTTGGCTTGAGTCATTAGTGCTATAAATTCTTAAGCACTCTTGACAAGACACTCACTTATTTTAACTTTTGATAAGTGATCATTCTTGACCATACAAGCTCTAAATCTGAAAAGTTCTATATAATCCCATTAGATGAAGACATATCCTTACATGTTGGTTTTGACTAGGTTCCAAGTTAGTGAAGGGAGTCATCCTTCTTTCACATTTGAATAATTGAAAACTCCAACTAGGCATCCTTTGGACAACCATGTGTGGAGGAAACTACCTTTGATAAGCTGCAAGAGGCTAACACTTGACATAACTCGCTCTATATCTTTGAGAACCCTTTCGATACAACCTTTGATACTCTTAGAGATGAAGACAACGTGTCACTCACCATGCATCCAGAGGAGAGGAAACACCACTTAGAAGAACAAGCATGTCTAGAAAAAGAAAGTCTACAAGTGGCCATACACATGGACACTAGAGAAAGATCCTATCATCAAGCTAAAGTTGATGCTCATGCACATAACAGTGAAAATAGACATGGTTACTATAGAAATCCTTTTGATAACATTCTTCTTTGTGGTAATGATGAAAATAACACACCACCTAGGTCTCCTAGAATACACACAAGAGTATATCTATCAGCAACTAGTCACTCATAGTCACATTACAAAAGTGAGATCAATGATGAAATCACTAGCAAAGATCTTATGATATTTCAAAAAGATGAGGTTTCCCAAAGGCTCATGCTAAAGGCCTTAGAACAAAATGGGAACCAATAGTTTCAATACATGATAGCTAAGGGATGGAAACTCCCTCATGAGTTTTATGTACAAAGAATAAAAATAAAATGAGAACCTACTAAAGTTGAAATCTCAAGAGAAAAAATGTGAGAACTTAAGAATCAACTAGCTCAACTACAAGTTTCCAAAGAACAACCTAAAACTTCTTTTGTAGAATTGATATGTACTCTTCCATTCGATAGAAGTCTTTACATGGTCTCATTTATTGGGGATATAGAGGTTCCTAAGTATGAAAAATATGATTGAAATGATTATCCTCATGATCATGCAAGACACTTCTATGCCCTTAGCATGGACTTTATGGATGAGGACACTTATCTTATGAGGTTGTTTCCTATGATATTGAGGGGCCAAGCTATGGAATGGTTCACAAATTTGTCACCTCCCCTCAAGTCATTTGACAAACTTGCACAATGCATCATTCAACAACATTCCTATAACATTCAACATCCTATCACTATGCTAGACTTGTGAAACATTAAGACAAAACAAGGTGAACCTTTTGCTACATACCTCTAATGTTGATCTTTACACTCTAAGTACCCTTTCAACAAATTCTTGATATTGAGAAGATGGATATTTTTGTCAACATACTTTTTCCTAAACTCTACTATGACCTCAGAAAACAACTGTTCACATCCTTCAATGACATGATTGAAAGTGCTTACCATATTAAGGATGTTGTTGTTAAGAAAGGAGATATTGTGCTAAAAAAGACAAAAATGGTAATGGGAATAACAAAGACAAAAACAAACGTTGGAACAAAAACAAGTATGTTGTCAATTATGGAGTAGTGGATGCTCCTAAGGCCAAGGAATTGATTTTCAATCTCTCTATACCATCAATGGTGCCAAACAACAAGAGACTAAAAAGTCTCAAACCTTTGACAAAAACAAGAAATTGTCTAAATCAAAGCATGTTTATACACTAATGGTAGAGTCCTATAAGGTAGTCCTAAAGAAATTGCTCACAAATAAGCTATTCATGCTTCCAAACAACTCTTGACCCTATGACCCACTTGTCAAGCCCACTTGGTGGAGGGATGATAATTTTTGACACTATCATAGGAGTAAGGGACATAACACAAAAAATTATTTCAAACTCAAGGATGTTATACGAGACCTCATTGATGGAGGCAAGGTTGTTACAGATGACCTAGTTAAATTTTTTGATCATAAGGCCTTTGAGAAACTTTTACCTAAACATGAAAAAGGGGAATTGTCCCATGGTAACAAGAAAAACCATGATGAAAAGATCAACTAAACTTACACTGATGCCAACAATGTAATAAACATGTTGGAATCTATTGAACATATTTGCACGATGGTTCCTAAATTTGACAAGGAACCCAACAATAAAATAGATGATGAAAGACCTAAAGTAGTCCTGAAATCTCGCAATGTACAACAAAACTATAGAGATACTTGCGTGAGGTAACTCTTAGGGTGGTAGAACCTTCCTCTTCACATGGTGAGACACTCAACATTATCACTAGGGGGAAGTACAAGGTTGTCCTCAAAGTTGAAAATGATCCTAACAATGCTTCTTCATCCAAACAAGAAGCTACTCCAACTATATCCAACTATTATCTTGTTAGTCAGTTGCAACAAACTCCTATGCAAATTTCAATCTTTGATTTACTAGAATTGTCTCCTTTGCACAATGAGATTCTTGAAAAAACTGTATACACAACCAATATTACCATAGATATTAACACTGAGTGATTCTAATCTATGGTCAATTATATTTCCTCACCTCACTATCTCACATTCTTTGAAGAAGATGACAAGTCACTCAGTCATCTTGAACCTAGTTCTCCACATTAAAGTCCAAATATTTCATACTTGTGTTTGTTAAGTGTTGATAGACAATGGTGCTGGGTTAAATATCATCTCCTTAAATGTTATCTAATAGATAGACATATCTTAATTTTCTATCAATCCTAGATGGAATATCACCATCAAAGCATATGATGAGGTTGAATGACCTTCTAAAGGCTTTATTGTGCTACCGATCCATGTGGTTCCCATTGAAAAAGATGTGGTCTTTCAAGTCTTATACATATCAATGGAACATAATCTATTGCTAAGAAGACCATGGATTCATGACATGCAAGCAGTGTCATCAATGTACCATCAGTGTATACAATTCCCATTCAATGGTACCGAGATAGTTATTCCAAGAGATAATTCAATGTCAATCAACATGCTCACTGTTGTTGAAATGATAGTACCCCATAATTACTCTTCCTATGGGTTCAAACCATCCCTTAAGGAGTGTGAACATAAATTGAAAATGATGAGCCTTGGTATGGGAGAATACAATGTAGATTCTATTGCTACTTTGCTAGTTTCTCCTAGATCTTATAGGAAACCTTCTGAGAAATTGAAGCCCTTAGCTTCTACTATGACCATTTTTGGGACCTTTGTTTAGTCCTTTATTCCCTTAGAAGTAGAAAATGAAGATCAAGAAATAAGAGATTAGATTTATAGGGAAGAGGAATATGTTGAGGAGGTTATAGTCACTACTCCCATTTCCCCCAAGTGCTATGGAAAGGGCTAAAAAATTCTAAAAAAAATGGGCTATCATGGCCAAGGGTCTCTAACTAGTAATAAGAAAGCTCTTGTAGAACCCTTAAGTCATATCAAGGGATGCAAAAATAGAGACACTATTAGACTAGGTTTTGGATTGGAGGATGAATCATCATGATTATGATTAATGACTCAGAGGATGATGATCCATCCTTTGCTACTATCACTCTACCCAAAGAGGACTTCATACCTCCTACTTCGCTCCTTTGGGGAGATGATCCAATGGTCACCCATAATGATGTTGAGGTTTCCACCTCTAGGACACATAAATATGATGAATTTGGTCATGAAGATCCTAAAAGATGAAGGATATGAGGAAACATTGTTCGATTACTATCTTGAAACCAAAGCATAGATTCTTATGAACATGAATGGGAATATCTTTTAGTTGCCTCTTGTGAGTTAGAAGTGGATGTTATCCATTCCTATGCCACCCAACCAAATGTAGAAGATGAGTATAGTTTAGGGTTTAACTAGTTTGGTTTATATTTTACTTTAGTGGATCATGCTGATCCCTCTAGGTCTCTTCTAGATTTTGATTCCTTTGAAATTTTCCCTATAGGCTTGACTTCTAGGGTCACAAGAGATAACTACTTCCACATTAACAATCTCAAAGCCTCCACTTCCCTCTCATTGAATCATCCTAATCTCATAGACTGGTCCATTCAACACCAAAGACTAGAGTTACCATTATTTTAGAATGACTATGAGATCTCTTGCTACCTAAATGCCATTGAACCCATGATATCTTCCACCAGTGAACCAAAAATTAACATGATGGAAATAGATATCAAGTACCTTAGTCAAAAAATAAAAATAAAAATGAAAAACAAGCATTTGGATGATGAAAACCACTTTGTAGCAGTGTTTGAACCTCAAAAAAGTAAAAATAAAGATGTATCCAAAGGTGAAAACCTCTTTGAGGTGCCTGAGGATGAGGTGCATGGTAGTCTACCTAGCTATTTTCAAGATATATCTTCAATTCTTATTGAACCTACATAGCCTATCAATCTTGGTATAAAAGAGTCTCCTAAGATCATTCATGTTGCTCAATCACTATTAGTTGAAGAAAATGAGAAATTTACTAGGTTCTTCTAGGAATTTTTTTTTTTGGATGGACCTATTTAGATATTTCTAGCTTAGACACATACCTTATCATGCATCATCTATCCATTTCTCCTGATGTCAAGCCTATCAAGCAAAAATTGAGAAAAATGGACCCTCATGTGGCACTACTAATAAAAGTTGAGATTGAAAAGATGTTAAGTGCAAACTTCATCCGAGCCATTGACTATGTAGAATGGATCTCCAACATTTTTCTTGTGTCCAAACATGATAAGTCCATTTGTGTGTGCACCAATTTCAGATTCTTGAACAAAGCATTCCCTAAGGATGATTTTCCACTTCCTAACATAGACATGATAATATATATGACTGCTGGGTATGCAATATATTCCTTAATGGATGACTTCTCTAGATAAAATCAAATCAAAATTTCTCTTGGGGATCAAGAGAGAATGACCTTTACATGTGCATGGGGTATTTTTTGTTGGAACATCATGCCCTTTGGGTTAAAGAATATAGGAGCCACTTACCAAAGAGCCATGAATACTATCTTTCATGACATGATGCACAAGAATATGGAAGATTATGTTGATGACACATTAGCTAAATCTAAGAAAATAGATACACATCTTGATGAATTGAGTTTGATATTGAACTACATGGAACAATTTTAACTTAGGCTAAATCCCAAGAAGTATGCTTTTGGTGTCACCTTAGGAAAGTTACTAGGCTACATCATATTTGGAAAAGGCATAGAAGTTGATCCAGAAAAGGTACAAGCCATAATGGAAATGCGTCCTCCTAAGAACATTAATCAATTAAGAAGTCTCCAAGGATGTCTTAAATCTATGAGGAGGTTTATATCTCAATTAGCTAATAGAGCACAATCCTTCAATAAAAAATTGCGCAAAGGATCCACATGTATCTAGAATGAGGAATGTTAGAAGAGCTTAGATCAAATCAAAGGATACTTAGCTAAACCTTTAATATTGATGCCACCTATAATAGGGAAACCTTTGATCCTATTTATCTTAGCTATAAATTCTTCCTTAGGAGCATTACTAGCACAAAGTGATGAGAATGGAAAGGAACATGCTATATACTACATTAGTTGCACTTTGGTGGCTTATGAAGTAAATTAGAATAACATTGAAAAAGATTGTCTCGCAGTAGTATTTGTGTCCGATAAAGTTAGGTACTACATGCTTCTTCACACAATGCATCTTATTGCAAAAATTGATCCCCTCAAATATCTACTAAGTAAATTTTCACTCACTAGATGATTTGCTAAATGGATTATGATTCTTTCCAAATTTGACATTTAGTACATTGAATGTAAAGCTATTAAGGGATAAGCTATAGTAGATCAACTTGTTGAGTTTCCATTACAAGATAATGCTCCCATGCAGATTGATTTTCCTAATGCCTCCATCATATATGTCACTAAGAGGACATGAAAATATTCTTTGATGGCTCACACACCCAGAATGGAGCTAGTGTAGAAATCTTGTTTATCATGCCTCATGGCTACACTATCCCAAAGTCCTATAAACTCTTGTTTCCATGCACCAACAATATAGCAAAGTATGAGGCTTTAACCAATGGGATTAAAATGGCTCTAGAATGGAGGATTATAGACCTACACATCTATGGAGACTCTTAGCTTGTCATTAATCAAGTAAATAATAACTATCAAACTAAAGATGATACACTTGTACCTTAAAAGAAATTGATTGATTCATTAAGGAACTACTTCACATTTGTAACATTTCAGCAAAATCCTAGGGTAGAAAATAAGGCTATAGATGCTATGGCCACTTTAACATCTATTTTACAATTACAATAGCATGAATCTCGCTTTGAGTTCTTGGTGGAAGAATTACAACACCCTGCATATGACTCCCCCATCAATCATGTAATCTACATAGTTGTTGGTCATGACCCCTCTTGTTACTCCACCATTTCCTCCTACCTGCATGATCAAATAATTCCTAAAAATCTCATGCACAAAAAAAAATGCCAACTTCTTTGCAATGCCTCACATTATACCCTTGTCTCTGGTGATTTGTATAAGAAGGGTCTAGATTGAAAGCTTCTTATGTTTCTAGAACTAGAAGAGTCTAAAAAAGCATTGGACAAAGTCCAAAATGGAATTTTTGGGGCACACTCTAATGGCCTTGCACTTGCTCAAAAACTACTTAGGGCAAGTTATGATTGGCCAACTATGTTGGCTGACACTATCATATATGCTAAATCTTGCAAGAAGTGTCAGCTACATGGTAACTTGACTCATGCTTTTGGGCATGAGCTGATCCATTTTATCACATATTGGCCTTTGCAATAGTGGGAGTTTGATTTGATGGGAAAGATTCACCCAAGTTTGTCCAGTGGACACAACCTCATCATTACAATGACTGAATAATTCAAAAAATGGGTTGAAGCAATGCCCTTATCTACTACTATAGACAAGCATGTTGCCTTGTTCGTTCTCAACCACATAATTTTTCATTAGGGTATCCCATCCTCCATTATCATAAATAATGGATGACATTTCAAAAATAAGGACCTCAATCAACTCTACAAGAAATTCAAGATAAGCAACATTGGTCCTCTATATACTACCCCCAAGGGAATGACTAAGATGAGGCCTCTAACAAGACACTGCTAAAGATCTTGCATAGGATGATCCACAAATTAAGTAGAGATTGGCACTTGCAAATCAATTTGACACTATGGGCTTACAGGACCACTATATGCACTCCTATAGGGGCTACACCTTTTTCACTAGTCTATGGTTTTAAGGTTGTCTTACCCTTAGAAGTTGAGATTCCCTCACTATGAGTCTCCCTACATGGGTTAATAACTAAGGAAGACCATAGAGCTATGAGGATACATCGGCTAGAAACCCTTGATGAGCATCACAAGGCCACTTTTGATCACATGAGGGCTTATAAAAAATGACATGTACTAGCTACAACAAAAAGGTCCATCCTCATGAGTTCCAAGTGGGTGAACTTGTTCTTTGAGAGAACCCTAAGAATCAAAAAATAGGGAACATAAAGGAAAATTTGAGTCTAATTGGTTGGGTCCTGACATCATCAGAACAACATTTGGATCCTATGCATATCATCTCTCTACTCCTGAAGGGGAACACCTTGCTAAGCCTATCAACATTTTACATCTAAAAAGGTTCTATGCCTAAGACTCTTAGGTCTCATTTTTTTGTATGTATCTTATGATCCTGAGAAAATCCTAATAAATATAAAATGTGTTGAAAAATGATCATCTTAGTGAAAACCTAGCAATATGCACTTTGATGTATCACCAAAAAAATTCAAAAATTCAAAAAATACAATTTTTTTGTTTGTTGAAAAAGTCCTAAAAAAATCTGCTCAATGTTGAAAACTTGGAAACAAGTGCTACTTAAGACCATCACAACTATGTCTTTTAGTCTCACTTTCAGCTCATTCATCTTACAACTCCATTTCCTATCTTGGAATTGACTCTTTTCCTCATCTAGGTGGCATGATTGCTTAGCTTATCAAGATCTTCGTGGGCAATAGGGTTTCTTTGGCACTTTGTCTAACGATAATGTTTCTCAACACTTCCCCCTTGACATCAAGTGTTTATCAACACTTGTTAGATACTTAACCTATAGTCAAGGATGCTACAATATTTGTCACTATCAGATGTGAGTACTAAAGAAATGGTCATGTGATGACTTACACACACACACACACACACACACACACACACACACACACACACACACACACACACACACACACACACACACACACACACACACACACACACACACACACTCAAACATTAAACTTGCTAAGACTTGATTGAACTTTATTATTCAATACGTGTTGTCTATGACAATTTATTTTTTGAGTGTTCCCTCCCTAATAGCCTTTCGAGGATTCCATGGACTAGAAGACTAGGGGTATGGGTGCATGTTTTACTTTTTTTCTACTTGTGGGTGTACTCTATTAGTCTAAGGTGTTAAGAGTATTCATGCTTGTCCTACTTGACACTTTGGGCCTACAATATATCATATATATATATTTTTTCAAGACCACACTTAGGGGTTGTCTTGGTGCTTATGCCTTGATACATGTGCAATCTTGATGTAATAAACATAGGGAATCTAATTGCATTTTTCATCTTGACCTATATGTTTTTGATGCATAGGTTGGTTTCCCACATTTCTATGTGATATGGATCCCTCATAGTTATATTAGTGAGGATTTAATGATCTTTTGATGTCTCTGATAATTCTCAATGATGAAATAAGAATCTAAATGTTTTATGTCCCTTGCATTTAAACCATTTTGCATACTAGTTTGCATTATAGGCTTATTCTAGCTTAGTCTTTCATTTTGCACATGGAGAGAGCTCTCTCTTCATCTTCCATGGACACGTCAACTAGTTGCATTCATCTCTTCTCAATCTTTCTCTCAATCACATCTTTCATTCCTATCAATCATGTTCACTTTCTTGCTTCTTCTATACTTGCCATCACAAGGGACTAAGCTATTCATCACATCTAATCTTTCCAAGTATCACATTTTCAAAATACATGTCTACATCATATATATGAGAGCTAAAAATATTTATGAGAGAGATTCATGAGCACATAAACATGAACATAAAATTGAGCATACATAAACATGAGTAGAAGCTGAAACATCATATGGAAACATAAACACAAGTGTTGAAACATCCATATCAAACATCCATCACATGAGCATAAAATGAGACAAGTACATAAGGAAGATCAGTCAAATCTAGTATCTCATATATATCAAATGAATCAGAGTACATGTACATGTGAGATCCAGAATTTGGATAACCATATCAAAATATATATGATAGAACAAAATGTCACAAGGACATTAGCCTAGACCTAGTCCTAGACCTAAGACTAGTTCCCCCCCTCCTGAGTAGGCTATGTCTAAGGAGGAGCTGCTGGTTCCCTCAAAGGTGACCGATCTGATATACTAATTCTCTCTGAGTACATAAGTACCCACTAATCCACAAGAATTGTAGCAATGTATACACCATGATAGTAAGTTTCCCTAGCTTCCTGTCACTCCACCTCCCACCAGGCCTTCGCTAGATCCTCCCTTAGCACCCACTCCCAACTCTTAGACTGTGCCCAAGCATCCACTAGCTACTATACTTTGTTCACTATGGTCATCCTCAACCTCTATACCTATGCCTCTAGTTCTCATATCTGAGCATCTTGGGGATAATCTCTTCACCTCCTCTAGTAAGCTGCTCTTGCTATGACTCTGCCTTTCCACCCTCCTACATCTTAGTGGACACTCCTCCTCCCCCTCCTCCTCACTCTCCTCCCTCACATATTGAGACTATGTCCATCTCCTTTTAGTTCCTAAGGAACTACTCCCAACTTCCACCTGTCTCCCACCTCTACCTGGGCCTCCACCATCATCTCTTCCATCTCCTCCCTATCCTTCTGCTATAGACAATGTGTTCATCTATGTAAATTGAGTGAATAGATGCCTTTGCATCTTATAGAGAAAGACCAAATTAGCCCCCAAATCTACCAAATTTGGTTGGTAATCCTAGGGCTCTCGCATCAATGTTGTTGTGTCCCTTAGAGTTTTCTAGTAGTCTAACATTGACAACCACCCCTACTCCTCCTTGTGAAAGTGAGCATATGTAGTGGTCTCCATGGGTATCACCTACCTCTGGCCAAACTATCTCCATACTTGACTAATGAAAAAATGCTTGGCTATGTCAAAGTGCCTCCCCACTAGTGGCTGACTATACTGCATATACTCTAAGTCCCAGGCATTTTCCCATTTGGCACACTGACGATATGGTCACTAGAAAAAAGATGTAAGCTCATCAAATAACCACTTATAATATGTCATATCCTCACTATGTGTCTGGGGGATGAACCCTATGTATCTATTTATAAAGGGGTGGCTATGCTCTCATGGCTGCACTTGTGGCTGTATCACCATTATATGCTCCCATGCCTAGATCTGGGCCAAAACTACACCACATGCCTAGGTCTGACCCTCTCAATACACAATCTCATGTAACTCATGGTACATGTCTACCAAAATGGTGGGTCCCTATGCCATCCTCCTAGGCTATAGAAATTAGGTCCACTACTAATCTACCCCAACCTAGAGGGAAGCCTTTCTAGCTCCTGTCTGTGACAAGGGACCAGGATACCAATGAGAAAATGAGGTAGGGTAAGGGATGCTGATCCCCATACTTGTCTATGGGTCTCTCCCAACTAAGGTGCTAGTCTAGGATGGTCACATCCTCAAACAACTGGTGAATTTTCAATCTTCCCTTTGTCGAGGTCTGATCATAATAAATTTGTGACATGGAAATGTTAATGTCAACACACCTCATATGAAAATTAGAAACTTAAAACAAACAAGAATCAAAACATATGGATCATACTCACATGATCACCATGACATGGTACATGAACATTGTGATACACATCTTCAAGAGTGATGGTGACCTCACTAGTGGGAAAATGGAATGTGTTATGTTCACTATGACACTGCTTAGCTAATGTAGTCAGCAATTTGTGGTTCACCCAAATATGGGGCATGCACAAAAACCAACTAAATCCCATGCTCTCAACAATGACCTTCTCGTCATCCTCTAGATGAAGGATGACCCACAAGCCCACCACCTTGGGGGATTTGGTCAATAATCATGGGAAGATAATCTGCATAATCAACTCAACTAAACATCAAAATATTAGTATCAATCATAGTAGATCAAGTGACATCATAAAAAAGTAAGTAGAACAAAAAACAATGATCACACATGCAAAATCTACTTCTAAACATTAAAAAATGCTTAAAACATAATTGTATGATACCTTTTCTAATAGGCATGTGATAAATTTTGTTGATGAAATATCGTACAATACTTTTAAAAATAGACATGCGACTCTTTTCGGTCGTGCGATAGTTCGTACATTGTCGTACAAGATTTGGGTACATCTGATGCGATCTACCTTGCCAAAATGTGCGATACTATTTTATTGGTAGACGTATAACACGATACTTCTTAGCATATGAATGAGACAATTTTAAAGTATCACTGCCAAAAAATTATAAAAATCATTCAAAAAAACTTTTTAGAAAGTATTAAATGACTTAAAAAACATAAAATTTTTGAAGACTCACCAAGGCCTCATAGTTGGTAGGCCGGTTGTGCAATAGGCTGTGCTTGAAATGATGTTTTTGAGCCAAAATACCTGCTATAGCCATTTTTCTCTCTCAAAATCAATCAAAACCTCTCAAAAATCACAAAAGACAAATGAATTGAAAATAACCCTTGGAACCCTTATAGAGTCCTCCAACCTAATTTTGACCCATTTTTCAGATTTCTTGAAATTGCACAAAAAATGTACCCCTGGCTAATTTTGATGTCCTAGATCCATATTTGGGATTGAAATTTAAATTTTTGTTCATCTTGATGGTCAAAATTGTATTTTAAAATTCTGCCTTCTTTTGTGCAATTAGTTGATTTTTTAATGTCTAATCTTTGAATCTTCATTGGGGCATCTTCATTTCTCCATGTCTTCATCATTTCTACTATCCATACCCCCTTCAATAAAAATAATTATCTTCTAAATCACCTTTCTACTTGATTTGACCTAATTTTCATACTTTATCTTTCATGGTCAACTCTAGACAAATTAAGGCATTCTATCACTTTCTTATGGTCACTCTTTGGTTTAATCACATATCTATCATCATGGACCTTATTCTACCTTTATTTTATCATGTCTTTCTCATTTCTACATCACCTTTACCTCATTTCAATTTTGATCCCGAGGGGGTAGAAATACTCTATCATTGCTTGATATCACTATCTATTTATCAAGAGCATATGCTTGATGTTTTCACTTTCTCTTAATCTATTTGCTTTGCTTGATGTTAGTACTCTTCTTGAGTCCTAATATCATCTCTCTCCTAGTGTTTAGTACTATTTCTATCAGTTTGTGCATTAAGGACTTGCTATCTCACTCTGCATTTTGTTCTTCAAAATCAAATCACTCTATCTATTGTTGCCTACTTGGATTCTCTACTCTTTGATGTAATGTGTTCCCATATCAATCAAACATTAGTAAAAGAGGGGAAAATTTAATCACCTAAAAATGGTCATCTATACTATTAGCCCCCTTCTTAGCATTTTGGAAAAATTATTTAATCATTTGCCTAGGCTAAGTTGCTAAAAATTAATTTATTTAATTTTATCCTATAGTTTGACTATAATATCCTACATTCATATTTGATTAAAAGAACATGTCCCCTTTTAATTAAATAAAATACCCCATTAACCCACTCAATGTGCACACATAAAGTCTTTTTACTATTTACAAATTAAAAGAAAATACATTGTCCCATATGAAAAGTCAACTATCTCTCATTGATTGGCTTGATCTTGCACATGGATCATGCTAAAAGTCAACCCTCATTTCTAGATTTTGATCTCAACCATTTGTATACCTTTAAAAGAGAGAACTCTCTTCCTCTCTAAGGATCTCAATTTTGAGTTGTTGGTATGCTACAGGTTTATTGATAGGTTTTCTTGAAGCACTTGTGGAGAACTTCTTGCTTCTTGTCTCATTCTTGCATTATCATCCTCATTCTAGCTTAGACGCATTTGCAATAGCTTAGCTTTCTCTTGCATTAACATAGACCACATAGCTTAATTAAAATGGTTGTATCACTCTCATTTTTCTTAGTTTAGTTTCATTCTTGCATTTAATTCTAGAATAGTTCATTTCTTGCATTGCATGTTTGAGGGCTCTTTTGACATTCACATTCTTTCTCTTGTCTAAGGAATCTCCCGTTGCATGGTTTACTAGAAAGGGTTGTGTCTCTAATGCTCAGCTAAGAGCTCTTCATATGCTTATGCACACACCTTTGCACTCCATGGATAGAGAGCTCTAACCTAAAATCCAAACATTCCAATCTATGGAATACCTTGGATAGAAGGGTTTAAAGTAGTGCACTTTCTTAGTGTACAAGTGCACCATTTGTGCAAGTGCCCAAAAAGGGGTGTGTTTTGTAAAACCACAAAAAGATAATTATTTCCTTTGGTTTATCCTATTTTTATGACAACCAAGGAGATCGTTCTTTCCTTAAGAATAATCAAATTTTAATTTTGGATTTCTAAGGAAAAGATGATTTCGTTGGGACAAATCCTATTTTTTGAGCCTTCTATAGATAATGTTTTCCTTATGCTTGATAATTTTTATGGATCCAAATTTAAATAATGCTTTATATAAGATTGAACCCCTAATCTACCCTTGTGTGAAAAAAATGTTTTAAGTCACACCTTTGTACAAAATTTTAAAGTTGCCTCATCCACAAAATTTTGGTACAAGAGCACCTAGGGTTTAGGCTAAAACCCTAAGATATTTTGGCTTGTAAGTGACCCTAGTGAGATAATTTATGAATAAGGGTCTTACTAGGGTCCCAATGGTATGTTAATGTGAGTTGAGTTCTAATTAGTATGTTTGGGAAAAAGATGCCAAGAGTTGGCACAAAGTTGTCAATGTTGCCAAGAAATTGTCAAAGTTGTCAAATGTGGATAAAACATGTAGTGTGACCCCAAACTATTTGAGAGGAGTAGGAATGATGATAGGAAGGCTCAAAAATTTCAAAATGATCATTTATAATAAATTAGGAGGGTTCACGACTTGGGAAAATTCAAAATGAAGAAATGTTGTAGAGTTGTCTTTAATAATATTGCAAGTTTGCAATGTTGTCATGATAACATTTTGTCAAAAATGTGCAAAATTTCAAGAAGTGGTTATGGGTTAGTTCCAACAGTTGGAACATGATGTATGAAGATATGTAAGATCATCCAATTTTTGAGGATAACTTTGGTTGATGATTTGGTTGAGACTCAATAGAAAACAAAGTTAATTTTCCTGCAAATTCATCACACTTGAGCTTGCAACTCAAGCAACTCACCATTAACAAATTTAATGGATATTTTATTGATTATATATAATTATATTTAATTTTATTCTTTATTTTTATGCATTATTATAAATATTTCAATAAATTTACTTAGTTAAATAAAATTCCTCCCTCTATTGCTAGTTTACTAGCTTTGTCAGAGCTTAAGGGATAAAAATGCTTCTTCCATGAAATCCCATTATGGGACCATCACAGGTTTTTGGTACATGTAAGGGTAGTAAATGTACAATGTATATACCAATTTTAAGAACCATAAAATGACATTTTCTATTTTTTTTGGATTTCACTAGGTGAGACAACAAGTACCTGTCTAGCAACAAGCACAATGATAGCTGAAGGAAGAATGAGCGGATGCATTAGCAAATGTGCCAAAAGGATTGGAGAGTTTTCTTAGTTTTTGTAGAGTTTTTTGGATTAGTTAAAAACTTAAGTGAATCTATATATGCCATGTTTGAAGAAAGAATCTTGAAATAGGTTCAAATCCTTAAGTGAAAAGGTCTATTTATGAATATTGGTGTAGAAACACCTTGGGTGTCCCAAACACTAAAATTATATAAGTCCTCCTAAAGGGGTATTTTTATCATGATTTGGTTTTTGAATTTCTTTGGAGAGTTTCAGAGTGATTTAGTAAAAACCACATTTTGAGGCCTCATTAGCCCTATTTTATAGAGATTTATGAGATTGATAAGAAATATAATGGAAGAATAATCTAAATGATGCCAAGAATGGTTGAACTAGGAGGTTTGAGAGTCCATCCATCCATTTTGAAGTTGGACACGAGCAATAATGTGTTTGGAGTGAACTTAGCTAATTATGTTCAAGGGAAAATAGTGAAGTTTTGACTTGATAGAGAGGTCTTAGAGTATTAGGGAGTTAGAGTGTGTGCTCCTTAGTGATAGGGTTGTATAGTGAACCCTAGAAAGGTTAAATAGAGATCCTAATAGGAGTCCAAGTAGAGAGGGGTCTCGAAGTAGGAAGATCTCCCTATCAAATTGGTATCAGTCCTTAAAGATTTGGGTAGTGTATGTAACATGTTAGAGTTAATTTGAGAAACAAGTATGGTGATTAATGTGGAATTGGCCAAGATGGTCTAGGACCAAGCCATAGTGTACTAAGAAAGAGAGTTGGAAAATCAAATCTTGAAGGAGAAGTTAGCATCCATGGACAACAAGAGAGGAGAAATTGAAGGTAAAGCTAAAGAGATTAGTGAAAATATCAAAGAGAAGGAGGATAAGGGTAAGGAAAAGGATGTAGAGGTTGAAGTTCCTATACTAGTCCACCATTGAAAGATCCATATTTGAAAACCCTTAAAGCTTTAGGAGGAAAAGCCTTGGAAGGTACTCCCTTGTTTAATGGAAGGATGGAGCCAAAGTTGGTTATGGAATAGATTAAAGGGATAGAGAATCATTTTGAGTGTGAAGGCATATGTGAAGCACAAAAGGTGAAGGTGGAAAAGTCTAGATTGAGGGGACCAACCCTAGATTGGTGGAAGTTTATACAATAAGAGAAAGAAAAGGAAAGAAATGACTCCATAACCACTTAGAAATTCATGGTTGCTAATAGTAGATAAATTTTTCCACTCGAGGACTATGAAATTCAACTCTGTAGGAAGAGACAAAATCTTAGGCAAAGAGATATGGATATGACTTCTTATACAAAGGAATTTTAGAGATTATGTTTGAGATTCAATATGCAATAAGATGAGAACTTTCAAGTGGCTAGGTATTTGAATGACCTTATATAGAATATTAAAAATGAAATTTTCCTCTTAAGCCTCAACATTGTCCACAAATTCTATGAGTTTAATCTTAAGGTAGAGGAGAAGAGTAAGAAGTAATAAGATTCTAGTACTAGAGGTAGAGGAAAGGGGTGAGACTCTAGAGGGAATCATAGAAGAGTATTCAATGGTAGAGGAGGTGCAAAAAAACCTCAAGGTGAGTCTAGGTTGACTGAACAAAGTAGTGAGGCTAGTGGAAGGGGAAATCATAATAGAGGTAGAGGATTTAGTGGTGGAAGTAGAGGAATATTTTGTGGCTTCAACAAAGGTTCACACTTTGCCAATGAAATGCTATAATCATGGGAAACTAGGTCATCCTTCCTATAGGTGTCCTAATAAGGCATTATCTGCTCAATTAGAAAAGGAGGCAGCTTATTTTAAAGAAGAAGCACAGAGTGTTAAGTATCCTAAGGTGAATTTGGACTTAGAGAGTGGTGAGAATCTCATGTTTAGGAGGGTACTGATTAATGAACCTACCAAGAAGGAGCCCAAATAGAGAAGGGCATTATTTAGAGTAAAGTGCAAGATTCTTGATAAAGTATGCAAGATGATCATAGAATTAGGGTCTACAGAAAATATCATCTCAAAGAAAGCATTTAATAAGTTAAGGTTGACCAAAATCCCACATGTCCATCTTGACAGAGTTACTTAATTGAACAAAGGGAAAAATGTCTTGGCGAGTGAACGCATGTGGGTTGAATTTTCAATAGAAGGATATCATGATAAGATCTAGTGTGATGTTTTATTCATGGATTCCTACCATCTATTATTGGGTACACCATGGTAAAAAGAATTCCTATACCTTTCAAAAAGGAGTGACCTAGAAAATACAATCTCTTTTAGATGAAGGAAAGTCTAAGATAGTGGATTCTAATGTATTTTTTATGAGTGGAAATGAGTTCTTGTATGACCTAAAAAGGGAAGAGGGCATAGAATTTTCCATTGTGGTGAAGCCCAAGGAGGAAGAGAAACCAAAACAAGCACCTTTTCCTGTAGAAGTATTACAATTGTTAAATTAGTTCAGGAACATAGTTAGTGATGAGACACCTACAAAAACCTCTCACAAGAGAAATAAGCCATAAAATTTATTTTATACCAGGGGCATCCATTCCTAATAAGGTAGCCTACAATATGAAACCTGATTAGAATAAGGAGGTAGCACGACAAGTCCAAGAATTGCTTGAGTAGGATTTGATAGGGAAATGTATAAGCCCATGTGTTGCTCCAAATGTTTTGGCACCCACTCAAGGAGGTAAGTAAAGATTATATACTAATTCTATGGTAATTAATAGGATAAAAATAAGATATATATTTCTAATTTCTAGAATAGAGAATCTAATGGATTGTCTTGGAGGGGCTAGGTACTTTTCTAAGATTAATTTAAAAAGTGTTTACCACAAAATTAGGATGAAAGAGGGGGATGAATGGAAAAAAAGAAAAAAACTTCAAAACCATAGAAGGATTATATGAGTTGCTAGTTATGCCATTTGGGCTTACAAATGCCCCTAACACATTCATTAGATTGATGAATAAATTTCTTAAGGATTAAGTAGGAATTAAAAAAGATAAAAAATCTATATGACATCCTCATTATTAGAAAAATAAAGGAAGAACACTTAAAAAACTTTAAAAACATATTAAAGAGATTGCATGAATAAAAGTTAACAATTTACTTGAAAAAAGTGAATTATTGAAGCATGATCTTATTTATCTTGGATTTGTGGTCTCACAAGGTGATTTACAGATGGATCCCAACAAGATGGAGACAATTCTCAATTGGCCCACTCCAAAGATAGGGACAAAGGTAAGGATCTCTCATGGATTAGCTGAATTCTATAGAAAGTTCATAAGGGGATTTAGTGATATTTGTGCACCTATTTTAGACACAATAAAGGATGGTATAAAAACCAAGTTCAAGTTGACAAAGGAAGCTGATAGAGGATTTGAGATGTTAAAGAAAAAGGTAGCTACACAACCTATTTTAGTTCTACCTAGTTTTAAGATTTTTTTTACCGTGGAATGTAATGCAAGCATTGTGGTAGTAGGAGAAGTACTTAGACATGAAGGTAGGCATGTGGAATTTTTGAATAAGAAGCTAAATGAAGCTAAGAGAAAGTATCCCTCCTATGATATAGAGCTTTGTGCATTGGTTCAAGTTCTCAAGAAGTGGGGCATTATTTATTACCAAAGGAATTTGTGTTTTTCGTTGATAACTAGACCCTAAGCTTCATAAACACTTAATATAAGATGAGTCATAGGCATATCTAGTGGATGGAGTTTCTCAAGTCGTACCTTTTTACTATCAAACACAAGAGAGTCAAAGTAATAAGATGTTATCACCTAAAAATGTTCATCTAGACTATTAGCCCCCTTCTCAACATTTTTGCTAAATTAATTAATCATTTACCTAGACCAAATTGCTAGAAATCAATCAATTTGATTATAATCTATAGTTTGACTATGTTATCCTAAGTTCATTATTTGATTAAAAGAACATGTCCCCTTTTAATTAAATAAAAGCCTCCTTTTTCTTCTAACCCAGTCAATGCACACACATAAAGCATTATTTCTAGTACAAATTAAGGGAAAATACTCTTTTTGTCTCACATGCAAAGTCAACTCTTTGTTTATTGGTTGACTCGTGTGTGCACATGGATCAAACTCATTTTCAAACTCCACCCTTGGTCATCCATCATTTGATCTTGATATCCACCATCTATACATCTTTAAAAGAAAGAGTTCTCCCCTTGTCAAAGGATTGACACTCTTCAGTATTATTATGTGGCAAGTTTGTCATTCAAATTCTTGAGATCTATTGTGGAGAACTTCTACTTCTTATCTCTTTCTCTCATTCATCACATGCTAGCTTAGAATCATATTGCATAGTAGTTTGGTTTCTTTGCAATAGCTTAAATCACATAGTAATTAGTTTAGTTTGTAATACTCTTGTTCTTGTTAACATTGATGCATTTTTCATATTCACACTAGTTTAATCCACATTTGCATTGCATTCTTGAGGCATTCTTTGTGGACATTTACATTCTTGCATCTTGTCTCTAAGAGAACCTCCCATTGCATGGCTTACTAGCAAGAAAAATATTTCTAGGGCTTAGCTTAGATCCCTCACACATTCAAATATACTTTCTTACACTCCATGGATAGGGAGCTCTAAGATGACATCCAAGCATTCCAAACTCATGGAATCACTTGGATAGAAGGGTTTAGAGTGTGACACTTTCTTAGTGTACATAAGGTAGCTAATGCACTTAGTAGGAGGTTGATCATTTTTCAAGAAGTATAGGTTCAAAGCATTGGGGTTGATAGCTTTAAAGACCTTTACAAAGAGGATGAAGACTTCTTAAATGCCTATGAGGTATGTGTTGCATTTAACAATCATTTTCATTGTCAGTTTGCAAATAATACGTTATAAAATGGATTGTTGTTCAAGGGTGGTCAGTTATGTGTATCTATAGGGTATATGAGGGAAAATATTATATAGGAGAAACATAATGGAAGTCTTAGTGGTCATTTAGACTTAATAAGACACTTGAACTATTACAAAAAGGTTCTAATTCAGGCCCAAGATGCAGAAATATGTAAGGAGATATGTGGCACAATGTGTTGTATGTTAAAAAGCTAAGGGTACATCTACCAATGATGGTTTATACCACCCACTACCTATCCATAATGGACCTTGGGATTCTATTATCATAGATTCCATGGTTGGTTTACCAAGTATTTCACTAAAATGAGACATTTTATACCATGTAAGTCCACTCACGATGCTAGCTATATTT